>QLNU02014802.1:133956417-133967299 GCA_006491805.2 Dysdera silvatica
CTGGAGTGCATTTGGAAGAAACAGTTTTATCCTGAAGGGGAAATTGCCTTTGTGTCTAAAAAGAAAGGTCTTCAACCAGTGTGTATTGCCAGTCCTCTCTTATGGATCAGAGACATGGAGTCTAACAGTTGGAGCAATACGAAAGTTACAGACAACGCAAAGGAGCATGGAGAGGTGCATGCTTGGAATAACTAGGAGAGATCGAAAAAGGAACACTTGGGTGAGAGAGCAAACTAGAGTAGAGGACATCATTGTTAAAGTAAAAGGGCTGAAATGGCGATGGGCTGGGCATATTGCAAGAAGAACTGATCAACGATGGACAACAGAAATTCTGAACTGGATTCCAAGAGACCACCGAAGACCTAGAAAACGTCCTCAAACTAGATGGGTGGATGAAATAAGAAAACAGGTTGGGGTGACGTGGAAGCGAATTGCTCAGGATAGACTTGTGTGGAAAGCATTTGGAGAGACCTTCATCCAGCAGTGGATAGATAATGGTTGAATATGATGATGATGATATATATATATGTCGTTGACAAATTTCTAGGGGTTGTAGAGGACAAATGAAACGTATCGGCCAATGGAACCTATGTCCGAAACGGAACCGGTTTCGCAAGAAAGTGAATTTAGTGTATACGTCCACCTCGCGGCTGCGTAACCAATTACATCAATTAAAATATTTTTTTCATACAGAATTTAAGTGATTCACCTAATAATACAGCAGAGACAAAAACATCCGGAATTCCCTTTTCTGATCCGGATCTGCGTACCACATAGTCAGCAATAAGCATAAAAGTGCCTTTTTTAGCACACTGGAAATGAATTGTGAACTACCAAATATAGGTTCCAAGAATCTGTTACCGTCATACAACATTCTTTTAAGTCAATTGCTTTGGTTAACTAGGAATCTGACTTCTCATGTTTGTCTACTAACAAAACATTCCTTAACAATTGCTTTCAATAAAACTATTTGAAAGTTTCGATTACACTTTGATCCATTGGTTGTATTAATTAGGTAACATTAGGGGGCATGAAAAGGACCCGAAACATTACATTTTCGCATTCAAGGAGATCTGAACTTGGATGTGTAGGTGCATTATTTAAAATCAACAAGACTCCACGGAATTTACCAAGTTTTTTCTGATGTTCTTTTACTTGAGTAATAAAGGTTTTATTATCACCTTCTTTTTTCTTCGCGAATCGAATTTTTTTTTACAAACCGCTGTACAGTATCAATAGGGTGACGTGACCCAAATGGCATGACGCTGAGTAATCCGTGTTTGTTATTTTTCTATTTTTCTCTGGGCTAAATGATCTCAAACATCTTTTTTCGTCTCATTGTATCTTTTCGTGTTATATTCATTCTTTGGGACTATGTTTCTCACATCTAAATCAGGTAAACTCACCCCAGATAGTAAATCCTTCAACTCATGCACATGGATATATAATAAACAGTGTTTTTCCCCCTTCCCCTCTCGTTCGTTTGTTCTTTAGTTCCTATGTCTCCATGTGTACAGGAGCCATGTAATTGACACTTCTTTGTTTCTGAATGGCATATGAATGTAAGATGAATATGAAACGAAAATGCTTATGTCATTTGATACTCGAAAAAATTCAGTCACAAATAAATGATTTAATTGAAAATTTTTTCGGCTATTATTTTTGTTATTTGAATATAATACACATAGTTCGAGAGGCATCCTGTATTTTCCATATCAAATGCTTTTCATTTTCAACATTAATGTGAAAATTACATCTGGAGAGGGGGTTATTTTTAACGTTATACATTTTTTTCCTCCTCGAAAGCTGTCCATTATCCAAATTGAAATCTTCGAGTCTGCTTCAACATGGGGAAGTTTTGTAGCATGAGGTTGTGAATAAATGTGGCAGGTATTACCAAGTATATCAACAGAAAACCTGCGGTTACCAACAATGTCAAATATTTCATATTTTCGTGACAGGACCGCAAAATGGAATTTCAGTGAAAACAAAATTTTCGAACAGTCGATGGTTATTTGGCAGTTTTGAGGAGGATGAAGAAGAAGAAGAAGACTGGCGAATTTAAAATGCTCTAAAATTTGCCTATATGCGTAAGACCTCATACGGAAAAGCAGCAGATTTCCTTTGCCTTTGGCACAGAGAAAAATTCTCTTTCCATGTAAATTATACTGTCTATATTCCTTTCCTTTTCATGTTTTGTCATGTCTTCTACAATTTACAGATGAGTTTTGTAGTCCACTTTACATACGTTCTTCGACTTTTTTTAATTTATATTTCGAACCTAAGAGTTTTAGTTGTTTTTGTAATTCCACTTGGTTACCCTTGTATTAGATTTTTATGCCCATAAAGTAGTTTTCAATAGTTCCTTTTACTGTGTGTGGTTAGCTTTTTGTTTCAAAGGGTCGACTAGAAACAACAATATTTTAAACTTCGTAGAATGCTTTAAATTTATAAGCTTAAGATCCACCTTTCATGCCATATGAGCTAGTGGATATCATATATATACAGGGTGTCTGTTAACGACGGTAAGAAAAGTATATAGCGTGATTCCTTGCAAAATTCTAAGCAAAAAATATTCATGCGAAAATGCTGAGAAATTCATATTTCTGGAGTTATTAGCGTCTAAGTGTTATCCATTCTCACCGTCGTTTTTATTTGTCAACCCTTTTCATAGTCCAGTTGAAACGAATTGAAGAAATCTTGTTTTTAAAAAGGCGTGGAGTAAATATGTTTGATCGTTTATTAGTTAATTTTACTTTGAAAGCCAACGCGCATGCGATATATTTTGTCCCCAGCCAATACGATGAACGTTGCGTCATACAAGCAGTGATTTTAGTTTTGGCAACATTTGAAATTTCCTTTTTTCGCCAAGCACCAGTAAGTGATACTAGAAGTGGATGCATAAAAATAATTAGCAAAAATAAAAGGATTTTACTTCTTATATCAAACATATACAATTATATAACGTTAATATTTTAAAGAAATTAAATGTAACAAACTAAAACAAGAGTTATAATTTACAATTTTTATTAATATCTTACCTTAAAATTTAAGTTGTTATTGAGTATGTTTGTAAAAACTATTGGAATCTTCAATATAGTAGGATATTCATAAGGCAGATATATGTAATTTTTGAACTAAGCAAGAATTTTAATCAATGTTTTATGGTGTAATGTTCCACCTAACCATGACATAATATGGGCTCTGGTATAACTACGCCATAAAACGTTGATTAAATTTTCGTTTGATTTAACGTGCGTCGTGTTCGATTTATATAAAAAAATGTAACTTTTTGAAAGTAAAAAAAACAACAACAACAACCATTTTTGATCTAATGTATGCGCCTCAATACTCCAGGAAGAGACCTTAGCCTTTAGGTCCGCTGAGCTGGGTTTGACATATAATAAGTGTGATTGGATGGAATTGTATCCTTGTTTCGAAATCACGTTAAATCATTGGTTACACATCTGCTTACCCCTGGATGTGGTTTCCGAGGCAACAAAGAGGTTTGAATTCCTTGGGAACTATAAATCAAAGATGACCATGGCCTTAGATGTCCTTGCACCGTAAAATAGGAAACAAACACTAAATAAACTATTAAAGCTACGTTTATGTTTCTATTCTATCAATATGTGTGTGTTTCTATTTCTTTACGTATACTTATTATCGTTCTTATTCGTAACAATATCCAAAGACTTAAGTTGGTCGTAAGAAGAAAGCAAGTTCCAAAGAAATTTAATTGATTTAGTACCAACGAAACTTTAATAGAAATAAAAAAAGAACTCTTTTAATATTTGTAACAGTAGAAGTATATACTATAAAAGTAGCCTATATACAATTGCGTAGCAACGTGTAGTGGTGTGGTAACGCGTTCTCCTAGTGCGCCGCTAATCCGGGTTCGACTCCCAGCAGTGCAAAAAGAACGCTTACTCAGAGATCTCATAAAGATCGCACTGCTCACTGTAGTCCGGGGTTTGGTTCCCTAGGCCTTAAGAGGTTCGGATTCCTCGGAAAACAGTAGGTCCCGGCGCAGCATGACCACTGTAGTCTTTGAGCCGTAAAACCACAAACAAATAAGGCAAACAAACTGTTAATTTGAACAGATTTTCTCTTTGGTACCTTCCATGAGTTAGTGACAATTGTGGTGTTAAACCGGTAAGTATTATTGCTGACAATAATCAGGTAAACAAATCCATGTTTACTAAATTTAAATTGCATCCATATGGTTTTAATTTAGCCTATAATCCTTCATGTCAGGACTCTCCGCTCTTTTTAATTTATGACACTGTGCATATTTTTAAAAACATCCAAAATAACTGGCTAAACCAAAAAGATCTCATTTTTAATTATCTATAAAAACTTCGACATCATTAGAAAGGCTGATTTTAATCACTTGAGAACTACGTATCGATAAGAAGGGGAGAGAGTGTTAAAACTTGGATATAAGTTAAATCATAAAGCCTTATTTCTATCTAATATTGAATGACAAAAAGTAAACTTTGTGTGTAAAATTTTTAATTATGAAAATATTAATGCCCTTTGTGAATTAGGAAGTAATGCTACTGAAGGGACTGCTAAATTCCTCGAAATAATCCTCAGGTGGTGGAATATTGTAAATGTTAAATCTCCAAATAAGATGTCAGATTTCGGAATGAAGATTTAAAAAAAATTACCTCTGTAAGTCAAGAACAGTTGAATTATTTATAGGATGTTTCACCCTGGTTAGGAAAGTGGGAATTGTTTTCAAGGGGAGATGTATATTAAGGTTTAGCGAAAAGAACATTTGAAGCCATGATGAAGACTTGTGGTGGTCTTTATGGTTTGACTTCATTTGCATTGCAAAAATTAAATGTAGAATATGTCCTATTGGGAAAATTTCAAACGGATAATTTGGTGGAAAGGTTTAGTCTCTACAGATAATTATCTGGCAGTAACTATTTCGTTCCACTTCTGCAGCCGCATGAAAGTGAAAAAAGAATACGAATCCAAAATTTACTTTCATTTTCTTTTAAAATCTCTGTCTATCTCCCATTGTTGCTGAGATTTACATGTCTATGTTTGAAGATAGACTTTTTGGTCTCAGCACTAATATTTTATTTTGGTGACGTTACGTTAACGAAGTTTTTTGCCTTATCGCACCCGCTGCAGATCCTAACATTATTCTTCAACTCCTCAACTCTATTGACCAACGTATTCAGTATATGATATTCAGTGAGTTATATTTGAAGTGGAAAGTAATGATAGACTCTCCTTCCTGGACGTGCTGATTCAGAGAGTTGGTCGTTCATTCCATACCTCAGTGTTCCATAGACCCTTTTCTATGTGTCTTCCTCCACATGATACGTCAGCACATCCTATTAGCCAAAAGATGTCTTCCTTTGTGTTTTTTTATCAAATGGGCTATCAGACTTTGCAGTACTGAAGAGTCTCTTCAATCCTCACTCTCCTTTCTTCGCGACGTAGTTACGCAACAGGGTTTGCCCAGTTCTGTTATTGACTGCTTATACAACAAATTCCGTCGTAACAATATTGTTTCATTTTTAATTCCCCTTAACACTAACGACTACAAAAAAGCAATCTGCCTTCCTTACTTTCCCGGTGCATCTCCAGTTTTTGCTAGGATTTAACGAGAATTTAATTTTTCTATTGTTTTCAAACAATTTCAGAAAATTCGCTTCTCTCAACTAAAAGACAGAACCCCCCCAATTAAACAGTACGGTGCCTAATTTATTCTTTGTGAATGTAATAAAACTCATATTGGCCAGACTCGTTGAAACATGTGTCAAGGAACACTAAGCGCTGCTGGTGCGCCTGGTTCCATTGATTCAAATTCTTCTGTTGTTAATCACAGTTATTTACATGATCATAGTTTTTTATTCAATGAATCCAAAATAATTTGTCAACCTCAATCCCTTTTTGATCTTAACTTTTTTGAATCGTTGTATATTTACATTAACAGGAAATTTATTGTAAATGACCTTGAAGCGCCTCCTGTACTTCGTTCAATATGGAGACCTCTGTTTTTGGATAACCGTAACATGAGCCATAGTAAATTTCCCATTTAACATCTGGCAACTTCTCATAAGTTGTTTGCAATCATCCTGAAGAAGGAGGATCCATTATCTTCCGAAAACGTTTGATTTTTAAATAAATTTTAACTGAATTTTTAAAAAACGTTGTCAGTCAAATTGTTTTACATATATTTTGTGTAGTGTTTTCACGAATAATTCTTCAATAATTATGTATATATTGCGCTTTATTACACTATATTTATGACGATATATTAAGATTCATTGGACTGTATGATGATATATGATATATTTGTCTATTGCATTGCGTTTATGATGATATGATTCATTACAAGGTGATGAGGCGCTATGATTCGGCCGAATATATATGATGATATATTGCGATCATTGCAGCATGTTTATGATGATATATTGTGATTCATTGCATTGCGTTTGGTGATGATATATTTATGATTCATTGCGCGATGACAATATGATTCATTGTATCATGTTTGCGATGATACGCTATGATTCAGCTACATTATAGTTTTATGATTATATATTACATTCTAACAGCCATAAGTCATGGGATGGATATATTATGATTCAATACGAAGCTTTATGATGATAAAATAGCGGATTCATTGCATTATAAGCTTCTATGATGATATATGATTCATTGCAATATGCTTTACATGATATTATGATTCATTGTACTATGTTTATGATGACATGGCTACGATTCACGTATGTTCGCGAGACATATTATGATTCATTGCATTATGTTTATGATGATATATTATGATTCATTGCATTATGTTTATGATGATACGTTATGAATAACTGCATTATATATGGATGATATAACTCATATTTTTTATTACATTTTATGTTTGCGCAGTTCTTTAAATAGGTTTTTTTTCTAACAGTATACGTTTGATTCGTGCTTTGATGCTTTGTTTTCTTGACTGATCTCTCTGAAAATGGAATTAGTTTTGTTTGATATTTTTTCCAAGAAAAATGAATGCGGTAGCGCAAAAGTTAAGTTGTCCATTTGTCAGTGGGTAAATACATAATTCCGCGCATTAATGCGCTCTTACTCAAATAGAGGAAAACGAAAAAATCACGAAAATGAATAATGAATTTGTTGAAACAAACTGATGTGAATTTTGGAGTCAAGTCTGGCATTTTCGAGGTTTGTATGTTAGTTTTTCTTTTAACTTAGAAATCATTAATTTTTGTGATATATTAATTTGACTTTAGGGTATGGAAATGACTTTATGGAAGAAACAGATTATTTGCTTTACTTCCATAAATATTATTTAGAAATAACCAAAATAATAATACAAATGAAATAGAATATGGTTTAGTATTAGTGATCGTTCCTTCATATTTCATTTGTACTTTTTCTTAACATATACCGTATACAAGGTGGTTAGTAAAGTCCTTATACACGCAGATAACTGTCTAACGGAGAGAGCTATATGTATGAACGTGATGTGTAGGTATAGTAAAGTAACTATGTACTACAAGATGAGACTGCGTGCAGCGCCCCTAGCGGAAAAATCCAGAATTTGGAGCTGAAATCTTGAAAACTATTCAAGATACGGGGAAAAGTCAATTACAAAGTTGTTAAGCACCAGCTAGTTAGTACGAAACGATTTCTTTTCGGAACCTTAATAGGGAAAAATCGTGATTTAGGAAGTTTAAAGGGTACAGGATGCCCACTGCATGACAGCTTTTCCTTCGTACAGCTATGTATAGAGGGAAAGCTTCAGGTAGGGGCGATTCTTTCATTGCGCACACAACTTTAAGGGTGGTTTAGTAAAGTCATTATACACGTTGATAACTGTCAAACGGAGGAAGATAGATGTATGAATATGATATGTATGTACGTGCTGTATGCGTAGTGAAGTGACTATGCGCTACAAGGTGAGACTGTGTGCAGCGTACAAATACAAATTTTATTTTCATGCCATTTTTACATTTGCCATTCTAACATCATCAGTTAACATTACATACCTAGCGGAAAAATTCAGAACGTAGATCTGCTATCTCGAAAACTATTCAAGAAACGGAAAAAAAAAAGTTAATTACAAAGTTGTCTCGTATCACTGATGCAGTACGAAATGATACATGAATTGCGGGAATAGAACACGTCAAACGCTAATATGTGGGTATTTGGTTCGGCAAATGTGAACAGCGTATTACTGTATGTCATTATGTGTGCTCATTACGTGTGGCCACCGTCGGCCACAATACGCGTTTGTATCCGGTATAGCGTTTTTTCTTCCACATTCAGCACATTGCAGGAGTGGTGCTTGTACAGGCATTGGTAATGCGACTGCCGACATTGTCCACAGTCGTCGGTTAGGTGTGATAGACCTGTCTTTTGAGATGCCTCAAAGGAAGAAGTCCAATGTGAGGTCGTTTATTTTCAAATTTAAAATCTATCCTGCACTTGTATGAAACACGAATTACGATGTTGGGTTTTCCACCACAAACACTGAACTATTGGTGTTTTAAAGACAGTAGACGCTATAAAGAGGCAGTATGCGCATTGTACCATGTGGTCATGAGTCGTTGGTAATCGACATTCGGTCTGAAAATTTAAAGTAGACAAAATGAAAACAATGGCGCCCCAAACTGGCAAACCCTCCATTTGTACCATCGTGTAATGTAAATTTAAATCATAGAGGGTGGGAGCACAGCCTACCCTTATACCATGTACAAAACTATTAAGAAGTTCTTTCAAGCTTTCTTCACACCCCCTCCCCTTTGCTACGTCAACGGGCCTCGATGAAAAAGGGCCCCTAGGTTTTGGCTTTGCCTATTTTTGCTGTATGGTAGCTAAGCCCCTAAATCCACATGTATAATCATGTATAATCCACATATTTAAGATAAAGTAAGCATGTCACAATTTGTAATAATTATCGATATTTCTATATCATTTACTTAGTACATCCCTTCCTCCCATTACTCACTCACCCGAAAAATATTTTAGGCTCATTCTTTTGATTATAAAAGGCCATTGCATATTTATTATATATTTGCATATAAAAACCCATTAGTTAATTACTCACGATATTTACTGCCTAAAGTCTATCTGTTCAAGTCTTGATGTTGCAATGGAAAAACGTTATACCATTATAATACCGATATTCAATTTTCACAGTGATTTTAAATGATAATTTGAAAAGATACGTCAGCTTACTTTATTTTGTTCAACAGGAGTCAAAGTGCGCTGTTTTACATTGGGTGGTACTTCCGTCACCGGACTCACTTTCTCTCACTCCTCTTCGTTTTGGCCTTCCTCTTCCAATGTCCGACTTTCAAAATGGAATGCTAAAATTCACCGTCTTTGTCAATCGCCAACCGTCTGTCAATCGCTCTTCTGAAATTGGTTTATTGCTTTCGGAAACAATCAGGTTATATTCCCAAGGTAGAGTTCATAAGTGTCTTTCTCAGACAAGGTATTTGGAACCGCCCTACGACTCTGCCTGCCAACAATTAGCGGCTACTTTGAATATCAAAGCGATATCCGATTTTCCCTGAGAAGTACACCTCTATTCCCTTAGGGAATAGCTGCCGTTATTTTTTTAGCCCTCCTGCCTATTTCCAAATGGGCCCTATCTAGCTCTTTCCCAACTTCCCTCTCCTCCACCCATCCTGCCTTCACCAGGACCAGTGATATCACTCAAAAATCACCAAAAACTTTAAGAATCAAAACATTATTGTTTGAAAAAAAATGAAAGAAAGAAAGAATGTGAATAGTTTTTTTCTAATATCATGGGGGAGGGGATAAATAATCATCCCTGGCAGGGATGTTAATTAAAATTTTTTGCCGGAGATAAATTTTCACGAGTCGGGGAAATCCCTCCCATCCCCCCGTTAATTTGCAACCTGGTAATAGATAGAGGTAGTTACATAAATTCTGTAAACAGCACAGTTTTTACAATTAACTGAGTAAGAGAAATAAATGATTCCATTTGGAAGTTACTGTTGAAATAACATTAGTCAATGATTCGCTTTCGTTGACTTCTTTTTAGATCTTAAGATAAGAGTCTTACGTTGTTTTGTAATTTAACAATTCAAGGGTATATTATTTTTTTTTAGCAATCGTCGGCATCTCTGCTTTACTTGTTTTTATACATATACCATTTAGTTTTTATAATTGTTAGTTGCTTTAGCTTTGATTTTTATACTAAAGGCAAAATACTTTCCGTTGAAAAAGAAAGACACGGGTACAAGGAATATGTGAGGAGAATTATAGCGTTTGAATTCAGGGAAAGCAGTACGGTGGATAGATCAAGAGACCCGTATAAAGTCAGGAAATACTGAGGTGGAATTCCTTCTTCAGCGACCGCCGTCCTATAAGAGATTAAAAAGAAAAGCTATAATGAAAAACAACGAAAATTATCAAGCGCTTTCGCTATTGTTCCAAATTCCGTCAGATCTGTGGGTGTAAGTAGCATTGTAATGATCGGCATCTACGGGGGGTGATTTTTAGGAATCACCACTTAACGTTGGCCAAAGGATGATATTTATCGCTTACCATGGTGTCTGTACGATCCTTAAATTCTTTAGCATTTTGTGGCTCATGTGTCTTGAACTTTTTACAGAGAACTGGTTTTTACAACAGTCTTTGATTTTACCATGTTTGGCGCAGTATAGCCCAGATGCTCTTGCGCCATAAAAATCCAAACAAACAAACATTTTGTGAGTGCTCACCCTCAGATAAAAGGTTATTTTAGGTGGCTAACTTCCCCGATAATTATATTTATTTCATCGAGAAAATCAAGAATATGACAAACACTTTTTTCATTCTCTTACTTTGCGAGTTTTGTCTCGTTTTTCTGGGATAACAGGATCGC
>QLNU02014802.1:133989906-134001113 GCA_006491805.2 Dysdera silvatica
AATAACTAAGAGAGATCGAAAAAGGAACACTTGGGTGAGAGAGCAAACTAGAGTAGAGGACATCATTGTTAAAGTGAAATGGCTGAAATGGCGAGAAGACTGATCAACAATGGACAACAGGAATTCTCAACTTGATTCCAAAAGATCACCGAAGACCTATAAAATCTCCTCAAACAAGATGGGTGGATGAGATAAGAAAACAGGTTGGGGGGGGGGACGTGGAAGCGAATTGCTCAGGATAGACTTGTGTGGAAAGAATTTGGAGAGATCTTCATCCAGCAGTGGATACATAATGGTTGAATATGATGATGATGACGTTGATTTGTAACTTATTTTGCATGTAAATTTTCGGCTCAAGGAAGAGCCCAGTATCTATCGCCCCCACCCATGGATACGTTATTAGTTCCGATAAATTCGTTCCACCAATTTAACTAATTCCTCTGTTTAACGATTATTTTAACCAGTCCCGTGAAAATCGTTAAATTGTGGTTAGATTGTAATTAGTAAATTAAACATATGAAAATTACCATGCCATTCGTGTGAGTGGCAGATTATCCATACGAAAAGTTCCATATAATCCTCGTAATTTTCAGATTAACAGTATGAAAATTAAAGTGTCATTCATGTGATTGGTAGATTAATGATATGTTGAGAAAATTTTCAGTAACCCAGGTTTTCTAGCCTAAACTTGAGCCCTACCCACCGTGACCAAGTAAGATGAAGTACAAAGAAGGGAAAACAAAAAAGGAGGTATCATCTTAATCCGGAATCGAACCTGTGATATCTCGGCATGAACAAAAACGTCCTACCAATTAGCTCACCGGGGCACTGGAATCAATGCTCTTATCGTTCGGTATATGCTTACAGGATAATTTTCCCTTTGCGGGGATAATAAGTATAATTACCGAATGATTAGCACAGAAGGCCAACAGTGTTTTCCTACTAATGAAATGCCTAAATTAATTCATAATATGCCAATAGCATTGCTCATGTGCAATTACACATGGTAGTCGGTCACTAATACACAAAATTTTTTTTTGTGAAATTGACAAACTTAAAATCTGTTAGTTACACATAAAAGACAGTAATATTCAGTTGCATTATTAACCTGTTAACTGGGTATGACGACATTTTTCGTCATGCCCGGAAGACTACCAAAATGCGAATGACGACATTTTTCGTCATTAAAATTAACCGTATTATGTTGAACGCATTACGTTTTATGTAGTTCTTATATATTTAATCCTAGCGTGATGGTGTGATGACATTACTTATCACTGTGAAAAAAAGTCCCCAGTGTGAAACGAGTTTCACAAAATTTTATTCCCCGGTTAACAGGTTAAATGTCTTTCAACCTTCATGATGTAGACTTTCTCCAATATGAAATTGGCAGCTAAGTTCTGGAAACGGACATAAAACTGTTCTTTGGACTCTTTTCAGGTGGTAAAAGGAAACTTAAAGTTTCCTGAATACGCCCATGATTTGACTACGACCATTATTTTAAAGAATATAATGTAATTGACGCGATTTAAGTCTTTGCAGATCACGTTTACTTTCCCAACGAATGTGCCTTTTCACTATTCGCTTGAGAAAACGGTAAGCCAATTCAGTTTGGCAGTGATGGTTTTATTTGGGTCATCGCCAAAAGACCATTCAATTATTGTTTTTGCCTTCTTAAGGGCGTTGTGTGGTTAGATAAGAATTGCATTACCCTTTTGCTTATAGGATACACACTTCGGATGTAAGATCACGTCGAAAATACTTCAGTTTTCTGATATATTTAGGACAAAACTGTCTGACACATTTAGAAAAGCGAACAGATTAAATAAGCAATATGATGACATTTTAGCCCATTAGGAATATTAAAAGAGTTTTAAGAATATTTTTCAAGTAATTCACTATGCGTTTGAAACGATATGTATTCCTAAATAGGGAAAAGTTATTAAAGACGGGATATTTTTGTCTTAGTAAGTTTTTTTGTCAAGTAAATTTGTAGCAATACTAAAAATATTAAAATAAACACGAAAGCTTTTAATTATATCTACAGCTATTTCGGAAGCGCGTTTAGGCTTCCTTCTTCAGAACCCTAGTTACACTAACGTGACATGCTAGAAAGACTGTCGATGCCAAATTGCTAGTCCAAAATTAGTTCGGGTAAACCAGTTGTGGGTCCGTAGCCGCGTCTTTTGCTATGGGACGAATGAAGTTTCTCCAAATAGAGGACATGGAATTGAACGGAAGCTGATCGTTAACAGTAGAAGAGGAATGCGAAAGAATATGGAAGGCTTCAAAGAAATTGAGGTCGGCTGGTGAAGAAACTTTCTCTATTAGATGGGCCTTGTCGAAAGAAAATTTATGGCCAGCTTCCCAGGCGTGTTTGGCCAAAGCAGATTTTTCCAGTTGTTGTTTACGCACGTAGGCTTCATGCTCTTTAAGCCGAAATCGAAGGGCCCGACGTGTTTGACCAATATAAACACGATTACACTGGCATGGAATGGAGTAAATTCCAAAATAGTTGCAATCAGGAATAATATCCTTGAGTTTGGAATAACCGAGTTTATTGATTGGAGTAAAAGTGACCTTGAAATTAAATTTACGGAGGATGGAAGCAATTTTTGAAGAAATTCGTGGAACGAAAGGAATGCTGATAAAATTACAAGGAGAGGAATCTATCAAGAGTGTACTGCACAGCTTAGGTCTAGTGAGTTTCTTCAAAGCGTCGTCAATAATGGTAGGATTGTAACCACGATCTCGAGCGATGTCACGAATATGGTTAAGTTCGATCTTCAGTAATTCTTCAGATAACGAAAACTTTAGAGCACATGAAACCAACAAGTACAACGTGTCTAACATATGGACTACATTTGTGTAACTAGGGTTCTGAAGAAGGAAGCCTAAACGCGCTTCCGAAATACAGTAAAACCTCCCTACAACGATGTCCGATATAATGATAAATCCCTCTACAACGATAATTTTTCTCGGTCCGTATAATAGTGTTGTAGAGAGGTTTTACTGTATAATGAACCCTCCCTATAATAATAACTCTGTCTACAACGATAATTTTTGTCGGTCCGTATAATATTGTTGTGGAGAGGTTTTACTGTAGCTATAAACCAATTTATTTAAACTATAATAATGTGTTTTATATAATATTTTTGCGCAGTGAGTCATACATCTTTATTATGTATCTACAGAGTTCATGCCCATTATCCAAAATAAATCCCCCCCACCTCCCTCAGTTTTCCACGTTTCCCTTGACCTTTTCTCATAAAATTCCAGTTTGAACGATTTGTCTACGTCCATAGTCATTAAATACTTTTTATCTTAAATGAGGTTTCTTATTCTCGGCTTTTTTTTTTATGTAAAACTTCAGGCTGATCGGATTCCTCTTTTTGTTTGTCTGGGAACTACCGTTTGTTTGTCATATTAAATTTTTTGTTTTGGACTTGATCATATCTCTCCTCATCCGCATCAGAAATTTCTTTGTATAATTTATGTTTCTTTGCAATAGGAACATTTAGTATTCCTCCACAGTCAATAATAATGTGTGTAGTGATATTGATGATTGTTCATCAAGACTGGTAATTAAATTACCCTTATTCAAAGAAAACCTACTTTCAGCAGTCGCATTTCCATTCAACCATACCTCAAATCATTAAATTTCTTATCGCTGCCAATTAAAGATCCCATTCTAACAGAAAACTTCCTTAATATTGCCTATTTACTGATTTTCTTCCCTAATTTAGCCATTAAATTCTTCAAGATGATTTCAAAGTTGCTTCATAACCAATTTTATTTACATGCCTAATTTTCAAATTTACCTTATTAAAAAAGTTGATATTGAAATTAAAAATCTGGTAGAAAGCCAACAAACAGGAAAATGTTTTGCTATAAGTAAAAAAATAAACCCTTACCATATATCCCCCTCTTGTCTTCCAATTTATATTTGCAATTTAAATCCAATAGATATTTTAAAGGTTTACGGAATTTTAATATTTAGAACTTAATAATTTTATTCAAAAATTAAATTTGATTTCAATTTAATTGTTGGTGAAAGTGGAGAACACGTCCCCTAGTGCATTTTTCCTCTTTAAAAGAGTCAAAAATAGTTGCAGATCACCTTGTGACGTCATAGACGCTGTAACGCCACATGTTCGTTGCCTTCCGAGGTACTAAGGGTATTTTCACATGATACGCCATTCTCTTGGCTGTGTTTTGTTCGTTGCAGTGAACTGTTTTATGTCTGGACCATTGACGTTGTCTTTTTTTTTTTTTTTTTGGAATTACGGCTGAAAGAGACAAGAAATGTAATGGAGAATGTTATCAAAGAATGATTAATTTCGTCCAGATATGAGTATGATATGAATTCGTGGGCTAGGCATCATTTGAATGACGATTTTCAGCGCTATTACCAGAAAGTTGAAACGTGCATGATAGGGGAGAGGGGAGGAAGGAAAGGAACGAGGAAGAAAGGAAGAGAGAGAGGAAGCGAAGGAGGAAGGAAAAGAGAAAGGAAGGGATGTGAATGCGGGGAAGGAAGAGAAGTGGGGAGAAGGAAAAAGGAAGTAAAAAAAACCATAGTCGCAAATGAGAAGTTGTTCGACTCCTACTTCCCAGAGTTTATATGGCGGCGCCGGAACAAAATAGACCAGAAAATCTGTTTCCTGCGTTTTAAAAGCCATAAAACTGCCATAAAGAGCTACGCCATGTTGTTAACATGACGTAAACAACATGGCGGAAACTCAGCGTCACAATTCCATGCGTATTAGAAGAACTTCCCACTAAAAAGAACTAGGGGATGTATTATGTACTAGAACCCAATTATTTAAAATTGTGTATAGTATCTCCCTCAACACATTAATTCGCAATTACGTAATAATGTCAAAATAATGTCAAAAAATAAAGTAAATGTGATAAATAGTAACAGGAAGTGATGAAGTAACAGGCAGTGGATTTTGGGCAAGTGCCCAAAAGCTGTAACATTCAAACTAAAACCCACCAATTAGAAATAAGCACGATGTTACACTTACGCAATTTAAAAATTCTACTTACGCAAAATTTACGTTACGTAAAGGGTTACGAAAGCATTACTTACGTAACTCGAGAATGACTGTATTCAAATTATTAAATTACTTAATATTCAAATGATATTTTAATTTTAAAGTCTCAGATTAGATTTTAAAATTTTAAATTAATTTTTTTTTAATAAAAAAAAATTAAAGCAAATATCTTCGAATAAAAGATTTCAATAAAATGGCACTCATTCCATGATATTTCAACGATTTTTTTTAAATTGGTTTCTGCACCATTTTTAATATTTTTTTATATTTTGCACATGTATTTACATATGTTTTGAGAGTTCAAAACCGATTTTAAAAAATAAAATTTTCTTACACATGTCTCCAGATGGCGTTTGAAACATGTACATTTTTATGATTACAAGCGTTTGTGGAAAATGGTATACCTCTGCTAATTGAGCAAATTAAAAAATGTAAAAACATTTGGCTCTGAATAAAGTGCGGATAATTTTGGTTCAACTTGGTTCCATCATTTCATATATTTTTTTGCAAATTAAATATTCATATGTGATAGCCAAAATTTACCGTTGAAATTTGCGTTTTCTCATTTTCCGAGCCTCTTTTTCACTGGGAAAGGGACAATACACTCAAACCAAATTTCTTTTGCAAGTACTATAGTAACAGTAGATTTTACATGAAGGGGGAAAACTGGAGTGTTTTCAATCCCTCCAGTGGTCTTTCTCCTATTGAAAATGGTGATTTTCCAAAATTTCAGATATTTCAAATACTGCATCTCTAGTGGGGTTCATAGTAAAAATCTGAAATTCATATTCCTGAGACTTCTATTAGGTAGCAATAGCATAATAAAATCTGGTTACTTTGTTTTAGATAGTAACAAAAATATTTTAGTTCAAAGTGGTGAATAAAACCAGTATATTTCCATTTGCATGGACGATAATTTTTAACCATCTTTAAATAGCAAATGAAATATGCATACCGTAAAAATAAAGACTTACATTATTTGGTGTATTACATAATTTAAAAATTTACTGATATATTATACAAATATTTGAAGATTTTGTACTAGAAATTTCCATCCTTATCAAGTAAAAGAAAATGCGCATGAATTTGATTAACTTAGAAAATATACGTGTAATTTTTTTTTATAATTTTTTTGCATATCTAAGATACACCTATTCTTTCACTCCACTAAATCATAGCTATTGAAGCACTGTCTAATGTGTGCTTCCATATTGAAAAATATTTACCCTAACTAAAATAAGCATGTCCCTTCACAACAAAACCCTTGCAAGGCGCCTTAGCCCTACAATTGATGCAAAGTTATGATATTTATATAAATCGAACACTACGCAGATTAAATCAAACAACAATGTCAATCAATCAACGTTTATTGGCGTAGTGATACCAACGCCGATGGTATGGCGTGATTAGATGGTGAAACGTTCGAAAGAAAATAAATATTTCTGCCTTCGGTGGGACCTGAACCCACGACCTTCCACTTGCCGGGCGGAGGCTCTACCCACTGAGCTACGAAGGACAATGTATAATTTCTTTACGAACGTATATATATTGTTGCCAGTTATTTCGCAGAATGGTGTAGTACATGGACTACTATTTAAACCAAATTGCAAAGAGACGTATTAAATTGATCGAAATGCCCGTTGTGGCATATGCATTTATATAAATCGAACACTACGCAGATTAAATTAAACAACAATATAAATCAACGTTTATTGGTGCAAAAATATTTATTTTCTTTCGAACGTTTCACCATCTAATCACGCCATAACATCGGCGCTGGTATCACTACGCCAATAAACGTTGATTAATACAGTGGTTTGATACAAAGTTATAGGTTACATTTAAATACTTCTCATAAGGAGAATAAAACTAATATATTTGTTTAATAGACACAGTAAAATTCATTTTAACAGATTCAGTACAATTTATTCTTAAGAAAATCCAGTTATGAGAGAAATATGAGCGATACACTGCGCAAAAATAATATTTAAAACAAATTACACACAAACGCAGTTTAACTTGAGCAGGAGAAACATTTTACAATTGTTTCGGTGGAAAATCAAGCGTCCACCATCGTCAGAAAATTCGTCCAAACCCCCAGTTTGGACGAATTTTCTGACGATGGTGGACGCTTGATTTTCCACCGAAACAATTGTAAAATGTTTCTCCTGCTCAAATTAAACTGCGTTTGTGTGTAATTTGTTTTAAAAATCCAGTTATTTGGTGTAAAATGCACAGCAGCTATTTCGAATTCTCGAACTTTACCACGGCATTCATATTGAATCGCATACATCATAGACTGGAATCTAGTCTGCGGGTATATTTTACGGCGAAAACTGCATTTTATATTTACGTGAGCTCGACTTTCTTACGGGAATGAACTGTAAAAATTACGTTCATTTTTATAATATAGATAAAGACCTCACCAACCCTGATCTTTGTTTGAGTTGAAATTGTAATCTACATGATCTCATATGTACATTATCATACGTACATCTCATATGTACTTTACCATATGTGCATCTCATACGTGTATAATCTTATGCACATCTCTTTTGTATATTATCATATGTACATCTCATATGTGCATTATCATATTTGCATCTCAAATGTTCATACTCTCATATCAGTATCTTGTAAAACGAAACAAGGTTTCACCAAGAGAGTGCACATCGTCAGTTATTTCTACATTGGCTTACGTAACAAATAGATAAAACAACCTTTTTTTCTATTTGTAACTGTTTCACTGGTATAACGTTTAAAACACACTTGTTTTAAACTTTACGCACTCACTTACGTTTCACTTGTTTTAAACCTTACGCCAGTGTTGAAATAACTATTGCTTTATCTCTTATATTCAATAGGTGATTTGGGAGACAAGATCGATTACCATATCCGTCTTTCAACTATCAGATAATCCAGGCATGGCAAGCAAATCCTTTTAGTGTATGTGATATAAACTTTGAAAAAGAAACAGCAGAATATTCGAGCATAGGCCTATCGCTAAAAGGCCACTACTAAGGCGCGCGGTAGTTATTATAACCAAAATGAACTGATGAACTACCTTTCGGATAAAGCAAAAACTATTTTTTCTACTTGGGGGTCGAAATACCTTTAGCTATAAAACCTTTACATAAACACATCGCTGTTTATGTACATTTATAAACTGCTATATGTCTTTTTTGGAGATACATAAGTAAATAATTTTTCAGATCAATTTAAATTAACGATATTTAATCAAATTCCAGAATCCCATGCAAGGTTTTTCCAATGCAGTCAATAACAAATTTATCATCAAACTAAACAATATACTAGTCTAGTGATCCCTCAAAATATAACTTTGGTCATATGAAAGGCAAATATATTTTAACTTGTTTAAAACGACCAGTTTTTACGACAATCCGTCAAAATCCAAAAGTCCACAAGCGGATTATTTGTGTATAAGTATTTATCAATCATAGCTTCAAAATTCTGGTGGCTCATTCTATATGTGGTTATAACCAAGTTCTTATGTAACATAGAAACAGTTACCACAACGCGAATTAAGAAATAATATCTGCAGAAAGTACATAAAAAACGCTTAATCAGGGAAGTTTTCGAGAAGATCCGATTTCGTGGATAACATCCAAGCCCATCATGTTCTAGTTCTTTTTTATCGTTTTTGTACTTCTTCGTTGGGAAAAGAGTTGAAGATGAGACGAAAGAATAAAAGAAAAGACGGAATTGTAACAACAAGAGGGGAAAACTACCTGGGAAAGCCATTTCTGCACTGGAAAAAGAAAAGTTGTACCACCTGCTGGTTCTCCGTACTTTTTCCGGTCTGATTCAAGCTACCTCTTCCAAAATTCCTTTTCCTGTTTTCCATACTCCTTCCTCACTGCGGACTTTCATTTAATGGCAAATTATTTGTAGTTTGAAACAATAATCGAATTTTGGCTAGCTGGATTAAGATGCATTCTTTGTCTGGAAAAAGAGTAGTAATTTATTGTGTTTGTATTTTCATTTTTGAAGTAAAAATGCAAAGAAATATTGCTTAGATCGGTGATTTCCAACCTGAGGGTCGTGACCCTCAAGGGGGTCGCGAACTGGTTTCTGCGGTGTCGACGCAACTATATTTACTTGAAATTATTTTTATAAACAATTTCACACCAAACGTTTCTAATTGTATTTTTGTTTTAAATTTATTATGATATTGTCAACTCGTAGGGACAGCACCGGCTTTGTCCAATTCACGTTTTTTCTGGTGGCGCCCTGGTGAAAGATCAATCATATAATGTATAAAAATCTTAATATATTGTGTATTGTGTATTTCCATCTGATATTGAGCCGAATTCGTTTAAATAAATAAATAAAAATAAAATAAAATTTAGTTTTAAGTGGAAAAGAAGAAATTGGTAAATTTGAGTTATGGTTTAAAAGAAATCAATTATAAGTAAATGAAACTAAAAAAATTGTAATTTATAAAACAAAAAATAAAAAAATTGATAAATCCGAAGTACTTGGAAAGATCCTTTTCAATAGCAAAGTAATTGAAATTGTTAGGGAAATTTACTTCCTGGGTGTGACTTTAACTGTCTTGGAATAAGCAGATAAAATTATAAGAAAATTACCAAATGATGTTCCTAAAAGTGTACTGTAGAGTTTATACTTTCCCTTTGTTTATAGCCACTTAATATACTGCAATAGCATCTGGGGTAATTTAAATAGCGGCAATATGAATATTATTAAATTATTGCAGTCTAAATTTTTAAGAATTATTGAGCAAAGAAATGTGTTAAATTGGAATGAAGTATTCGTTAAATATGGCTTGCTTCCAATTGATTCAAATAATAAATATTGTATACTGAAAATAATGTATGAAAGTATCAAGGAAAATAAACACTTGGATGTAATAAAAATTGAATATTGTAATAGTAATGTACATTTGAGAAGAAAAAAATCAAATAAAATTACCAAGGATTAGGATCAAATTAGTCACGATGGGAACTGAATACAAGGCAATCAAATACTGGAATGAAATTACTTGTGATATTAAAGACATAAATAGTAAGAAAATATTTATACAAGGTCATTTAAATTTTTATCTAATAGTATTGTTGTGTCTTCTTAATTTGTTAGGTCTTCAGCAGGTGAAAATTTATTTTTTACTAGAGACCCGTCATTTATTCGCAGAGCACCTATAATTATGTATTTATGATAGATTCCTTATATGGCATACTATTTTTTTTTTGTAATTCATGGCTGTTTGCTATTTGTAACAATGACAAATTATTATTATTATTATTATTATGCTCCCTATCTTCTTTTGCGTTCTATCGCGCACTTTCATTTTTTATCTTTATATTTTGCCTTCGTTTCCTATATTCTGGCTTTATCCCTTCGAATTCTTATTTTTTCATTTCATTTTCTGCTTCTTACTCCTTCTATTGCCTTACTTCTTTCGTATTTCTTCTTACTACTTACTTCTTCTTACTACTTTCTTACTTCTATATCTCAAATTCTACCTCTTATTCTGCCTGCTATTTTTGTTTTCTTCTTCCGTTACATTCCGGATAATGACAAAAACTTTGCAACTGAGATGTAGGAAGTCTCAAAAGAAACACCTCGGGAAATGGAAGTGCGTAAAACTTAGAAAATGGCAATTACACAAAAACATTGATTCCCTCTGTATTATAGATTAAAGTTTAATAATATTATCACTTCATTTTGCGCAACACACTACATTTTTCATCTGTTCAACTCGTACAATATATTTACCTCAAAATTGTACGCCCTTTTTGATACAAAAAAAATCTTTAGATATAAACAACTTGTGTATTAACATCGAATATGTACGTCAAATCAAATCCGTTAAATGCAATTCCCAAAGTACATTTCCCTTTCAACAGGAAATCCTGTTGTAAAACATCCCCATCGAATTGTAAATTAGTTGTTTACGAAATTGAAGTGAAATCTTCGAAAACAGTTTCCATTTCGAAACTTGTTATTCTCATTTATTTTGGAAACACAAATAAGCCATCAATTAGGAATCTTTGATATTTAAGAGGCTTCATTAATTAAATGGGCCCTGCGGTGGCGCAGTGTGGTAACGCGTTCTCCTAGTGCGCCGCTAATCCGGGTTCGACTCCCAGCAGTGCAAAAAGAACG
>QLNU02014802.1:134001213-134016901 GCA_006491805.2 Dysdera silvatica
AAGATCGCACTGCTCACTGTAGTCCGGGGTTTGGTTCCCCAGGCCTTAAGAGGTTCGGATTCCTCGGAAAACAGTAGGTCCCGGCGCAGCATGACCACTGTAGTCTTTGAGCCGTAAAACCACAAAACAAACAAACATTAATTAAATGAGTACATATATATTATTGCTTTGTGTGTTGCACAATTACTCTCTGAAGGAACTCTTTACTCTCGATGTCGGAAGTAGGTCTTTAACTACGAAGCAGATGACATTAGATCCCTTTGTTAGGTTCAGGGATATTTCTATTATAAAGGGACAGAAACAAGAATTTCCTTTCATCAGAACCAAATGAAAGTGAAAGAGAAAACGTACGGAAGTGACATCCAAAACAAAATAAGAAAATCAGATTAAAAATATTTATAGGTAATTTATTAGTTATCTAGTTTTCTGCCGGAAATTAATAATATAGTGAATGCGCGATAAGTCGAATATTCGTGTATGTCGAATTTTTTACGCAGTTCCGGCCCCATCTATTAAAATTCAACGTAAATATTTTCCTTTAGTCGAAGTGGACATCCTTTAATTCGAAGTTCGCTTCAGCCGCGTCTTCACACGCCGTAAGAGTTTTTAACCAATCAGAATCTTTCCAGCTCCCTGCTTGCATTTCCAAACGTGACTTTGCAAATAATAAAATGTTTGTGGTCGTTTGTTAGAGCGGTTAGTGAATACTGAGAGGTATTCTTTTGTTTAAACATATTGTTTTAAAATGCGTAAACGAAAATATCCTTAATTTGAAACAAAAAGTGGATTTAACAAATAATACTGAGCATAATCCAAACTTAAGGGAAAAGGATCCAGCAGAGAAATATGGCATTCCACCCAACATGCTATCAACCATTTTGATAAACGAAGAGGAAATCTTGAAGAAACGCGAGTGCGATGTTGATCTGAAATGTAAGACTAAAAGTGCTTGCTTTTCCAGATATTGAATCAGTTTTCTTGAAGTGGTTTGAATCGCACAGGAACCGG
The DNA here is from genome assembly GCA_006491805.2 of Dysdera silvatica. Taxonomy (NCBI): domain Eukaryota; kingdom Metazoa; phylum Arthropoda; class Arachnida; order Araneae; family Dysderidae; genus Dysdera; species Dysdera silvatica. The sequence goes on from QLNU02014802.1 coordinate 134,002,222, forward strand.
AACAGTAATATTCCTCTTAGTGATACGATGCTACTTGAAAAAGCTATGGACTCAGCAAGTCTCTTATAGACTAAGCAAGTTCAGGATGGCTTGAGAAATTCAAGACAAGGCACAACATCGTGTTCGGGACATCGAACAAGATGTATCCAATGAAGACTGTGAAGAGCGAAGAGGTAAAATTTCGCGACGATGTATCGATCGCGCTACGTCATCTTGAAAGTAAAGATAACGTCGACGAAATTTTGGTCGCGTTTTTACAAAAGGTAAATAATTTCATAAAAGGAGAATTTCTTCAAAAACAATCCGATTTTTTGAGAAAACATAATTAATGTAAGTACCGTTTCCTGCGTTTAAAATATGGCTAGGTAATGCAAAAGTTGCATTGAGCAATAAATAATACAGTACATAAAATGAATAACTTCTAATTCTTAATGTAATATTCTGCTTTTTGGAAACGAAGTTACTGTATAAAATGATGTCTAACTTAGGATAAGTAATTTACGTTTTATACAAGTCCAATCAACGACAAATGTTAAGTTGAACTTCTGATAACTCAAGGTGTTTAGTCGGTCCCCAGGAATTCGACTTATGGCGAATTCACTGTAGATTAACTTTTGCGCGATCAACAAGCAATATCGAAATCAAGGTATATTATCGCATAATCAACAATCAACAACAAATTTTCAGGTAGTCAGCTGTATAGCAAAACGATTATTTATTGCTAAAACTTTACGTTTCGATTCGAGCTGTGCGAATCATCATCAGAAGAGGTTAAATTACATGAAAAACTTTTGAGAAAATTGTAGAATATACATACGTTGCGGAAACAGTATAAATACGTTGAAATAAATTATTATGAAATTTTAGAGACGAATATAAAAGCCAAAACAGAAGGAAATGAAATCGAAAAATAAAAACTGACATTTACACGTTACAGTTTTGTTAGAATGGGTAGCCAAGCAACGGGAATGGTTTTTGCATCGTCTCTATTAAAATTATTAGGATGCTTGATGATCCCTATTGCTTCTCTGTATAATCTGGGCCAAAAATTAGTTGATTTTGCGAGAACTTTAGTATGGTCAAAAAGGATTAAATGGTTATTTAAAATTGAATGTTTTGCTATTGCCGATTTTGTTATCTGTTTATTCCTCACGAGGCTTTCATGCTCCCGTTTTCGGCACGCAGTGGATCGACCTGCTTGCCCGATGTATACCTGTCCACAAGAACAAGGAATTTGGATGGGATATACACCAGGAATTTTGAATGTATCCACAGGTTCTTTAGCAGAACGTAGGAAATTAAAAATCTTGTTTTTTGGAATAAATACTGTATCGATATTGTCTCAAAAGTAAACGGCCAATACGGTCAGTGATGTCGTTTATAAATGGCTCATTTCTTTTAAAAGGAATATGATCAGGAATTAGGTATGAAAAATGGGCTTCAGTTTTGGACTTGAAAGTTTTTGGAATATAATGATGATTGTACCCATTTTCTTCCAAAATGCCACTAAGAAAATTGAGTTCATTCTGTAAAACTGTTTTGTTACTGCAAATAATATTGTCTCGTTTGAACAATATGTCAATGACCGTCCGTTTTGACACATGGTTTGTACAATGTGTCAAAGAAATGTCAAAGACGATTTAAAGCACAATATTCAAGCAATTTTTCAGCTCTTGTATCAACTATGGATGAAGGCATTGGTCATTAAAAATATGGGAGAAGAAAATATTTCATACGTAGTCATACGTATGCTGAGGATATCCGTGGGGGGAAGGAAGTCACCCTAAAGGACAGGGACACAACATAGGCACAAGACAAAAAATGAAAGCAACACGCGTAATAAAGAAAACCAGAAAGAGGAAAGGAGAGACGGAAGGAACGAGTAAACTTGGAAGATGTGGAGAGCATTCTATGGAAAGATATCCGTTTGTTGAGAAGATTAAGAAGGAACAAACCAACGTGAGAGAAAGCAGGAAGACTAGGGTCTTCCTGCTTCTCTCACGTTGGTTCAGTAAAACGATGGCCTTAAGGACACGTCTGGCCTTAGTTTGATACTTAGACGTTCCCTGGAGAGAAGAGGAGGCAATGGAGGTGTTGATGCCACGTCATTTACACAGTATAAGAGAAATACCGATAAAATTAGAAGAATAATCCTACCACAGGCTAGCTAATACCTAAAAAACTTGCATGCACAACCTCGAGTATGGGAATTATCCTACCCCCCTCAGCTATCCGCTACATTTAACAAAAATAGTATTGTTCAACAAAGTAGTTCAATTTTTAATCGAAATGGTGGAAGTAAAGAAATGTATTATTTCATTTCTCCACAGCCATCTCGATTATGAAGAAGACTTTCCTTTAACAAACGGGATTAATTGTCTTTTTATCCAATGTTATTTCCTAGATTTATTGTCCTTAGCCTTCTAATGGTCCAATAGCGGTTCGGCAGGTTGAAGACTCCGTGAGAGCAATTTTTCATAGTGTTGATTTAGTACGTGGCACCCTATACAGCGGGACCGGAAAGGATAAGATACAGTGTCATGATCATAAGTTCACGTAACCAAGACAAAGATCAATTTCTCCAAATCAATTTCGTGAAAATGCTGGTACAAATGCCTTGGTCGAAAATCTGAAGCAGACAACCCGAATTTTTCTTACTCGCTACAAATAAATGACGAATTTTATTTTATGCTATTAATCAGCAATTACTTTTATGCAATTTCAAAAAAAAATTATGAACTCTAAAGTAAGGTAATGCTTTCTTTATTAATTAAAACAATTAAGATAAACTTAATGATGTTACATTAGTAATGAACAATTAAAATATACTCATTGACGTTAATACGGGCATTTCACAGTGTTCTGTTAGTCAGCATAGCCATTTATTCCGGATTACAAATTATCATTAAAGGCACATTAAGCGACATGAAGTAAACTAAGATTGAATTCTGCTTTTAAACTCCCGGAATTTTAAACAAAAACTATAGGATAGCTGAAATTGCGTAGCTGAAGACAGATCATTTTAAGGAAAAAAGTTGTATTTGATTTTTATAATATTTGTAAATTGTAGAAAATAAAATTTTTTTATCTAACCCTTTCAGCCATTGATGTTCTAGCTTTGTAGCTTTAGGCATAAAAGAATTTGGTTCCCTGTCATTAGGTCAAGTTCACACAAGGGGCATGTAGGTAAAATAGTCATGCTAATTCCATGGAGATCCAGTTGTAGGTAGTCATGTCCAGTTCCAAGTCTAAAACAAGCTACCCCGACTTTTCTTGGGAGCTTTTTGAGTATTGTATTTCAAGAGACAACCCCAACGTTTCCCAGAAATTTTATCAGAGTAATGTAATCGTCTTTGTCGTTTTAAATAAAATCGCAACTGAAAGCTTTCCTTAAGTTTCGTCAGATTTTATTTAGTTGTATATTCTGCGATTGTCAAAACTGCTTATCTCTACAAATACGTCAAAGCTTATAAGCAAAATCTGTGTAAAAGTGTAGCAGCTTCACCTGTATATGCATTCAAATATCAAAGATCGAAATCCGCAGTGTGTATACAGCGTCATAGCCTTCTTTGACCAAGTTAAAGACCACAACCGACTGTTATTTTTGGCATTCTCAAATTGCGTAATACCGAGTGCCCTTTATCGCTTTTGTTTTCACTCAAATCCACGAGTGCAGTCTTAATATTTGTTATAAGATATAAGTTAGATCTTCATCTGAAAAAACAGCTGTCAGCTTATTGTACATTGTATTATTTCAGGATTGCTGTATTTAGTATCGGTTTAGGAATTACTGTATTTAGTATTGGTTTAGGTATTACTGCATTTAGTAATTTTTGAATTCTTGTATTTAGTATTATTTTAGAAAATTGTATTTCACAATTTCTGCGTAAAAAGAACATTATAGAAGCGAAACAACTCGTATTTTTGTATGTTATCAACACTTTACAATACTATTGTATTTTAAAATTATATACTATAATATTAAACAATTATATAATATAATATTATACAATTATATACTATAATATTATGCAATTATATACTATAATATTATACAATTATATACTATAATATTATGCAATTATACACTATAATATTGTACAATTCTGGTAAGGAAAGCTAATCTTTTGATTACAGTTGCATACAACAGCTACGGATAGTATCGATTACTATAACTATGACCCGAATGTGATTCAGATATGGAACAGTCTAAATAATGTATTAATGTTTGAGTAGCATTTGGTTTACAAGATTTCTTTCGATAATTAATACCGTTGTGTAGCTTAAATCATTCACCTTAATTATTAATTGATGTGTTGTATTAAAGTTTTCATTTTCATACTTTAGATGCTAGTACTTAGAGGGAAATAAAAACAAGGAAATTCGAGCATAACTACGATTTCATTTCTAATTTTTTTGTATTATATTGCCAAATAGCGCCTTCAAATTTAAGGTTAATCGAGGTACTTTAATTACGAGGGTACGATATTTTGAGCTGCATTCTAATATTCAATATACATCGAAAATGAGACATCAAGGGTTACTAGGCGAAGAAATATAGCAATATTTGAAACCGTCATCCTTTATATTTTAACCTCGAAGACTCAAATTTTCGATTGCGATTTTAAAGCTTGCTTTCAATAAGAAATATCCGGAACTTTTCCTGTTTTTCAGAATTCCTATTCCGGATTTTTCGTCATTTCTTTTCGAAAGTCGATGATCCGTCTTACAGTGTAGGAAAGTAAATAAACGGAAGCGAATTTTAGAAAACGAGTAATCACGGAAGCTGCGAATCCGAACTCCGCCAAAGGCAAGCTTCGCTGTAGACAGAAATCTCTTGGTTTTGTAAGTCGAAATCTTGCAGTTGAAACTGAAAGTCGCGGCCGTGAACAGTCCGTTACCTTCACACAAAAATTCTTTAAATTTTAAGAAGATCAAAACTTGGTTTGCTATTGTCGTAGATTGGATCTCCCGACCAAAGTTCTTGGTTTAACTACAGTGTATTTTCCAATTTTTCCTGTAATGATATTTCATTTTCCGGGCAAACAAACCGAAACACAAATCAACATCATGGTGAAATATGTCAAATGAATGGAACGCGTTTTCCACTACATACAGATAATTAGCTTTGTCATCTATAAAGAGTACCCGATTTATGTCAAGTAAACTTTTTGAAAACTAGAGGAAAACCGCGTATAGTGCAATGCGAACCTCTTCTCATAAATATATCCTCATAAATCAAATCGAAACAAGGTATACCTTTAAAAAATATAAATTATATATATATATTATCATCATCGTCTTCAATCACTACCTATCCACTGCTGGATGAAGGTCTCCCTAATTGCTTTCCATACATGTCTATTCTGAGCATTTCGCATCCATGTTTCAATTTGTTTTTTATTTTATCCACCCATCTAATTTGAGTACGTTTTCTGGGTTTTCAGTGATCTCTTGGAATCCAGTTGAGAATTTTAGTTGTTCACCATTGATCAGTTCTTCTTCTTCCGACATGCCCAGATTATCGCCATTTTAGCCTTTTTAACGATGATATCCTCTACTCATGTGTCACTTTCACCCTAGTGTGTCTTTTTCGATCTTCTCTAGTTATTCCAAGCATACACCCCTCCCTGCTCCTTTGTGTTGTCTGTAACTTCCGTATTGCTGAAATTGTTAGACTACATGCACTGGTGGATCCAGGGGGGGGGGCTCTGGTGCTCGGGGCCCCAGAGCTGTGGTAAGTGCGATTTTGGGGTTTTTGGATTCAATAAATGAAAATCATTTAAAATTATTACTTTTAGTGAATAAAAAGTAATTTTTAAATTTTATAATCATATATAAATAAACACTGCCTCTGTCCGAAAATATGGTACCCATTTAAAAAGCCATTGATGATTAACGTAGGAAGTAAACATTTGAGTAAGGAACCAAGATTAGTGTGTAACTGACGGATAAATAAAATCAAATGTATAGCACATTTTCAGATGAAAAAAATTCAAACATACCATATTTTCAAACAAAATGTTTTTTAAATGTATACCATATTTTCGGACGGAGAGAATGATAAATTCTAAAATTCGGGAATTAACTTTGAAGATTTTTTATCTCTTTACCTTCCTCCTGTCATAGCCCATTCAGTGGCGCACCCATAATATTCCCAAGGGGGACAGTGGTGCAAGGAATGTTTGGTGGAAATAAAGGGCCAGGGCCATATCAACTACGATTGTTTTTTTGTGCTCATTTATCATTATTAAATAACTAATAATTCTACAGTGCAAGATACTTAAATAATTAAAAATAGTAGTAGATTTTGTTTATACAATTTTACGATGGCCAGCCCTTGTCTCCCAAAAAAAAATTACTGTTTTAGTAATAGGTTGAAAAATAGCCCTATTGTGCAAAACTTGCTTTTGCTTGCCCTCTGTCCACTACTTGATCTACGGAAGCCTTTTTTCCTTTTGTGACTTTTCTCATCGCATTGTGAACTCATCGCATTGTGAACTAAATCCTCTAATTCTTCTAATCTAAATCTTCTAATTATTTAATTCTTTTGAAACATGTTGACCTGTGATCTTGTGTGTGGCTTGTGTCGATCTTAAACTGACTTCATGGGGTGAAAAGAGAACACACAAAATTTCTATAGGCACTGTTTTCTGCATTTAGGCAAGCTAGATAGTTATGCTTACTCAGTTCAGATGGGCAGAACTTCCGACTGTGGTGAGATTTTCTTTGATTTTATACAGCACTAGTGACGGTCGTGGGAAAATTTCAATTTGCATATGGTTCCCAAAGATTTTTTAGCACTGTTATCCTATCTTCATCAGTGAGGTTAGATTTCTTCACATAATTAAAAATATCTGCAGTCAGAATTTTCACTTCAACTGTGTTTGATATTGTGTTTTGATCCATCTTTACCTCCTGGAAAGCGTTTGAAGACAGCCCCTAACCACTACTGTTGCTTGTCTCAACAGTGATCTAGTCAATTAAGAAACACTTCTAATTTTTTTTTATCAACTTTTTTTTAGACGGCAGTGGTTAGGGGATGTATACAAACCCTCTCCATGAGGTATAGGTAGACCATAACCCGATATCAAAGACAGTTGCAATGTAAATTCTGACCGCCGATATTTATAATTATGTCAAAATCGAACCTCACTGATGAAGAGAGAATAACATTGCAAAAAGTCTTTGGGAACCATATGCAAATTGAAATTTTCCCACGACTATCACTGGTGCTGTATTAAGTCAAGGAAAACCTCACCACAGACGAAATTTCTGCTTATCTTAACTGAGTAAGCATAACTATCTAGCATACCCAAAGGTAGAAGCCAGTGCCTACAGAAAATTTTATGTGTTCTCTTTTTACCTCATGAAGTCGGCTTTTGATCGACACAAGCCGTAGGTCAAATTGTATTTATTTTTCCAGAAAAAATATAAAAAAAGGACTTTCTTCGATGTCTGAACCCAAACCCAGCAAAAAATCCAGCGCTTTTTTACACTAACTTTCGTAAGCTATAATGAAGAGACATTTTGTGCTTTGGGATTTTCCGTCAATGCAACGAGGTTCGTTAAGAACCCATTCTAGGTGAAATAGTTTTCGCTTGATAGCACTTTTTCAATGCCCGTTGAGTGCGACTATTGAAATTCTTTCATTACTCCCAAAATAATACCGAGTTGCTTAGAAAAAAATTAAAATAGTTTTCAAATTGGATCATCCATTCCAATTTAATATTTTTTATTTAAATGAATACTTTGATCTTTATGAAAAATACTAACAGCTTTTCGGTTTGATGATATTGCGTACCGCATACATATTAATTACTGTGTCGTTTTCTCTATCATCAGTATCGCAAAGTAAAGAACGTTATGATTGCTAATGAGGGATCGATGTATTAAAAATACAGAAGTAAACAATATATCTCTCCATGTGAGATTAATCTATATAAAAGTCATAAATATATTCTAGGCTATGTAAAATTTTAATTATACCTAAAAATCAGGATTATCGAAAAAGTACTGCAAAACAAAAAAAGAGCATTCCCGACACGGTACGCTGTTCAAATTTGAATCGAAATCTTAATTATTAAATGTTGGAGTGAAAAACACTAACGGTACACATAGAGTTGAAATCAAACCAACAATCTTCAGGTTGTTGTTCAGATACTTGTCAAAATAAGGAAAGAGCGCGATTCTCTGATTAAAGAAATGCGGGAGAGAGAGAAGAGTGCAATAAAGAGAGAGGTGAAAAAAAAATACAGAAGTGGTTACATTTGTTAAATCTGTGTACAATTTACAACAATATTTCTGATGGATGTTTGTAACATTTAGCTCTTTATATCGGTGTATTTGGCTTCAGACAGATTGTGTAATGGTTAGGTTTGAAACGAAGGAAAGAAGAAAACAAAGAGCTTATGTGGCTCTTCAGGGGGAGTGGGTGACGAATAATATAATGCATCCCATGCTAGACGTTGCGAATTATATAATGCATCCCATGTCGGACGTTGCGAATTATATAATGTATCCTATGTTGATCGTTACGAATTATATAATGCATACCGTGTTTGACATTATGAGTTATGTAATGCATCCCATGTTGGACATTACGAATCATATAATGCACCCCATGTTGGAAGGTTACGAACACTAAACGTCGAATTTTGGTGCATAATATACAAATTTGGTTAGTTTATGTAATGTACTATTATAGGACATGAGTTACGCCGAAAACTAGGATAGCTTTCTACGTCAAAGAAACGTTACAAACTAAACGTCAAAATTACATTTACATCAAATTAGCATATTTGACCATTGCACAGCCAATTATGGACTCCAAATAATCTGTTACCAGGGCAGACACATAGAGATTGCAGACATGGTTCTCATTTCACGTGATTTGAGGTTTCGAACAACCATTATTAGGCGTATTATTGACGACTATTTCTCACATCGGGTATTCTAATATTCATTCGTCACATTTATGTTCATTCGATTTCGCATTAGCTTATTTTCGCATTTTGTGATGACTTTGATTTCATCAGAGTTTGAGAGTTTGAGAAAGTTGAGGAGAAATTAATTTCGGACATTTCACATTTTTTTTTATTCAAACTAAAATGTGTTTGGTTCATAAGAGCGTGAAGAGAAAGAAATTCAACGCTATGCTCCCTCCTAAGTCAAAGAGCAATCATATTTCAACTCTTGTAAGTGAAAAGGAGTAATTAGAATTTTTTGCATAAAATTATTTCTCAGAAAACTTTAATTGATATACTTCATTTTCGAAGTCCGATATGTGTTTGAAATGCCTTGAAGATCACCGAAGCCCAGCAAACACGCTCGATGTATTGGAAACAGGTGTGTAAAACTGACTAGACTGAAGGATAAGTATTACAAAAAGTTGCTCCTTTTCACTTTCAACTCAAGGGCATGAAGTTCGGACAGAGATTTTCAAGTCAGTTTGAAATTGGAAATGTCTAATAGCATTTCTGTTTTCGCAGTTTCCGTTTGGGAATTCTTTTCCTTTACAAAAATTGATATTCCATCTGACACAAAGTAAACAAAAAGGGATACATTTTCAGGAACTTGTAATCACTAACAACTGAGAATCCAAAATCTTCTCGAGTCCGAATGCTCTATAAACAAATGCCCTAAAGCTGCGAAATGAAATGCCAGATTAAAAATGAAAGTTACAGCCGTCAAAAACTGCATGAACATTCGTAGTCAGATTTCGAAACACTTGAAGCAAGATATAACTTCAATAGATCTTATTATCGTTGCAGTGACACATACGAATCTCCTCGTTTGAAACCAGCAGATTTTTTTAGTTTTTCCAGTAAATAATTTTACGAACAAGTAAATATAAACAAAACAAACAAGTAAAGAAAAATCTCCTGTCAATATTTAAATTTAGAGTGTTAAACATTAACATTAGTCTGCAACTCTCTACTCTACGACTCTCTAAACCGCGACTTTTAAATCCGCAACTCTCTAATTCGTAACCCTATAATTCTCAACTCTCTAATTTGCAACTCTCTAACTCGTAACTCCAATTCACAACTCTCTAATTCTCAAGTAACTCGGTAGGTTTTCAACGTTAACAATAGCCATCATTATTGCATTTACCTTACCCTTTTTATTGCAGGCAGGCAGACAGACAGACAGACAGAAAAACCAAAAGCAATAGCGGGTTCAATATCTATTGAAACCCTCCAATAAAAACGAAACCGGATCGTACTGAGGTGCAGAATTTTCGTCAATACCATGCTAGAGTAACGAATATGGAAAATTCCAATTGATTAATCATGTTTTTTTTTTATGCTTTTACACCCACGTTATTAATCTACTCTAGAACTTTCATATATGGAAAAAAATTCATCCCTCTAGGGTCAAACTGGGACCCAAACTGGGGACGATAACTCCTTTCCTCGTATCTAAAATTTTATATTATTTCCCTTTTGGAAAGTCAACAAAATTGTCAAACTGAGAAGCTAAAAAACACAGCAAGCAATGGCGGTTTCTTTTTCTTTCTTTTTTGAATTTATCGCGAGGACTTAACGTAACCATTCACTTTTGATTAGTCATATTATTTTAAAAATGATTGGCCCTATTAATTCCGCGCAAAGAAATCCAAAAAAACATGCCCAAGGGCTTTATATGGTGACCAGATTGGCAATTATGTTAACCGTGCAAAGGGTAATAATATTCTAAAAAATTCCAATGAAACTGCGCTTAAACAAGTTTTTCCAGTACACAGTACATAAATAGATGAAAGTGCATATAAAAGGTTTATTATTATTATTATTATTATTTATGTAGGTTGACAGTATACCTCCACACTTTTTCAGCTTTGATTGATCGAAAGCGAATTCAAAAATGTCCCCAGAAAAAAGTTCTAAACATTTTAGATTTGTTAATTTAGCATGGTGCGGAAGATGTTAGTAAATATAAAAAGAACGTATTTATTGCTTCAGGGAGGTAAAGAATTTTGCTAGATAAATTAATGTATTAGATGGTGTATATTGTTTTATATTATATATTCTATTATCTCTAATTTTCAAATTATTTTTATATTAATTTAAAGTAAAAAATTTTTCAACAATAGTGCCTAATTAATGCAATATGCTCAAATTAACTGCAGCAGTAGTAGAGAAAAATTCAAAATAAAAAAACTATCAAGCAAATAGAAGAATCCCAAGCCTTTGGCATAATTGTGTCCAGCAAGGGCAGAACAAAGAAAGATTTGTGACAAAGAAACTGAGAACCAAAAACAATTTTGCACAAATAAAAAATATTTGGAACCCACAATAACTAAAAACAAAGACAAATTGAAATCGTTTAGAAAAGATAACTTTCAATGCTGCTTTGTAAATGACAAACATGAAAATTTACTCAAACAATTAAAAGAGAAATCCATTTTCATAAAATCTGTCTCTTTATGATAATAAACACTCACCATGGTCAAAAAATTCCAACTGGCATAAAACTGCGAAATATTTGCTGCCAAAAACACACGCAAAAAATATTAAGAAACCAAAATACAGCTAGGACATATCGTAGACGAACACTAGATTGGAAAGCTCAAGGAAACATAAAGAACCAAATACGGAAGAACTATGAGTGAAGAACAAAAGAAGAGATAAAACGAAGAGATCAAGGAACTTGTAAAATAATCAAGGTATTGAGAAATTTTAGTGAAGGCTCTACGAAAGGAGATGTAATAGTAGTCGCCATCATTACTTCTGTGCTCCATTCAGTGTTGTTAATAGAATTTTTTGGCAGTCAAAATTTCTAAATGCAAAACCCGGATCGTTTCACCCTCAACGATATATATACTGAATCATGTTCAATAATTTCGTAGAGGAAACAAAAATACAAGTTGACAACATTGAGCTAGAAATTGCTGATTCATATATTTACCTTGGCCAGCTGATTTCAATGGATGGCAACATTATGAAAGAACTCAACAGACGTATTAAACTTGGCTGGAGTGCATTTGGAAGAAACAGTTTTATCCTGAAGGGGAAATTGCCTTTATGTCTAAAAAGAAAAGTCTTCAACCAGTGTGTATTGCCAGTCCTCTCTTATGGATCAGAGACATGGAGTCTAACAGTTGGAGCAATACGAAAGTTACAGACAACGCAAAGGAGCATGGAGAGGTGCATGCTTGGAATAACTAGGAGAGATCGAAAAAGAAACACTTGGGTGAGAGAGCAAACTAGAGTAGAGGACATCATTGTTAAAGTAAAAGGGCTGAAATGGCGATGGGCTGGGCATATTGCAAGAAGAACTGATCAACGATGGACAACAGAAATTCTGAACTGGATTCCAAGAGACCACCGAAGACCTAGAAAACGTCCTCAAACTAGATGGGTGGATGAAATAAGAAAACAGGTTGGGGTGACGTGGAAGCGAATTGCTCAGGATAGACTTGTGTGGAAAGCATTTGGAGAGACCTTCATCCAGCAGTGGATAGATAATGGTTGAATATGATGATGATGATGATGATATATACAACTAAATTTGTAGTACGATTTTTGTGTGCAGTATCTTCTATTTTAATATACATGAGTATCTTCTAATGCAATATATACATGTAGTATCTTCTAATGCAATATACATGTAGTATCTTCTAATGCAATATGCATGTAGTATCTTCTAATGCAATACATACGAGTATCTTCTAATGCAATATACATGTGAGTATCTTCTAATGCAATAGCCATGTAGTACCTTCTAATACAATATACATGAATACACATATCTAAATGTATATTAACTTGGACAAAGTTAAAGTTGTAAAGTAATATCACACAAGGTAGTAAACCCAAGTAAATTTAAGTAGTAGAAACATCTCAGAATAAAAATTGACATGTAGTAGTAAAAGGTGAAGAGGAGTAAAAGATTAAACAATACCAAGAATTTTGTTCTTCATCAGGGACCGCACAAAATCCCTGTTATTGGTTTGCTTTTTCTGACTACAATAATTGAGATTTGTGATCAATACTGAATAAACCAGCATTGACCAAAACTTAGCTAAAAACAGTATAAACCCAGAATATAATTAGTTTAACAATATTTTAGTAATTTAGAAGGGTCTCTTTATTAATACTGAGAACAATCTCAATTGTTGTAATATATATATATATATATATATATATAGTGCAAAATAGCAAATGCATATATAAGATGAATATGTAATAATCAATATATAATAATGTGCATGTAATAATATGCAGAAATAAATGAATGAAATAAAGGCTGAATAGAATTAAGGTAAGAGAAAAGATTAATAGAAAATACAATATTCAAACATATATATTTATACGTGTGTGTATATATATATTTGTATGTTTATATTTGTAGGTATATATAGATGTATGTATATGTTTGAATATTGTGTTTTATAATAATCTTTTCCCTTACCATAATTATATTCAACCTTATTCATCTAACTCGTCCTATTTCGTTTTTTGCTTTTTATTTTTATTTATTTTACATGCATTATTCATCTTATATATGCATTTACTATTTTGCAGTATAACTTATCTATTATGTAGCAGCGGCTCAATGCGCGCTACACTTAGAAAATCAAGCATTTATTTCTTCTTTATAATTTTCTTTATTACTCTTTTCTCCAATTCTAAATTTACTAAATTTAAACTCTCTCTCTAATATTATAATATTTGTTATTATATATTATAATATATATTATTGTATAATACAATTAATATTTGCTGCACGGATAGAAAGCCGAAAGGGGGACTAATTCACCAACCCGTCTAGCCAGCGTGGCGAAATGATGACTAATTCCTCCACTATGACTATACACCAAAAACCATGGCCCCCTAGTTCCAAAGGAAATTGCAGAAAAAATTAGATGCAGCTCAACCAAGAGAACAAGCTGGATTTCGAAGTGGATTCAGTACAGTGGACCATATTCAAGTATTAAGAGAATTAATTGAAAGAACACATGAATATGAACTTCCATTGTGTGTGGCATTTATTGACTATGAGAAGGCCTTTGACTCTATTAAAACATCAGCAGTCATCAACTCTTTAAGATCAGCAGACATCGAGGATGTGTACATTGACATGGTGAAATGTGTGTATAAAAATGCAAGTGCAAAATTTCGGTTACATAAAGATACCGAAGCTATCAAAATTGGTAAAGGTGTGAGGCAGGGAGATACCATTTCTCCAAAACTTTTTACTTCAGCTTTACAGATGATTTTTCAGCAGATAAATTGGAATGACAAGGGAATAAAAATAAATGGTGAATATTTAAATCATTTGCGGTTTGCTGATGACATTGTTATTTTTTCAACGAACCCATCAGAACTCCAAGACATGGTACAGGAGCTCTCAACTAGAAGTAAAGAAGTTGGACTCAAGATGAACCTACAAAAAACTAAGATCATGTTCAATAATTTCGTAGAGGAAACAAAAATACAAGTTGACAACATTGAGCTAGAAATTGCTGATTCATATATTTACCTTGGCCAGCTGATTTCAATGGATGGCAACATTATGAAAGAACTCAACAGACGTATTAAACTTGGCTGGAGTGCATTTGGAAGAAACAGTTTTATCCTGAAGGGGAAATTGCCTTTGTGTCTAAAAAGAAAGGTCTTCAACCAGTGTGTATTGCCAGTCCTCTTATAGATCAGAGACATGGAGTCTAACAGTT
>QLNU02014802.1:134020372-134037080 GCA_006491805.2 Dysdera silvatica
TTGCTTTCAATGGCCTTCCTTACTAACTCACAATTGAATTTTCTTATATCTTCTTTCATGTTTTTGCGCAAAGTTTTGCAAAGTTCTACATACTCGATCTTGCGACTGGTATTTTGATTGTCCACCTTCATAAGTCTTCGCCTTTTCATGAGTTGTTTCGTCTTCTCAGATAATTTGCTATTCTGCTTTTTACATATTACACCACCAATTTCCCCAGCAGTTTCAATTATTGTCTTAACAATGTTTTCATTTGCTTCTGAGATGTCAACTTCTTCAATAAGTCCTTCCAGTGCAGAAAAGCGATTTTTTAATTCCAACTTGAATGCCTCGGTATTTTCTTTTAATTTCTTTAAATCCACCCTCTTACATACTTGTTTCCTAATGAGCTTCTGCCTTTCTAGTTTAGTATTTAAGTGCATTTTACATCTCACCATTCGATGATCACTTCCAGTATTAAATCTGTTCAGTACGCTGCAATCTTCAATAATTGATTTCTTGTTTGCCAGTATATAGTCAATTTCGCTGGTTCCTCCATTGGGGTGTTTCCATGTCCATTTTCTTTGTAGTTTCTTCTTAAAAAATGAATTCATGATGCTAAGATTTTCAGCTTCGGCAAATTCTATGAGTTGATCGCCACGTTCATTCCTTTCCCCGTATCCGTATTTACCAACCGATGTCTCTCCTTGTTCCTGTTGTCCAATTCTTGCATTAAAATCTCCCATGATGAGCTTGATGTGTTGTTTCCCCTTGGTATGTAGCTGTTTGATTTCTTCATAGAATTCCTCAACCTCCTCGTCGGTATGGCTTGATGTTGGTGCATATGCCTGTACTATCTGAAGTTGGTATCGCTGGGTTAGTTGAACAACGAGCCTCGCTGCTCGATCTGACGTGCTTTCGACTTCAAGAAGGTAGTCTTTAATTCTTTTGTTGATTAAGAAGCCAACACCACTTGTTCTTCCAGTTTCCGTTCCTCTATAATAAAACAAATGTCCACTTTTAAGTTCCACCAACTCTTCACCTTTTCTTCTAACTTCACTGAGTCCTACAATGTCCCATTTGATCTTGTCAAGTTCTTCTTCCAATTCTTGAAGTTTTGCTTCAGAAGCAAGGGATCGTCCATTATACGTTGCCAAGGTCAATAACAAACGGCAGCCTGGGCCATTCCAGTGATTCTTAGCACCCCCTGCTTTCATGCCACGCTGACCGCTGCCTTGATCAGGAGCACTCCAGCACCTGGAGACTAGGGGCCATGGTTTTTGGTGTATTAGCATATTGGAGGAATTAGCCATCATTTCACCACGCTGGCTAGACGGGTTGGTGAATTAGCCCTCCCCTTCCGCCTTTCCATCCGTGCAGCAAATATTAATTTGCCTCTTGGATAGAAAGCTCAGCCTGCACCACTTGAAGGCGGGGTAGGACACTACCGTTACCCGCTAGAGTGAAGACCTCAAACTGACCGCTGCCTTGATCAGGGAGCACTCCAGCACCTGCTGGAATGATATATATATACCCTGCGCCGCCGCCTTATATATATATATATATATATATATATATATATATATATATATATATATATATATATATAGTAGTGTTACATATTTATAACGATTTTGATTTGAAATTTTAAAAAAACTAACTTCGATCAAGAATAAAATCTGACAACACGCTATTTCCTAAAAGTGAAAAATCGTTTGCGACTAAAAATTTAGTTTGTGCTGTGAAATGGCGTACAAAAGGAAGTTGTGGCCCAAAAGCTATAATTTTGCCCTTTCAGAAAAAAGAATATTTATATTCAATAATTAAAAAACGACGCGATAAGGGTGGTTTTTGAATTTCAAAATATAAAATAAGCGATATTATTAATGTAAAATGAAAAATCGTTAAGATTTACGGTCAAGAAGAAAAAAAGCAAAAGAAATATCCCAAAAAGCTTTGTACTTCTTCTATCATTACTAAAGTGCACCCTATGGCTTTACAAGAAAGCCAAAAACCTCAAAATCTTTACGTATATCAGTACCAACTATAAATAAATAAATTAATAAAGATTTGAATTTAATCAAAGCAAAAAAAGTGCAGTTTATCGTCTGCTACCTCGGCATGTTGCTGAGTGGAAGACTTGGTTTCGATTGTTACGGTAAAATTATTTAGCAGGAAATACATGAAAAACTTGTTAGAATTGACGAAGTATGGATTTATTTAAATGATTGTAATAAAAACCGTCGATTTTTTATCAAATAAGAAACCCGGAAAACTAAAAAATTTAATTCGAAGCGCGCACAGAAATTTCATTGTTATAGATTGCATCCCTTATAATGGGAAATAAAAAATAAGAAAAGTTGAAAAAATCCAAAACTCAACTCTACATATTATCAAAATAATGTTCTGACTCCTATTTTTAAAGGAGATATTCCAAAATTGTATTCTACTGATTTTTAAAATGTGGAACTCCATCAGGACAAAGCGAGTAGCCACACCTCCAAAAGTACAACCGCATTTCTAGAAAAATGAGACAAGAAACTGGAATCAAGTCAATACTAGTTATCTATATTCCTACCAAGTCTTCAGATGCAGCATCGATGGGTTACTGTTCATTTAGACATTAAAAGCAAGCTCTTCCACAATGCCGACCCACTACCTTGTACGTTGTGTGGAAAGATGTGGAGGAGGAATGGGACAAAATTCCGACTCTCGTGGAACATGTAATATAATAGACTACATGTAATATAATAGACTAAAGACAGGGTTATCGAAGAGAATGTATTAGAAAATAATTTTTTCTTGTGTGTATTTTATTTACGATGTAAAATCGTTATAAATATGTATAAACAACCTTTGTATACATATATAATATTTCTGAGCTTCACCTAAATTTACAGAAAGCCTAAGTACGTAAAATAAAGTTCTACTTAAATTTGGTAAAGATAAATACAAGATGTGTGTGTATTTGAATTTGATGTATAAAAAGATAATATATATAAATATTTTTTGCATTTCTAAACGAATCTCAAATTTTAATTTTGCTTTACAACAATCCAAGCGCTAATTGTGTTAAATAATAATCATATTTTTCTGAACTTTTACAAACTTCCGTGGAAAAATATCAAGATTTTTTTATCAATCCATTCATTCAAACATCCACTAATCCAAGAGAGCGCGTGCATTTTTCCAAGTAACTACAAAGATGATTTAATCACGGGGAACTTTTATACGAGGCCAGTTTTCAGCTCCGACCGTTTCCAAAAACATAGTTTTTGTTCTTCAAATCCGAAGTCATTAATTTTTGGAAAGCCGCCTCGTTTGGTCAATGAAGGTTCTTGATACCGAAATGATCTCTTTCCTTTCAAATTTTATATTTCTGTAAAAAAAGACATCCTTCAATGACTGGATGAAGGCGCATAAAAATACAAACGCTATTTGCACCAGTTCCTTAGGACTACAATAAAGATATATTTTATTCCTAGAAATTTTCCGTTAATGTAGCAAAGTTCGTTAAGAACTTACTTTAGATGAAATAGTTTTGTTTAGTGGCATATTCTTAATTCTTATTGAGAACGACTGAAGAAAATATTGTATTATATAAAAAATATCTCTACAACGCTTATAGGAAACGGTGATAAATTTGGAAGTATCTCGTCCCTTTCAAAAATTTTTATTTTCCTTTAAAGTAAGGACTTTAATTTCCACAGAAAAAGATAGACGTATATACATGCATATATATATATATATGTACACTGAAGTGCCAGAAAAACTGGTACAGGCGTGCGTATGCAAATAACGGAGCTTTGCAACCAATCAGCGTAATGCGATGCGGTCGGCAGCGCCTATATAAGACAAGAGATGTCTGGCAAAGCTGTTAGATCGGTTCTTGCCGCTACAATGGCAGGTTATCAAGATTTAAGTGATTTTGAACGTGGCGTTATAGTCGGCACAAGAGAGATGGAACATAGCATCTCCGAGATAGCAACAAAATTTGGATTTTCACATATGACCATTTCACGGGTATACCGTGAATATCAGGAATCTGGTAAAACATCAAATCTCCGACAGCGGTGCGGCCTGAAAAGACCCAGAAAGAATGGGACCTTCGACGATTATCGTTGATATGGGCTTTCGGAGCCGAAAGCCCACTTGTGTACCATTGTTGACTGCACGGCACAAAGCTTTACGCCTCGTCTATGCTCACCAACACCGTCACTAGACTATTGACGAAAACACGCCATCTGTTCTGAAGAGTCCGCTCAACTGCATCAGGCGATGACCCACGAGCATGGAGACAAACTGAAACTACGGTCCATGTCAACAGGGGACTGTTCAAGCTGGTGGAGCTTCTGTGATGGTATGGGGCGTGTGCAGTTGGCGTGATATGGGACCCCTGATACGTCTAGAGACAACTCTGACAGGTGACAGGTACGTAAGCATCATGTCCGATCACCTACACCCATTCATGTCCATTGTGCATTCCGACGGACTTGGACAATTTCAGCATGATAATGCGACACCCCACACATCGAGAGTTGCTACCGAGTGGCTCCAGGAACACTCTTCTGACTTTAGACACTTCCATTGGCCACCTAAATCGCCAGACATGAACATTATCGAGCATATCTGGGATGCCTTGCAACGTGCTGTTCAGAAGAGATCTCCACCTCCTTGCACTCCTATGGATTTGTGGACTGCCCTGCAGGATTCCTGGTGTGAATTGTCTCCAGGATACCTTCAGACATTAGTCGAGTCCATGCCATGTCGTGTTGCGGCACTTCTGCGTGCGCGGGGGGTAGGGAAGGGGTAGGTGCTGCACGATATTAGGTAGGTGTACCAATTTTTCTGGCACTTCAGTGTATGTATATATATTTATCAATATTGTTATATATACATTGCCCATTAAAAATGAGGGGTATGAAAAAGTCTGCAGACCTTTTATAATTTAGGCTAATTGTTCCGAGTCGCTACTAAGTAATTTCGGCATTTTGAAGATGACGACATGTTTTGCGACTCCCATATAGTAAAACAACCTTCGGAGGATGGTCATAAAAAAACATTCTTTTCATTTGCCTTTTCCTTGAGCTGTAATCTATTATGCTTATGTAATTTCTCCTGATTTTCATTTTTCTTACTTTTGTATGATGTTTCCCCGTTTGTGAAGTACAGAACATAGCTTAGTATTTACTTTCACGGGTTTGTTTAGCAACTAAAAAAAAATCTAGAAAAAGCGAGAGACATAAGTTACCACACAGGGTAAAATAAAAAAAGGACAGGTTTTTCCTAGAAATTAGCAGATCATGTAATCACCTCAAATTCACAAAAGCAATCAGGTCAATCGCCAACAGGAGACTTGCTGTCGTTACTAGCTGTTTCAATATCACGTGCTCCTTTCTTCAAAATAAAATACGTGTAAATATACCGTTGGCTTACGACAGCAGCCAACGTCGCAATTGTACAGGTTACAAATTCGTTGCTTAGACGGAAAATAAGAAGTATATAAGTTTATAGTACGACGTCTCTTGTTGTAGCGCGAACGAAATAGAATAATTGTAGCGTAAAGGAATATTGGGATCTAGTCAAAGCTGTCCTCAAAGAGTACACGCTGTGTGCGCCGCATGCTCAAAAAAATATATTATTCCGGGCATTTGGGGTGAACTGAGGATAAAATACTTCTCCTCATCCAAAGTAAACTCTCTTCTGCCCAAGAAACGAACCGTCCACTGGTAGTTTGACTTCACCGTTGATATCTGTGGTGTAGTATGGTGACCTCTGCTTTTTTCTACACTTGACCCCAAGCGTCTGGAGTCTTTTTCTCCATAGTTGTGTGATGACATTCAAATTTTCTTGCAGATTCTTTCAGGAACACTCCACACTTGTTAGCAAATCGCTTCAGCAACTCTTTATCACGAGTTTTTGTAAAAATTTTGTTTCTTCCTCCACTTTCAGACTTTCTTTTCGCCGAAGGTCAATTGAGCATTCTATAGATTGTAGGTGGTGGTATTTTTTCACTCTCAAAACGGTTAACTACAAATTTTTTATCTTTTTTCCGATGGGTTTTATAGAATCGTACAACACGCTCGCGGAGCACCTCTTGGTCCAAGGGCTTTCTTAAGCGACAGATCAAACAACAGATCGCTTTAAGTTACCTTACCAGAAAGCCGAAAACACATTCTATCATTTGTACATTTTCTTCTTTTTAATCTTACTGCGCATATTCAAATGCCGAGGCTGCAAATTTATTCTCCTTTTTGCTTCTACACCCATTAGAAGGTTTAGCTTTTTACATGTCACACTGCATATGATATTTTCAACCATAAATTTAACTAATTTCCTTTTAATAATGCACGTGAAAGTTTTAAATAATTTCCAGGTATTGAAGCCTTGTTCTGTTTACACGGTGAGTAGAAAAAATGTTAATTTAACTTTTTCTAAGAAGCCCTTATCCCGAAGATAAGGAGTGGTTTAGTTCATAAGTAAAAAGTATATTAGTCGTTTTAACATTTTATCATAAATGTTAAGCACTTAAGCAGAAAATTGTCTTCTCGAAAAAATTCTGACATCTGAAATGGGGAGAAAGTTATGCAAGATGGATAATTGGGAAAGGTGGCCGCCGAAGGCAGCGTTGTTATGCCAAAAAGGGTGCATGATTTGGGCACACAACCACCATAAGCAAGTTAGAAGGAGATGGGGGAAAGAGTTTATCATATACGGCTCCCAGAGATGTACACTTGCCACGAATTGCACCACGAATAACACTAGGTAGTGAAATAAAAGGCTTATAAACGAATCCGAAAATAGATCGACTCGTATGAATAAAATATTTTAATACTGAACTCAAATCATTCGAGACCACACTAAAAAGACGTACATACGGTGCTAGATTCTTTTATTATCACGGAGAAAATTATGACACTATTTGATTTTCATTATAACTACGGCTCTATTTTTACCGTTCCTTTAAATAAAAATTAGTAAAAAAGTAGTGAAAAGTCAAATAAAATAACTACACAATCAACAGTCATTTATAACACATAAAAATTTGTACCAATCAGTTTTGAAAGTTTGTAAAGTCAAGAAAATTTAAGTCGACACAAATAACAATAATGGAAATATATCAAATTCTGCCCCTGAGTTTAAATCTAGACTGGCAAATTAATATTAGACCATGCAGTTTCCACTAGTATCTATAAATGTAGATTAATACACATGTATTTAAATATTTTATAAGACCGACATCATTTTTACTACCGCATTCAGATGTTGTCCCTGCTCTGCTTGTTTACGTCAGTGGTTCAATTTCTTAACCAAGTAATGTTCCCGAATCTCTAAACAATGAGAATGAGTAATAGTTATCAAATATTTACAAAATAAGCACACCTAATTGCAGTTATTTGAAGATATTAATTATTATTTAAAACTACAAATTATCTGTATCATATAAAAATCAGAAATAAAAAAAGGAAAATGGGAAACAGGAAAAATATTTCGGATCAGGAAACTTAGAAAAGAAAAATGGTACGTATCTTCAGCAGATGGTTCACTTTTTTTTCAACAAAAAAATAGCCTTCCCACAGGTTTTTTTTTTTTGTTGTTGTTGTTAGTGATCTCTCGTCCTATATTTTTCCATCTTCTTTTCTAACTCATTTTCAACTTTTTTTCTCTGCGAAAAAACACATAAATGATAAAGAAGAACTATCACTGGATGTTCTTAGAAGTTGGTCACGAAATTGGATCTTTTCAAGAACTTTTGTGATCAAATATTTTTGTATACTTTTTGTATATGTTATTTATTAATTCGCGTTGTAGTTACGAGCTCCACAATACTTTCTATTAATATAAATAAGGATATATCTCGTAAGATATTTAGATTATATATTAGTAAACAATTTTCTATTTAAACCAAAGTACGGTTTTATTAATTCTTGGGTTTTGAAATTTTGTTTAACGAGGCTAAATTGTCAAACAAATCACCTCTAAAACTTAGCAAAAAGCAATCGTTTGTAGATGTACTGTATGTGCAAAAAGCGATGGATGAAAACGTAAATTTATTTGATGAAAGTGTTTAAATTGAGCAGAGTTAGGAAATACTATTCCGTGTGCGTATGTGTGTGTTAACCGTCAACCTTTATATCGGAAAAAGTATCTGAAAAAGCAGATTTAAACATCTAAGTAAAATATAAGCAGTGTATATACTATCGGAAATCAGAGTAATGTTGGCTCATATATATGGCCACAATGACAGGAGTAATTACTCTTTGCATGCTTTTCACATATTGATAAATACAAATCAAACCATTTTTTGAATACTAGCAGCTTTAACAACACTTTGTATACATTATTTTTATATAAAAGATTCATTATATAAAAAAGAGAGAAATGTACATTTAAATTTATCCACTTTCTATTCCAAACGTTTTTGTACGTATAGAAATTGTAATACAAAGTTCTGTGCATATACCTCTCTCTTCTGTTTTCTTAAGAACAAATGATCTTATATTTCTTTTTTTCTCAAAATATTTCTTAAAAAACAGCTTTTCGAAAAGTTCTAAACGACAAGTCCTTCAGGCCAATATTATCCCTTGCATTCGTCAGTTCGACTACGTAAAACAGCATAGACTTCGCAGTTCAAACTAAATATTATTCGTAAAATACAGATAGATTTTCCAGAGTAGCCCCACACAGATTTTAGTTTTAAAATTCTTGTGTGTTAAGACCCTGCATTCTAAATTTTGTTAATACAACCTGCTCACTAATTTGGCGGGTTTGAATTATATTATCCAGTAATCATTGAAGTGTGGCGTAGTGTTTATTCCTATTACTTCACTACTATTTCCTAAGTCTAGTATTATCGCACCAATTATATAGCATAGAAACGTCAATAGACTTTTATGTGCATTTACAAGTGAAAAATTAAATGTTTCACTCTCGTTGAGTTCGCCAGTCTACTCTACCATTTTAGCTGAACCTCTTGTGTCTTCTCGTATTGTACTTTTAAAATATTGTTTTTCCTGCATGGCAGAATATCGGACTGCAGCTTATGGCTGGTAGTGTTAGTAAAAGTAGTCAATTTTTTACATATGCTAAACACTTTAAAAATATGGTAATTATTACCGTCCAAACCAAGACTGCTTTGCTGATAACAACTCATTTCTGACACACTCCTCTTTTTCTTTTTAAAATTCATTTGAAAATTTGTTTTGGAAATATAAGAAACAGTCTCTTTATCCAGCCTGAATTAATTCCCATTATTTATTATTTCAGCCCTGAAGCAGAAAAGTATCAACAAATTTGCCTTTTCAACTATAGTAAAATGTTTAAGGGCTTGGATTTCTTGAAAAATTAATAATATTTGTTAATATGGCTTTGGTAGTATTTATATTAACATCTCCAGTATTATTTTCGACACCCAAGTTTTATAACTCAAAGTAGAGCTTTCTTATGTACAAAAGAAAAATGGACACCTGCCTGGCCCGGCGTCGAATCTATGTGCAGTGACCTTCTCGGCCGCTAAGACACAGAAACGAAACTCCTTTTCCCTGTAAATAAACATTTTGGAAGAGATGTTGCTTTCTCAGAGTTTTTACAATTGACAAATAGCCAGTACACGAAACCCCCGCCATTTTTTTTTTTTGTATTTTCATGAGGAATTAATGCATAATATTTTCTACACCCACGTTTTATAGCTTAAACTAGATCTTTTTTTTTTTTAAAGGCACACCGTGTTCGCGAGATTTGAATTCGTACCCCAATTTTAACATTACAGGAAAATTCGCCAGTCTGATTGGCTGCTATCAAAACCACGTCACGCTGTATTGGCACAAAAAAAAATGCCAAATTTTGCACAGTGTGTTCTCGTTACATGTTAGTAGAAATGGTGATGAATATTACGGCATAGAACCGCTGGCTTTTTGGAACATTGCCAGAAAGATCGCTGTAGTGCATTTTTTACAAAATTTATACTTGAAAACAAATTACTCTTACCTGTATCAGAGGAGGATTAGTGGAGAAGATCCCCGCACTTCCCCCCGCTTCGGGGTAAATTCCTCGCTGCCCGTTTGAATAAGTTTCGAGTTATGTCCGAATTGGTTAAAATTTTGAATCACTGCTTCTTGCTCATGATGAAGCCATCGCTCTAGATGCCGAATTGCCGAAATGAGACAAAATTAAAATCGATCTATCCGCGAGTTTATCGTCCACTGACCAAATAAAATTTGTGTTTGGTGGATTTTTTTTATCTCTTTTTTCTCTAATACAGCGTGACGTGATTTCGATAGCAACCAATTAGACTGGCGAATTTCCCCATAAAGTTAAAATTGGGATACAAATTGATTCCGGCTCTAGTTCCCGTCAGGAGCAAATAATTGGCACATTGCTCTTTTCTTTCAATTTTTATTTTTTCCCCTTCTATGTCTTGACTTCAAGGTTATTGCCCCTGGTTTTGCCTTTCATCGATGGATAAGATTTGATCGGTGTAACTGATTTTTTTTCTGTCCCCCTCTCCACCACTTTCTCCTTTAACGCTTTTCTCTTGCATGTGTCGGCTTTTAAAAAATGGATCAGAGTTTCGGCAGCGTTTCCCCTTTCTGGGGTCTGTGGCTGCCTCTGCTCATCTCTTCCGTCTCGTGTTCGTCTTTCTCGTCTATTGTGCCTCTACTGTTTCGGGTCCGATGTCCTTCGCCTGCCTTGCGGTGCCTTTCTTTCCTCTTGCTGTCCTCTCTGCATCCGCTAGTTCTTGCTGATGCGTGCCCTTGTGTCTTGCGTGTTCGGCCTGGTGGTTCTTCAACTTTACCGTTTATTTTCATCCTCATCGTTCACCGGTTCTTGCCCTTCTTCATCAAACTTCATCTGGTTTCGCTCTGCTTTTTTCGATTCATGGAACTCCTCCATGTTTCATATAATCTCTCATACTTCATCGCATGTACGGTAGGATCGGTGCTTATTCACTATGGTTTCGCCATACCTCTTCTGCAGATGCAGCTCCACTCGATCGGACAACTTTTCTAATTCATCTCTGGGTAAATAACAACAACATGGGATACGAATTCGAATTTCGCCACCGGTTCTTGCGAAGGTTCCCGAGTTGAATTCCTGTCTAGGGTGGTGTATCCTTTTACTCAAAAAATATATAAAATTCTCTGGTTTAAGCTCTTAAACGTGGATGTGAAAAATGTTACCCATCAATTTCCCATGGAAAAAAATTACAAAAACATGACATGGTGGTGGCGTCGTTTCTTAACTATTTGGCAATTATATTAGCCCTGGGAAGGGTAATTATATCTCTTTCAATTGGCCGATTAGAATATTTCTTCTGTTTGAATTCAACTGTTTCTGCTGTTATCCTAAAGTTTGTCCTGATTGCATTTATTCTGACACTGGCGTAGAGTTTAAAAGCACGATGTTTCGTACCCCTTTGTCAAGCGACAGCAGACTGAAGAGTGAAGAACTCTACTCTTCATTCTTCGTTTACTTGATAAAGGTAGCAGTTGGCTCTCAAAATGTTGTGGTTTTAAATCTTACGCCAGTGTCAAAGTAACTGTAGTTACGGAATCTTCTGATAAAACTTTGAATTGTTTCCAGCAAAATTTTACCTTTTTCTGTTTAAATTAAACAATTTTATATTTTGTGCATATCTTCATTAATACCCTATATAAATATATAATACATCGTATTATCGAAATAAAATTTTAAGATTGGCTTTTGATATTTTGTAATGAAGATTAAACATAAAAATGTAAAATATGTAATCTTGTAGAAAATTTATTTTTAATTCCATGCGTTTACTTTCTTTCCTACTTTAAGCTTTTTTTAAAAAACGTTTTTATATTATATATAAAATGTCATATATTTGTATATAGTTCCATTTTAGTATTATTATTATAAAGTTATTTCATACCAACTTATGCATGGAAAAGACTATTGTTTAGTTCTCTTTCGGACGTTGAAATTCATTATAGCTAAATAAAGAAGTAATTGTCCATATTAAGACAAGGGTTATCAAAATCACATATCTACTTCCAAAATTTATTACGTTCATTTTGCCATGAATGCATTAAGGTTTTGATGAAAATGCTGTTTACTTTTCCACCGTGAGGATTCTCTTCACAAAGCTGAGAGAGGCCTGGTCATGGAGAAATCTGCCTAGAGTAGAATTTATATTTTCACCTGCCAGTGATTGCATTTTTCGAAAAGTCACACCCATTTATTTAGTTTGCTGAAATGTGGGACCAGGCATCGACTTTCAAAACGTGGGGAGAGAAATCCATAAAGCGCGCGTTTAGAACACAAAAGAACTGCTAGATATTTGAAATTCAAAGCAGGCTTCAAAATCGTAGTAAAAATTTTAAACCTCGAGGTTAAAATAAAAGGAAATAAGTTGAAGATATTGATGAAACTCGCGTCTTGTTTATTTTGTGATTTATTTTTTTTTTGGATATATATATATATATATGGCCTGCAAAAGGGTTGCTGGTATCTAACTGGAAGGAGACCCACACGCTGAACGTATGTGACGATGTGTGGAACCGGCCAGGCCAGTAACCTAGTGTCCTACCCCGCCTTCAAGTGGTGCAGGCTGAGCTTTCTATTTATGTGGCAAATTAATATTTGCTACACGGATAGAAAGGCGGAAGGGGAGGGCTAATTCACCAACCCGTCTAGCCAGCGTGGTGAAATTATGGCTAATTCCTCCATTATGTTGACACACCAGAAACCATGGCCCCTAGTCTCCAGGTGCTGGAGTGCTCCTGATCAAGGCAGCGGTCAGTGTGGCATGAAAGCAGGGGGTGCTAAGAATCACTGGAATGGCCCAGGCTGCCGTTTGTTATTGACCTTGGCTACGTTTAATGGACGATCCCTTGCTTCTGAAGCAAAACTTCAGGAATTGGAAGAAGAACTTGACAAGATCAAATGGGACATTGTAGGACTCAGTGAAGTTAGAAGAAAAGGTGAAGAGTTGGTGGAACTTAAAAGTGGACATTTGTTTTATTATAGAGGAACGGAAACTGGAAGAACAAGTGGTGTTGGCTTCTTAATCAACAAAAGAATTAAAGACTACCTTCTTGAAGTCGAAAGCACGTCAGATCGAGCAGCGAGGCTCGTTGTTCAACTAACCCAGCGATACCAACTTCAGATAGTACAGGTATATGCACCAACATCAAGCCATACCGACGAAGAGGTTGAAGAATTTTATGAAGAAATCAAAGAGTTACACACCAAAGGGAAACAACATATCAAGCTCATCATGGGGGATTTCAATGCAAGAATTGGACAACAGGAACAAGGAGAGACATCGGTTGGTAAATACGGATATGGGGAAAGGAATGAACGTGGCGATCAACTCATCGAATTTGCAGAAGCTGAAAATCTTAGCATCATGAATTCATTTTTTAAGAAGAAACCGCAAAGAAAATGGACATGGAAACACCCAAATGGGGGAACTAGTGAAATTGACTATATCCTGGCAAACAAGAAATCAATTATTGAAGATTGCAGTGTACTGAACAGATTTAATACTGGAAGTGATCATCGAATGGTGAGATGTAAAGTGCACTTAAATACTAAATTAGAACGACAGAAGCTCATTAGGAAACAAGTAAGTAAGAGGGTGGATTTAAAGAAATTAAAAGAAAATACCGAGGCATTCAAGTTGGAATTAAAAAATCGCTTTTCTGCACTGGAAGGACTTATTGATGAAAGTGATATCTCAGAAGCAAATGAAAACATTGTTAAGACAATAGTTGAAACTGCTGGGGAAATTGGTGGTGTAACCTGTAAAAAGCACAATAGCAAATTATCTGAGAAGACGAAACAGCTCATGAAAAGGCGAAGAGATATGAAGGTGGACAATCAAAATACCAGTTCCAGGATTGAGTACATAGAACTTTGCAAAACTTTGCGCAAAAACATGAAAGAAGATATAAGAAAATTCAATTGTGAGTTAGTAAGGAAGGCCATTGAAAGCAACAAGAGCCTTAGGGTTGTTAAAGGGAGTTTGTCTATTGGGAAGAAACACATCATTGCATTAAAAGGAGAGGATGGCACTGTAACAAGAAATAGGGAAGAAATACTTAGAAGAGTTGAAGAATTCTACAGAAAGCTGTATGAGGGAAACAGTGGATTAAACGAAGACTCTGAGATAGTCGAAGGAACAGCTCCTAAAATCTTAAAAGAAGAAGTAGCATTTGCAATAAAAAGTATGAAGAAAGGAAGATCCCCTGGCGATGATGGCATTACATTAGATATCTTAAAAGAAGCTGGAGAACATGTAGAAGACATACTCGCAAAATTCTTTACCAAATGCCTCAACAGTGGTAACATACCAAACCAATGGGATTCTGCAACAGTAATTCTTTTGCATAAAAAAGGTGATAAAGAGGATTTAAAAAATTACCGACCAATTAGCTTGTTACCTGCTATTTATAAAATCTTCACAAAAGTGCTAACACATCGCCTGCAGAAAAAATTAGATGCAGCTCAACCAAGAGAACAAGCTGGATTTCGAAGTGGATTCAGTACAGTGGACCATATTCAAGTATTAAGAGAATTAATTGAAAGAACACATGAATATGAACTTCCATTGTGTGTGGCATTTATTGACTATGAGAAGGCCTTTGACTCTATTAAAACATCAGCAGTCATCAACTCTTTAAGATCAGCAGACATCGAGGATGTGTACATTGACATGGTGAAATGTGTGTATAAAAATGCAAGTGCAAAATTTCGGTTACATAAAGATACCAAAACTATCAAAATTGGTAAAGGTGTGAGGCAGGGAGATACCATTTCTCCAAAACTTTTTACTTCAGCTTTACAGATGATTTTTCAGCAAATAAATTGGAATAACAGGGGAATAAAAATAAATGGTGAATATTTAAATCATTTGCGGTTTGCTGATGACATTGTTATTTTTTCAACGAACCCATCAGAACTCCAAGACATGGTACAGGAGCTCTCAACTAGAATTAATGAAGTTGGACTGAAGATGAACCTACAAAGCTTAAGATCATGTTCAATAATTTCGCAGAAGAAACAAAAATACAAGTTGACAACATTGAGCTAGAAATTGCTGATTCATATATTTGCCTTGGCATTCTGATTTCAATAGACGGCAACATTATGAAAGAACTCAACAGACGTATTAAACTTGGCTGGAGTGCATTCGGGAGAAACAGTTTTATCCTGAAGGGAAAATTGCCTTTGTGTCTAAAAAGAAAGGTCTTCAACCAGTGTGTATTGCCAGTCCTTTCTTATGGATCAGAGACATGGAGTCTAACAATTGCAGCAATACGACAGTTACAGACAATTCAAAGGAGCATGGAGAGGTGCATGCTTGGAATAACTAGAAGAGATCGAAAAGCCGAACACTTGGGCAAGAGCAACCAGGGAGGGGACATCATTGTTAAAGTAAAAGGGCTGAAATGGCGATGGGCTGGGCGTATTGCAAGAAGAACTGATCAACGATGGACAACAGAAATTCTGAACTGGATTCCAAGAGACCACCGAAGACCTAGAAAACGTCCTCAAACTAGATGGGTGGATGAAATAAGAAAACAGGTTGGGGTGACGTGGAAGCGAATTGCTCAGGATAGACTTGTGTGGAAAGCATTTGGAGAGACCTTCATCCAGCAGTGGATAGATAATGGTTGAATATGATGATATATATATATATATATATATATATATATATATATATATATATCATCAACAACATACATCATACAACTCCAGCGGAAAATGAGAACCATCCAGAGAAGAGCCGGACAACTACACCCTGCAACGGCAATTGAACGGCAAACACTACCCCGGGAAGAAGGAGGACGCGGACAAGCGGACCTCAAAGACTTACATGACAAGCAGATCCAGAGCATGAGGCAATACTTCCAGTTGAAGAGTCCCCGATCGCCACTCATCCAAGCCATAATACAAGCAGATGCAAATTACACGCCACTAAACCTGTGTAGTACCGAGGAGCGTGTCCTCGAAACAGCCAACGAACAGAAACTGAGAACTTGGGCGGGAAAACCATTACATGGCAGGCACTACAATGACCTGCAACAACCACACGTTGACAAAAAGGCATCAAATTCTTGGCTGGCCAAAGGCACTCTCCAGCCAGAGACAGAAGGATTCATGCTAGCCATCCAAGACCAAGTGATCGCAACAAGGAACAATCAGAAATTCATCCAGAGAAAAGATATAGAAAGCGACAAATGCAGACACTGTCATGCGGCATCGGAGACAATCCAACACGTGATGGCAGGATGCAAGATCCTTGCGCAGTCAGACTACAAACATAGACACGATCAAGTAGCGAAAATAGTCCACCAGAAATTGGCAGCGAATGCTGGCTTTCTGACAGAAAAATGCCCGTACTACAAATATGAGCCAGAGACCGTGCATGAGAACGAAACACACAAGCTTTACTGGGATAGAGCAATCATAACAGACAAGACAGTCCCACATAACCGTCCTGACATAACCCTCGTCGATAAATCGAATAAGACCACGTACTTAATCGACATAGCAGTACCCAACACCAATAACATACAGACAACCTACACAACGAAAATCACCAAGTACCAAGATCTCAGACATGAAGTACGAGATATATGGGGTATGGAAAAGATCTTCATCATCCCGTTAGTCATCTCAGCAACAGGGATAGTACCAAAAACGCTTGCGACGAATTTGGAGATACTCAACATTGACCCAAACACCTAGATTGAAA
>QLNU02014802.1:134037180-134057523 GCA_006491805.2 Dysdera silvatica
TTTTCTCCAAAATCAATAAGCTCTAGTTTGAGCTGTAATTAATACGTGGGTGGCAAAAATTATAGTATAATAAATTCCCCCACGAAAACTCACAAAATTCTCGCCCCGGAGGCTTTCTTGTGTTGACCATATTTGGCAATAACTGCTCTATTCCTTTCACAATATTTTATTAGAAGCACTATCTTATAAACAACTCTTGACCCTGAGGTGATGTTACAATGGTAGCCTGTTGACCTAGCGTGCTATTATTCTATGTTGGGCTCTGTGCTAAAAAAGGAATAAAAATGCCTACCAACTAACTCCTCGCCCCGATTACAGCGGGCAGTTACCGACTAACTGCTCGCCCCAATTACGGCGGGCTGCTTGCCATAATTGGGGTTGGTTTTCTAGGTCATGATAGTGTCGAATTCCTCGTAAAAAACGTTAGTTCACTGTGCTGCAAGGACGTGGTGGTAACCTATTCGTCTACTCTTACATTAACCTGAGTTTGACACCCATAGAAAGCGTGTCTTTTTCAGCCCATCGTGGTTCGTTGTTTAGGTCCTTTAGCATTAAAAGTTCGGATTTGGATACGTGCTGGCCCATCATATTTTCTATTCTTGGAAACACAGACATTTGATTGATATATCATATGCAGCTATAGTGATCTTAGGTGAAATAATCCCATATTTTACCATTGTACCATCTTTCATCGAGAATCTTTGTACATTTGAAGCACGTAAGTTTATTTTGTATTCACTTAAGGGACACCAAAATGTACGAATTCCACGAATATAAATCGACCTAGATGAATATAATGATTTACCTTTTAACAATAATAATAACAGACAATAACTTAACATCTGAAACAATACGATATGTGACATCAAGTTGTAAGATCATATCCCAAACAGACTACAAACACTGTCATCCAGTGGCAAAAATAATTCACCAAAAGCTTGATACCAGAACCAACCTTGTGGCCAACAAAAGCCCTTACCATAAATACGAACCAGAAACAATACTAGAGAACAAAACACGCAAATTGTACTGGGATAGGGCTATTATGAGGGACAAAACGACACCACACAACAGACCAGACATAATCCTAATTGATAAAACCAACAAAACGACACACATCACAGACATAGCAATACCCAACACAAATAACATTCAGAACACATACACCACAAAAATGACTAAATACCAAGACTTAAGGTAGGAAATTAAAGACATGTGGCACATGGATAAGGTAAACGTTATCCCTCTTGTCTTATCAGCAACAGGTATAATACCAACCACACTCCAAAAGAACTTGGAGACACTTGAAATTGACCCAACACATATATGGAAATGAAAAAGCAACAATACTAAAATACCCAAGGAACAGTCAGAAAATTTTTAAACCTGGCACCAGAATGAAACATACAAAAATATTTTCACACTGAAGGTAGACTTAAGAAACTGGCGTCGCCCGTCTTATGGCTGATTCGCCAAGGTCCGAAAACACACACAATAATAATAATAATAATAATAATCTTTATTTTCTATTCTACTTTAAAAATTATCACCCGTTTTTATACCAGTGTTTGGATATCAATCAATCAGTTTAATTATTCTTCACATGTATAATTTAAAATTCAAGTAAATTATATAACATAATCTCCAAATATGCATACAGAATTTTACCATACATGGAAATTGCCCGGGAAAATATCTACAAGGATATAAAAAACCTAACGTTGGTGAAGCATAACCGACCATATCAATTAACTATATAAAATTATTAAATATTTAAAATCCTAAATTAGAACTCATAAATCCATATCAATCTTAAATCCACCAGCTTATTCAAATGCATTCAATTACAGATACCTTTATCCCATCATATGCCACCCCTCTTTTCATCGCGAGTTTAAGAATAAGAACTATACCAAGAGTAAGTACAAGAACTATACTAAAAGTAAATATAAGAACTATACTAAAAGAAAGTATAAGAACTATACCAAGAGTAAGTACAAGAACTATACTAAAAGTAAATATAAGAACTATACTAAAAGTAAGTATAAGAACTATATTAATTTTTTTTTTAGCAACTTTATTTAGGCAGCAACATGAACAACAAAAAAATATACATTGAGATTACAAATCAATGTTAGTTTAAGTTAATTATAAGAACAAAGACATATCTACATTAACATCATACGAAAATATAGATGCATAAAATTAATTACAAAAATATAAATACATCAAAATTAATTAAAAAAAAAATATCAATACATTAATTAATATACTGTGAAATAGAATTTTGTCCATGTCTGCCTGGGTAGCGCAGGTAAAGACGTAGTCTGACAAAGCCTGCACCACCCAGGAGATACCAGATAGCCAAAGCAGCCCCATGGGATATCACTGCGCAAACATCAGCGAAAATTAAATTAAGTATGCGATTGATTAAATAGAATTAGTAAGGAGGATCCGGATTAAAGACTTAAACTTAGAATAGGAATTTATCTCTTTTATATTAGAAGGCAGCTGATTCCACAATTTAGGACCTGAAGAACCCACTCTGTGGCAACCCAGCTCCAGACGAGAAAATTGAGGTCTGTAGTTATGTCTACTTGTTGTTGGAT
The DNA here is from genome assembly GCA_006491805.2 of Dysdera silvatica. Classification (NCBI taxonomy): domain Eukaryota; kingdom Metazoa; phylum Arthropoda; class Arachnida; order Araneae; family Dysderidae; genus Dysdera; species Dysdera silvatica. Next base: position 134,039,790 of record QLNU02014802.1, read on the forward strand.
AGTTATGTGTAGGTTGCTGTAAATCAATTGGAATAGATTAGTATTTTTAATTTTTTTAAACATTAATAACAAAATTTTATAATTTAAAAGTTGATTAAAAGTTAATAAATTGAATCTTTGCGGAACCTCACGGATCGACATTGGTTGTGGTAATTTATGGTTAATAATATTGAAGAATTTATTTTGTAATGACTAAATTCTACTTTGGTTCACAGCCTGTGACCTTAATTAAAATTAAGCATGTACCACAGGCTAAGGTAATGAGTAAGAACTATACCACTCAGGTAAGAACTTCTATTAAGGGTAAGTATAAGGCCTATACTAAAAGTAAGTATAAGGCCTATACTAAAAGTAAGTATAAGACTAAGAGTAAGTATAAGAACTCTACTAAGAGTAAGCATAAGAAACATACTAAGAGTAAGTATACGAAACATACTAAGAGTAAGTATAAGAAACATACTATATAAAAAAATAAGTGAGCTTAAGTGTATAATAACACTGACTTCTTTATCTTTATAATCCGCGTTTTAGTTTTAACAACATTGCTCGAATACTTTCCTTTGTGGTTTGCTTGGATATTTTTCGGCACTTTCTTTATTAAATCGAAACTCTTCTCTATCCTATCATCGAGATTTTCCCTTCTTTATTCTGGGATCGTAGAGTGTGTGTGTGTTTATTTCCAAAAATTACACCAGTACATAGAGTTTATATGGGATATTTTCACAATCATCAAACATGTAATATTACATATAATTTTGTATTAAGAGATTTTGTACTTTCATTGTTTGCATACATTTATAACCTAGTCATTTCCTGAAATATACATTGTAATTTACTTTATGAAACTAACCGTAGATCAAGTTTTATTGTAACTTGAATCCGGTACAAAATACAAAGTGTAAAACTGCTACACGTTTTTCGTTGAATACGTAGTCCGTAATTTTAAAAGGAATAACAAATAAAAATGCACGCTAGACTTCGAACCCCATTTCTAACTTCTCCTAAGCAGTTTGGTGTTACTTTTGGAGTAAAAAAACTGCTGTTGTCGTTCTCAATGAGCTTTCTAACAGTGCTATTGAACAAAAAGCGTTTCACCCGGAGTGAGTTTTTAACGAACGTCCTGGCAGTGATGGAGAATCCTGAAAAGCAAAATGTCCCTTCATTATAGCTCACAAAGGCTAATATAAAAAAGCACTTGCTTTTTTCAACTATCTCCGCTTGGATACAGGGGTTTCTCTTTTATTTTCCTGAAAACGTAAAATTTAGAAGAAAAACGACTCTTCTTACAATGGGGAAGCCTCCGTGAACTAAACAGTGAATCGGCCAAAAATTTTAATGACATCGGTTTTAAAATAAAAAATGTGATGCATGTAATCTAAAAAAAGGAAAATAATCTTTACTGTGCTAATTAAAATTTCTCTGCAGTTTCATCAAAAGTGGACGCTCTCTTTTAACTGTACTTAAAGTTAGCTATTAACACCTGTAAATATTTAGTAATATTGTGTATATGTATTAATGATAGTGCATATTAATATTTATACAAACCACCGCTGACTCAAAGTTTGGATCTAGCGAATGTGTTTTATTTCTTTCTCCCTCCCTATCTATCTCTAACGATTTAATTTCTCGTTCATTCAAATTAATTAAATAAAAATTAAATATTAAAGAAAGCATAAAGATATTTTCTGGTGCATAAATATTAGGTATCATAACTAAGGTGCATTTTCGAAAACTATATATATATATTTGTAACAATATAAAAAATGCAAATTACACACATACGTGTATATACTTATCATTCATATCATCATATTTAACCACTATGTATTGTAACGAATACTAGCATTATAGTTTTATGCTTAACGGTGTCATACTTTTAAGTACTTCTAAAAGTGTACTAGTAGTTACAAGCTTATATTTAATCTAGGAAGACGTATAATTTAGCATTGGTCAACATTGGCAAAAGCACACGAGATTGTGAAGAGCTGTTTATTATAATCACAAGGTTACATCTATAACTATAATTATAGATGTAACTATATAACTATAATTATAATTATAGAGCATATTTTCAAGCCCATAATTCGATAATATATTTTATATCAAAACAACCCCTGAAAACACGTCCACACTGGAAATACGACAAAGATCCCTTGAATTTGTTATTGACTGGCAAGGACCGCCCTTCAACCAGCTTCACTGGAGCAGTCAATTTACAGATATTTAAACTATGTGAGAGTGCAACATCTAAACTATTCACTCTGTTATCATTAACTTGGATAAGTAAACCAGATGCTAACTTCTAAAGACTTTTCTTCAACAGGATTCACTAACCACAAGGAATTAACACAGAGTTTAATCAGCTGTCAAGGTTCTTCTTCATAAATTTGTTAGATTTGGTTTCAAAATATAGATGCTTTGTTCTTCTTCTGGATATCCATATTCAACGGAAATTTACTGTGGGAAAAAGAGTCATGGTGGGCTATTACTTTTGGATGAAAATGTTGTAATGCGTTTATTTCTTTTGTTGAAAATCCTCGAAAACATAAGCTCTACTTTGATAATTCTTTTACTTCACACGATTTGCTTGAAAAATTGATAGATTCTGGAATGAAAGCCACTAAAACAGTTTGTAAAAACCGCACCGAACGGTGTCCTCTGCAAGATGAGAAAGCATTAGCAAAAAAAAAGAACGTGGAGCAATGAATTATCGTTGTGACAGTTCTGTGTACATTTGCAGCTGGGATGATAACGCAGTAGTGACTGTTGCTTCAAATCATCAAACTTAATCCCCTTTCAACAACTAAATTTTACTCAAAGGCTAAAAAAAAAAAGATTGATATTATCCAACCTGGTCTTATAAAGCAATTGAACGAAGGCATGTGAAGAGTTGATATATTGGATAAACTCCGTTCTTCTTATAGACCTCAGTTAAGGAGTAAAAAGTGGTATTGGAATGTTTTTGCCAATGCAGTGAACATTACTGTTGCAGTTACTTGGCTACTTTATAGAGACATCCATGGGAATCTCGCATTATCTCGTTTGGATTTCGTCAAGAAATCACGCTGAACTTACTGAGGGTCAGTCGAAAAGTTGTGTTATATCCCAGACCAAAGACCTGTATTTCCATGGAAATGAAAAAAACTGAGGATCGTTTTTTAACAATTGCAAGGCAGGGTCGTTTTGCTGTATGTAAAAGAACTGCGGAAATAAGTCTTTAGAATACGACAGACGATTGTATAAAATGTGATTCCAACTTACCATGGGAAGTAGAGTATATACAAAAATGGCATTTCATTATAAAGGTAAGCAGAAGCAAGTTTTAGGCGTAATGGTTATAAAATTAGTTTAATATTGTCATAGTTTTTCATTTAAATGTATGTAAAATTTTTTATTCTGAATTTTTTTATCAAAAGCGTCTTTGTAAAGTATGTATGTAAAAAAAGACCGGCTGAGGCCAATTTTTCCATTTGGAAACACCTTAAAAATAGATGAAGAACATTTTTTTCAGGGAAAATACTTCTTTAATACTTTGTACGGGCCTCAATGTGTGGTTTATCAAGGAAACAAATATATATATATATGTATTCTTTCAGATACTTAATTCGGCCTTTAAAGGGTTAAGGATAAATGCCTTCCGATTACCGCGTTGGAACGATTACAATCTCTGAACTACATTCGGAGATTCTAGTAGACCTTAGCTCTTCGAGCTACTTCTTACTAACAAAGAACATTCGGTCACAACCACTTCTTAAATCTTGACCTTGCACCATAACACATTCGACTTCTCACCCTGATATGGCCGTACGTTAAAAGATAAGCGAAAACGAACTAATAATAAAACGGCAAGCAATTGGCTTGCTAATAAGCGAAAAGCAGACAAGCCACAGCAATTTCAAGAGCCACTTTTAACATCTCAACAAATCGATGTTAAATAGTCCATCTTCATTACGCAATCACGCAAAACAGGGAAGGCAGGACTGACGTCGTGCCGACTCCGACGCCCCTTAACAGTAACTAATGACTGAAAACAACCCGGTTGGTTGTGTTTTTGACTTTACTGATCAATAATTTTCTTCAGCTCGTTATACTATCCACTGCTGAATGAAAGTCTCCACAAATTCTTTCCACACAAGTTTATCCTGAGCTTTCATATCACCATAATCTGTTTTGTAAAATATTATTACCCTTCACAGGGATAACACAATTGCCAAATAATGGTCAACACAGAAATGCCTCAAGGACAAGATTTTTGTGAGTTTTTTCGTGGGGGAATTTATTATACAATAATTTTTGCCACCCACGTTTAAGTAGCTCAAACTAGAGCTTTTTTTATATTTGGAGAAAAAGAGGCGCCGTCCTCATCCTGGACTCGAACCAGGGTCCCCGCGTTGAGCCTGCGGTGCCCTGAAAAACTCACAAAAATCTCGCCCCGGAGGCTTTTCTGTGTTGACCATATTTGGCAATTGTGTTATCCCAGTAAAGGGTAATAATATCTTACATATACGGATACAAACGCGTTTGTTCTTATCCTCATTCATCTAGTAGATCAAGACACCGCGGACTCAACGCAAGGACCCTGGTTCTAGTCCAGAATGAGGACGACGCCTCGTTTTATCCAAATATAAAAAAGCTTTAGTTTGAGCTACATAAACGTGGGTGGCAAAAATTATTGTATAATAAATTCCCCCACGAAAAACTCACAAAAATCTCGCCCCGGAGGCTTTTCTGTGTTGACCATTATTTGGCAATTGTGTTATCCCTGTGAAGGGTAATAATATCTTACATCCTCATATACGGAGAAAAATGCGTTTGTTCTTGTCCTCATTCGTCTAGTAGGTCAAGACACCGCGGGCTCAATGCGGGGACCCTGGTTCGAATCCAGGATGAGGACGGCGCCTTTTTTTCTCCAAATATAAAAAAAGCTCTAGTTTGAGCTATTTAAAGGCCCTGCGGTGGCGCAGTGTGGTAACGCGTTCTCCTATTGCGCGGCTAATCCGGGTTCGACTCCCAGCAGTGCAAAAAGAACGCTTACTCAGAGATCTCATAAAAGATCGCACTGCTCACTGTAGTCCGGGGTTTGGTTCCCCAGGCCTTAAGAGGTTCGGATTCCTCGGAAAACTGTAGGTCCCGGCGCAGCATGACCACTGTAGTCTTTGAGCCGTAAAACCAAACAAACAAAAATAAACAAAACTACTTAAACGTGGGTGGCAAAAATTATTGTATAATAATCTGTTTTCTTATTGCATCCACCCATTTAGTTTGAGGACGTTTTCTAGGTCTTAGTTGGTATCTTGGAATCCAGTTGAGAATTTCAGTTGTCCATCGCTGATCAGTTCTTTTTGCCATATGCCCAATCCATCACCATTTCAGCCTTTTTACCTTAACAATGATGTCCTCTACTCCTGTTTGCTTCCAATGCTACACCAAGGAAAGCTATTTCCCCTACGATTTCAATTTCCCTTTTATTAATACATATTTTATTCCTATCGTCCAATTTATTTATATTTTATTTTTAATGTTAGAAATCATTGTTTTTATTTTAGATTCATTTATTTTCATTTTGTTAACTTTAAACCGTAACTATTATTTTTAAGCTCATTCATATCCTATTCTCAATAGCTCACCAATGTTTCTCCCCACTTGAAAATACATATTTATGTCTTCTACATATAATGATAAATCGATTTTATTAGTTATTTATGTTACATTATTCATGTATAATGTAAAAGCAAAGGACCAAGAATGGAACCCCTGGAGAACACCATATAGACTACTTCTCTCAGTCCCCTCTTTACAACAAAATCGGGAGTGTCTAGGTGGCTTGCAATTCGACGAGCCGACCACACTGCTTTCGCCACCACCAAAACAAACTCTCTCTCAAAATCCGTCAGTTGTTCATGTAGAGTGCTTACGAATTGCGTCTCTTATGGGCATTCTACTTAACTGAATTCTGTTAATCCTAACTCCACTTACACTCAATGAATGTGAGGCATGCAGTGACTGCCTGGAAATCTTTCTTGTACACCACAGTGATTACGATCCCTGTGTCCTCGTGAGTGTTTGCATCCATATGCGATCACACCAAACTGTATTAATTTGCACCTTAGCCATATACCTAGCTATATACCAATTTTAACGTTATCGAATGGTTCTGTTCAGCTGCGGGGTGTTTTCTTTCTCGTAGAGAATATATTAACAAATATTTAGTAATCAGGTGTCAATTGTTCGTTGGCTGAAATTGTAGTTCATATTTGTAAAATTTTGTTCATATAATTTGACATTTATTTTGCATTGACTAATACTTCACTAATACTCACCGTGCTGTCATCTAGTTTCAGTCATCTAACATACACTACCGATAGCAAATTGCTTATGAGTTTGGATCGTCTAAACCATATGCTCTTTCAAAATCTAATATGCATTCGAATTCCAATCATTGTAACTTTTATTTCAAACTGTGCGATTTTGACTCTTGCTATCAGTACTTCTATTTGTATAGGGTTGTCTTGCTGAAAGCAGATTTAGGATTCCCAACTGTCGGTGATTGCCAGTTTCTGAAAATTCACTGCTGTTTATTTACTTTCCCGTGCTCTTGGGCAGAGCATCGACTTTTTTTTAAAAAAAAGTAAAGGAAAAGAATCCGAGCGAAAGTTCCGGGAAACAGGATGACTACTACATATTTCCAATTCAAATGATGCTTCAAAATCGCAGTCGAGGTTTCAAGCCCTCGAGATGAAAATGAAAACGAAAAAGTTTTTGATATTGTTATAGCTTTCGTCTCGACCAATTTCTTTGCCTTTATTTTCTGATATATCGACCAGGTTGTGCCTTGTGCCTCATATTGAATATTTCTAACTCAAAGTATTTGATGAATTTTCAGTTCAAAAAAGATTTAGGGCGAGAGATATGAGACAGAAAACGAAGATTGCTCTACTTAATTTGTTTTGTCAGTTCCACTTAGTGAGTATGAACATTGAAATAACAAAATGGATTGACGAATAGATTGAAATAAAATCATCAAATCATAGGATTGACAAAGGTTCTTCTTCTTCAAAAGAAATTCATAGAGAGATTAAAACTCACGATGCGACTACACATTTCATCTTTCATATAAACGGTGGTCTCGATCTACGACATTCTGCATATGCACCGTTGATTTAATTACAAACGAAAAACTCAATATGCTTTGAGTATACACTTACACACTTACATTTTATACATAAATATTACATTTTCATACATGAATATTACATTTTTATACAAATATTATATTTTATACATAAATATTACATTTTTGTACATAAATATTGCATTTTTGTACATAAATATTACATTTTTATACATAAATATTACGTTTTTATACATAAATATTACATTTTTATACATAAATATAACATTTTTATACATATTTAATGCACGTTTATATTTCCGTTAAGTCTTTTCTTTCCCCTCTTACATTTAAATTTACAATCAGATATTACATAAAATGTAAAATGTAAGCATCCATATTATTTTGAATTTTATAATTGGCGTGGAACGTATCTTTCACATAATACGAAAATTAAATGAGAAATGGATATTCGATATTCGCTGCTTTTTTTCTTTTCTTTTTCTTGCGTGTTTTTTTTGGGGGGGTGTGTGTGGGTGGGATATAGACCCTGTGTTTATCAGTAAATCTTGTAAATATACAATAATATATATACACATATATAATTATATGTACTATAATACAGATCCTGTATAAAATGGTTCTATGAAGACTTGAATAATAATGTAATCTGGAAAAACATGGAAATCTTGATATATAAAATTAATTAACCTTGAATAAGCTCCAGTCTATCCGCAAACTCATAGATCCTCAAGCTAGATTTTGAACTCTAAAAAATTTAATTTGACCTGCTTTTTATTTAGATGTTAGAGTCGATTATTACGTAATAATACAGCTGCTAGCGTGCCAGATATTCAATAACAAATAATAAAAAGTACGCATAGCACAGGGGAATATTACGGTGTTGTCCTAATACGATGCAATGGCTAATATGGCTTCTCTGAATTTGAAAATGCTTGAAATAATATGTGTGATTTGAATAATTCAAAAAAGATAGGAGTGATTTGAATGATTCAAAAAAGATATGAGTGATTTGAATGATTGAAAAAAGATATGAGTGATTTGGATGATTCAAAAAAGATATGAGTGATTTGAATTATTCAAAAAAGATATAAGTGATTTGAATGAATCAAAAAAGATATGAATGATTTGAATGATTCAAAATTTATTTGCATGATTCGAAAATGATTTGAATGATTCAAAATTTATTTGCATGATTCGAAAATGATTTGAATGATTTGAAATAATTTAAAGATGCTCGAAATAACAAACGAGTCTCTACTAAATGTTTTCTTAAACTTATTAGAATCTTTTTGTGAATGATTTGAAAAGAATAATTATTTGGTAGCTAGTAATCGCAAAAATTTTAAATCTGAATATTGCTTCATTCAATTTCTATATAAGATTTATTTCCTCTACTTTTTTCTTATTTCCAACCTCACGTTCCTTTCTTCTTTAATGGAAGATTGAAGTGTTTTGCCATCCAGATTCATTTTTTCCATCTTCATTATAGTTCCATGATTTTTCTACTTTTCGTTTTTATTAAATTAACAATAATTTAAGCCAGATAATTAATGTAATTAACCTGGAGGGTTAATAGACGAGACGATGTACCGGTTTAATTAATATTACGTAAATTCTTCAAGTATTACTAGAAATTGTTTCTTAATAAATCATTAACAATTCGTATTATTGTCGGAACATATTTTTATTTACCAAAATCAGGCCTTACACAACAACTAATAATGACATTCCTTGGAATGCCATAACTTCCAAAACACTTGCTTCCTCTCTCTCTCTCTTTCATTATCTCGAAAGGATCATTTCAAATTACCTGTAAGGTTGAAAAGTAATGGAGAGGCAATGAAGTAAGCACTTTGGAAATAATGACATTACAGGCAATGATATAATTATTGAGGTCCGATAATAAATTCCTTCTCATTACAAAGGAAGCTGTGGTGGAATTAACCGGAAAAATAATAAATAATTATTGCGGTTTTTATAACATTGGATTTTATTTAGTTCACTGCTGTAAGCAAGGTGGGTTTGAATGAGTCGTATTCGCCCATTGCAATAAATTTTGTATATATGCATATGGATATGTAGAATTGCAACTCTGTAACCCATATGAACTTTATAACTCCCTTTATGAACTTCCCACGTACGTTGAAGCTTATAGGATGAAGAAGTTGGTAAATGGAAATATTGAGCTTGAAATAATGTAAGATGAAATATACGATAGCTTGCATTTTCTACCTGTTTTTACACATAACACATCTTCAGTTTGCATTAATATCCTGGGTGTATAATGATGAATTAGTCATTTCTCCATCATCATCATTAAATTATGTCAATTGAAATCAAAAATATATTTTATAACTATTCATAGCAAATGATTCATCTATATAATCAACATATAAATGTTATAAATATGGATACATTAACGATGTTTTTAAATGCACATTATGTGTGCTAATTTAGAACGAAGTGCAGGTATTCTTATATAATATCACTATAAATCTTAATGTAATTTTAGATTTATTAACCATTCCAATCGCAAATTCTATTGTAATATGTAATTATTTGTCTTAACTAATATGTTTGCACCAATAATTTAAATTCTTTACCTAAAATTTTTATAGCGAAACGAATAAAGTATAAGATTAGTTGTTTGTTTGTATTTTTATGGCGCAAGGACAGTAATAAGGAATAAAATAATTTTTTAATTTTTCACATTCTTTTATATTTTATTTCCAAATGTTTGTTAACCGCCATTGTCGCTTTACCATGATTCATATGCTATTTTAATGAAACCAAATTCGTCGTTCACTTGCCTTTGCTTAATGGAAATGCATTAAGTTGCCCAAACTTAATTTAGAGGAATTTTAAAGACAGACTCTAATGTCGCTTTCAACTTAGTTTAAAACCTACTTTGGCATCCAAAATGAACAGTTCTTTCAGATGGTAATTGGGCTGTCGAGAGATGGGCCGCAACTAAATCCGCTAAGTGTGTCTAAAGTATCAAACACGGTTTCCTGGTGGCTTTTTTCATGTTTCTAAAATGAGCTTAAAATGTTTTTAAATGGAAAGCGTTTATTGAGTGAAGTTTGCTGAATATCCGTAAAGGAATAATTTAAGAGTTTACGAACAAATGACTTGAAATGGAAACTAATTTTCGAAAACCATGCTAATACATTTGATTAGTATATGTTGTCACTTTAGTTTTCCATGAGAAAAACACTAACATACACTTGTTATAGCTTAAAATTGACAACTACTAATATTTCTTTAAAGTTTAAACTCTTACTACAACTACTACTACTTTAAAATTTAAACTGTGACTACTACTACTACTTTGAAGCTTAAACTTTGACTACTATTACTACTTTGAAGCTGAAAATACACTATTACTGCTACCGTATTAAAGATTAAACTTTGACTAGTACTACTTGAGAGTTCGAATATTACAGAATATTGGAGAAACAGCAAGCATGGGCATCACTGCGGGATCGCATAAACCATGGCGGGTGATCACCGAGAGTGCAAAGGAAGCATGAGGGTCGGAGCGCAGGCAACTGTAGGCCGTGTAAGTGATGAAGATATGCTCCAGTATCTTATGGACTCCATCTAGACACTGGAGACAGATTGAAGGGATCTGCGCCCTGATAATCTGCAGAAAGGTGTTCGTGCAGGCGTAGCCAAGGCGGAGTTGATGCAGCCTGGTGTGCACATCTCTGGTGTGGCATCTAAGAAAGACGATGATGGTCATGCTGACTTCAAACAAGGCGCGATAATGTCCTGCAACGTCACAATTAAGTACAAATAGATGGGCCTTCTACTGTAGGTAAAGTTCCTTCAGCTGATGGAGGTGGATCGCAAGACTGGTTTGATGCGACGAGGTTCTGTTGTTATAGACGTTTACGTCTTTTATGGCACGACGTGCCCAGGAGTCAGCAATTTCGTTGTCATTGAATCCTCAGTGTCCAGGGATCCACCAGAAGGAGACTGACTTGTCTGCTGCAAAACGTTTGGAGACAGTGGTAGCAATGCCTCTTATGATTGGGCAAGCGGTACATATGACCGGTCTCCTGTAGAGAAGAAGAAGAGCTGCCTATGAGTCGCAGAGAAGAGCAATACGTAACTGAAACGAAGTACCGAAGCTACGCATTGCTCGCGTTCTTAAGGAAGTCCGATTGCGGCCAATAACTCTTGAACGAAGATAGATCTTGTAACCGAAGTTAGGAATTGGTATAGCGACTATGCACTATCAGATGAGATGAACAGCAGCGCCCCTGGTGGCGAACTGAGGAAGTTAAAATTTTTATCTTGAAAGGTAATTGAGATTGGGAAATATTTTCAAGGGAAGTTACGCTACGAACTTCGCTACGTTAAAAATTGCCTCATACCGTGGCTACAATCCAACAATTATTGATCATGACTTTAGAAAACTCAATAAACCTAAACCTGCTTCTTCTCACTACAGTATTTCTTCAACACCTAAAGACATTAATTGCATTCCGTATATTTCGATAATTTTTACTAAAATCGCTATTGTTCAGCATGGGTTCAGCTTTCGTGTTACCTTCGCATCAATTAGCAAATTAGGTTTTCCTCATTTTAAAGACACCATCCCGGATTCTGACAGCTGGGGAATATACTCAATTCCATGTCAGCGTGAATAAATTTATATTGTCCAAACGCGAAGAGCACTTCCTCTTAGATTAAAAGAGCTTGAAGCTTGCATAAAAATACATAAATCGGCTTTAGCAATACACTCATGGTAATTCGGACACAAGTCCTTATTTTTCAATGCAGATATTATTAAAAAAGGCAACTCAACGCTTAATCTCAGTTTTTTTTAAGCATCTCATATCTAATCAAACATCAACGTTACAATCAATGACCAACTCCTAGGAAACTCTATCTCGCCCACCTGGAAAAACCTGTTGTGTCTCACGGCTAGAAACGACTGCACCAATATTTTTAATTCCTTGTCGACCCAATAAAGTTTTCAACCAACGTGATGGCAACACCAACCAATATCACAGAAATAAACAAAAGCCACTATGCTCCGACGATGATAGCCTGCGTGTTGTCGAAATAGTATCAGCAACGTTTTTTTAACATTTTTATATAAATTATCTGCATCAATGAAGTTGATATAAGTTTTGCTTCTAACTAAAGTATGCTTTATAATTTTCTAATTGAAAATATATCCCCATCTTAATTATATATTTCCAGATAAAATTTTTAACTTCCTCGGTTCACCACCAGGGGCGCTGCTATTAATCTCATCTGACGGTGCATAAACATTTTACTATGCCAATTTCTAAGTTCCGTTGCAAGATGTATCTTCGTTTAAAAGTTAGTGGCCGCATTCGGACTTTCCTAAGAACGCTGTATATATAAAAGCAAGAGTTTAGTACATATTTTTTTCTAGATCTAGTACATACATGGCACAGCACATAAATGTTGCAATCGGTTAGAGAAAATGAATGAAATTGAACGGAAAACACATTTTTTCGTGCAGTATTTTCGTATCCGTGTTTCTATAATAATAATAATAATAAATTTATCAAAATCCAACAGGTTACAAATACTCTTACATTGGGAGTAAAACACAAAATTTCAAAATCATCAATCGGAATACAGTTAGAACACATAAATAATTTCATGGGGCACAAACTAGTAAGGAAAAAAACTGAAAAAACATGACAGATCAAAGACCTACAGAGCCCTACAAAATGCCGAGAGGGAAGGCAAGGTCACAAGTTCCTGTGGTAATGCCTTCCAGACTCAGCCAGTTCGGAGTATGAAAAATAAAAAAGAGTTTTTTCTAGCAATGGGAATCTCAACCCGCAAGGGATGTCCCCTGGTGGTCTGGTGCCCCAATAATTGGATCATGGGATATTGACTGTCCAGGTGGAAATTACCATGTATTAATTTATAAAAAAAGTTTAAGGTCAATTTGCAGGCGAATCCACTCCATAGAATGGACACCGATTTCTGCGAGGCGATCCTGTTAAGAAAGATGATGAAGGGACCTAGTATTTCTAGCAAATCTCCGAAGCGGTGTCTTCAGCAAATAGGCATATCTTTTCTTATATGGGTTCCACACCGATGAAGCATATTCCATAGTAGGGAGGACAAAGGTTTTAAAGGCAAGTACAAGTGTAGCTGTGTCGCATTTGGAGAAAGCCTTCATAAGTAAAAAAGAGCGTTGGTTGACCCTTGACACAAGTCGGCGGCAGTGTGGCAAAAAGTTCAAGTCACCCGTAAAAAGGATGCCAAGATCGTCCTGTTGATATACATCTAACAGAAGGGAATCCCCAATATCATATGAACAATGGGTGTTAGAGAATCCTAGGTGTAAACAGCTAGATTTAGTTTCCGAAATCTCAAGTCGATAGTCATGGCACCATGGGTACAAATCGTTGCAAGCGCGCTGGAGTGAGTAACAAGTTTCGAAAGTAGATATTGAGGTAAAAAAATCTCAGATCATCAGCAAACATACATGAACGAATTGGTCTCAAGATGCGTGGAACATCATGAATCAATACAAGAAACAGGAAAGGGCCTAACATTAAGCCCTGAATAACTCCACTCGGCACTAGAGAAGGTGGTGAACAAGTACTTCCCACTCGTACACATTGTATACAGTTTGAAAGGAGGGCTGTGATGATACGAATAAACCTGGCTGGTAAGCCAATCTCAAAAATCCTATGGATTAATATAGTACGGCTTATACTATCAAAGGCCTTTGCAAAATCAACATATATAATATCAAATCATATATATATATGATTATCGTGCTATACAATCTAAACCCACCGATAAAAATAGTCACAACAAGTTATAGATTATTCAGTAATTAAACCTGCTTCTTGAGATTTTAGAATATAAAAGTGGAATATATATGGCTAAGGGAATAAAATTCTCAGCAGAAAATAATAAATTTTTATATCTCTGGGAGTGCGGATTATAGGATAAAAACTCCCTGCACAAAACCATCAGAGGGAAAATTTGATTTTATGATGTTAAGAATGTGGTTTTTTTTGCCATGCGGATAATAGAATTTTAAATTGGGCATGAAATTTTTACTTTGTTCCCTCAGGTCTTATGTCTTTAGAATCAAAACCTAAAATACAAAGTACATTTTTTGTAGTGTGAGGAAAGAAATATGAGTGAAATATGCAGAAAATTTAGATAATTAAGATCTATGAAATTTACATTTGTAATTTAAATAACTAATATCTGTGTAATTTAAATGTATAATTTGAATTACTTTGATCTAAAGAATTTATATTTATAATTTCGATAATAAAGATCTGCGGGGAACTCAGATTCATAATTTAGACCGTTAATATCTATTAAAATTTTTAGATCTGTGGAATTTAAGAATATTTGAATTAATGTTCTGTATAATGAAAATATGAACCATAATACACTTTATGCTGGAAAAAAAACGCACCCCGAAGAAAGTACTCTATCGTCATGGAACGTTCCATACTCAATGGGTAAATAAAGATTAAAAAAGTTATTATGAGTTTTAATTGCTGAAAAAATTATTGCAGAAGAGTGAGCGATATGACAGTCACAAATTAATACAGAATAAATTCTTTTTCAATAATGACATGTACGGACCGATATACGATGAGGTATGGAATCAAATAACAATCTGACCTTGCCCTGTTGCAAATCCCATTAGATACTCTGGTAAAACATTCGGTGTGTTTATGGACGATGGGATTTTAATTATTTGCACATCTAGTCAAAAACATTTGCACATCGAGTCTTGCAGTTATTACTCTACTTTTTAAGGGCATATCATCTTTCTTTTCAATAGAATGAATTATAGAAAAACATGTATGGGATAATAGTATGAAAAAATTAAAATCATTATTATAAAATTAGAATCAAATGTAAATTCTACAGAAAAAGCGTTGTGATTTTCTTCAAAATGTGGATAAAATCTAACAGAGCTTTCCATCATGTAGAAAACTAAGAACATACTATTCATGGTTAGCTTCCAAAGACAAGGTTATGCATTTTCTCATTCAGTTGTATTCATTTTCATTTGGTTTGTGATACATATCGGCTTTGTAAGAAGTGGCCTCTTGGAAAAAGATTATAGCAACTATGTCGAAAAATTATTTTCTCAATAAACCGAAAATGCAATAGTTTCCGAGCAATGTTAATTTCCATATTTAGTTCATTTTCTACCGCTTGTAGCCTGTCAGACGGGCAATTGTACTATTTTTGATTTACATATAGCGCCTTACTTAAATTCTTGACTTTGCATAAGTCAGAAATTTAGTTATTATGCAACAAAGGAGATTTCCATTATATCAGCAAGATGCAGAAATTCTAAGCAGTAACCATGGGAAGCATATATGTTTATTTCTCGTGCATTAGATATATTTTTCAATATATAATATACATATATTTAAAAAAAAAGACACTTTTATTATATAGGGCACAATCCTTTAAATGTAGTGGACGACACATACTTTCGGTTTGGAAGTAGATCTAAATTTATTTATTAATTGTTAACTGTCAAGTAAGAACAAGAGCTCTGGTGAACTCATATGGCAGAATATAGTTTATTATGCCTCTTAATATTATATCTGGCAGAAAAAATATTTCTCCAGTCGGGTATTATTTTTTGTAAGCGAAAAAGAATATAACGGCCTTTGTGTATTAAATAAAACCCACACTGTGAGGAAGATGACAAGATACCGTACCGTGAAAAGTGAAACAAAATGGCGCCCGCTACTTTTTGTCGTTCAGGAATGAAGTTTCAATCAGACGCTCATTGTTGTCTGTAAATGACAAAGGCGGCCGTCCTAAGTTGCAGCGCCACCCAGCGGGTAACTGGCTTGTCACTAAAGGACAAGAAAGGTTTAATGGGTTCTTTGATGCTACTTTTATTATAAGATGTACCATAGCAGCACAAAAACATTCTACAATATTGAATATAATATTATGACAGACAAAGAATTTTGTTGTATTAAATTCTGTAATAGTTTAGAAAACACAGTGTTCATTCAACATGGAACCTATAACCTAAAGCAGGAATTAGGTCATATGGCACTCAATGCGAACCTAAAATTTGGCGCCCCGTTAAATCTTAATTATTTTCAAAACAATTCCTTTTGTGGCGCTATTTTTTTTCTTTCTAGGGATCTTCCCAATTAGCAACTGAATCTTATTACAAAAAAATACTAAATATTTTTACAAGACGGAAAACCACGATAAAATTTAAAATTCCCTTTCAGCAAACAGAATGTAGCTAAATCACAAATACTTTTTTTGATTAATTTTTACTTCTCTAATTTCGTTAGTTTCTAATTGTCGTTAGAACATCCCCCCAGCCTTGGCTTGGCCCCCAGTGCAATGTCACCGGTCGCACCGCCCTTAATCCGTTACTATTTAAACGCACTGTATAAAGTTTTTTGGTGGTTGTAATTTCGTTTATTATCCATTTAAAAATTAAATAACCTAGGGTTGCTGTATCCGTTCATTTCTGAATCGGTTCGCTGAGGATCTGAACGTTCTCTTCAAAAATATTATAAACGAGTTAACAACCGGTTCATATTTTCTGCCGTTTATAGATATATAATTATTTCCACACACTTCATTTTATCAATGATGCTAACAGAATTTTCTACACTGTTTATTATTAATCTATATATATCGAAGTAAATTAGTCTTAACATTACGAAAACAGTAATATAATATATTGTAAACAGCTTTAGAGTCTCCTACTATTTAAATAAATATAGCAATATCGGAAAAATTAAACAACAAAACAAAATAAAGTGAATCGTTATTTTTACGTCTTTCAAGAGACAGTATAAATGAAAAGTCGTATAATCGAAAACCAAGTCAAACCATGCAAATAAATAGCTGCAAGTATTTTCTATTAATAATTTCTTTATATGTATGCATTTTTATTTCCTCCTCAACTAAAATTCCACGTAATTTCCGAAAGCTAATTTAAAAGATTTAAAGAGGCATTCGAATGCTTAGTTGCAAAATTTAATGCAAGCCAGTAAACTATAAAGGAACAACAACATTAAAAAATATAAACCGTTCATTTCATTCCAAAGCTTGATTAAATATGTATTTTTTCATTGTAAAACATTAAGAAAATGAACAGTGAAAATAAAAACATATATTTTTATCACCATGTCTGTCAAAGGGTTATTTATTGTGGTTTATCTTGCTAATATTCAGCCCCAAGCAAAGCATTCTGTATGAGAATCAGTTATCGAAATGTCTGTTTTTGTCAATTAACAAAAAAAAATATCTGATCACTTCAATTCCATTCATTGCATCTTTTAAAAATAGATATGTTTCTTCGCTTTCATCATCACTACTATTTGATTCTTCAGCAAAGTTTACTTCGATTCTATTTCGTCAATTTTGGAGAATATGATTGTAATTAGTCCAGAGTCTCAATTCACATGTTATTCGACTGTCATATTAAAAGTTCAAAGATATTCTAATTAAGTATTAAAAAGATATTCAAATTAAGTGTTAAAAAGATATTCAAATTAAGTGTTAAAAAGATATTCAAATTAACTGTTAAAAAGATATTCAAATTAAGTTAAAATGATA
>QLNU02014802.1:134057623-134078205 GCA_006491805.2 Dysdera silvatica
TCATTTATCTGTTGCCCTATGGCGAAACAGAAAAAAGGAGAATAAGAAAGTAATATCGCAAATTGCATTTCGTTTTTTATGTGTCTTCTGCAGAAGCACTTCGCGAATGAAATATTATCGAAATACTTTAATGAGAAACTTTCGACACCGGAAGCTGATTTCATTTGCATGTATACACTCGATATACTGGTAAAAAAAAATAGAAACGAGAATTATGTAACTAAAATTTAGTTTTATTTAAAGCTTGTGGATTCAAATTTACGCGATTTTAAAGTCTACTTTCGACTGAAAATAAATCTATGCTGATTATTTTCCTGTTTCGAGGACGCTCGTTCTAAATTTATTTCTATTCCAGAAGCAATGTTTTATAACATGGAAAATTAAATAAATAAGAAAATATTTATTCGCCGGTAATCACTGAAAACTGAGAATTTAAAGTGTGCTCGCAGATGGCTTCCGTACAAGAGGAAATCTTTGTTTCACGAGCCGAAATCTCGCAGTTGAAAACACAAATAGAAATGGTCAAACCTTAGATACATCTAAACTAAAACCTTAAAATTCCAAGACAACAACAAATCTTTGAGTGTTCTTGTTGACGGAATCCTTCAACCGAAGCTCTTTGGTTAGCCAAAACGGATTTTCGAGCTTTATCCTTATCAAACTTTAATGTTCAGTGTCGATAAAAGACAAAAGCAAGTCGAAAATTACTTTCACGAAGGGTTTGAAAACGCATTAGAATTGCAAAAATATTCAAGTACATTTAAATTTTAAACAAGTTAAAGTGAAGAACCATATTTGCTTGCAGTAGAAAGTTTGTTAGCTGTCCTTAGCTTAATGAATAGAACATTTCACCGGCAATGAATAGGTTGTGGAATTGTAGCCACAAGAAAACTTCCTTTTCTCTAAGAGTAATTAATCAAGTATGTGCATCGTTTAGAAATGTAACACAAAGATGAATTGTCTGTTTATGTTCTTGAGGCGCCAGAACAGCAAAGATCTAGTTGTGAAGGAACTTAGAGCCTTCCTAAGAATTCAAACTTCAGCTATCAATGAAACCAAATCCCGAAAAAGTGTTGGAAAACCCTGCAATCCTTTTAAAATATCATTGGTAGTCAAGCCGAATCACTGTCGCCAATGAAACCGAACTCCTAGAATATTTTGGGCAACTTCTGGAATATGTTGAGCAACTTCTGGAATATGTTGGGCAACTTCTGAAATATGTTGGGCAACATCTTAAGTATGTTGGGCAACATCTTGAGTATGTTGGGCAACATCTTGAGTATGTTGGGCAACTTCTGGAATATGTTGGGCAACTTCTGGAATATGTTGAGCAACTTCTGGAACATGTTGGGCAGAAAGACAAAACCCGTTTTAAAATACCATTGGCAGTCGAATATGGGTTGATGGCACGACAGACAAATGCAACTACGCCACCATTAAAAATTTCAACCGAAGAAGTTCTACCGATTAGTGGTTCACCTTTAACCGGTAAGCCCTCTTTTTATTTAGCCACCGTCAAGCATCGTGCATGAATTAACGGTACGCTAAGTGAACGAGTTATTGTAGCGCCATCTAGGGACTAGGAATGTCATTCACTAATTTCTAGTAAAATTTATAAGGCGTAAGAGTAGTCAGTAAATGTGCAAAATTGGGATAACTGTAATTTGACATTCTGTACTTTATATGTTAATGTACTGTACAATTACAAGCAGGTCTGTCCTGAAGAAAATTATTGAAGGTATGCGGTGCTGTCTTAATTAAAGAGTATTGAAATTGAGAGGTTACTGGACTTGGTGACGTCGCCAGGCCGAGCTAACTAGAATTTGACTGCTCGTCTATTGCCTATCCAAGCCCAATGCGTTGGTTGTCATCTTCATCAGTTTTCATTCCTCTCTGGTCGCACGCAGGATATTATTTTAAAGCCCGTGGCGGAAAGGTTCAGGTGCTTTTCCTCATTTGTTTCCATTCAAGTTTGTAAATGACTAGAAAAGAAAAAGAAGGCTGAACTTTGTTAAAAGTTGCCCGAAAACCAGCAAATACAAAAAGTTTCTTGAGACCTTGAGAATATGCGGCACATATTCGGTATTTTTCAAAATTTCTTGAGAGAATGCGGCACACACAGTTTGTACCCTTTGGAGACCCTGATTAAAAGTATTCGCAAAAAATTCTGGAGTCCACGGTTAAAGGTGAAATTTCAAAATCTAGTATATTTTAATAATGCACGGATGAAGAATACAGAATAATGGGAATTATATAAATATAATCATTGACAGATTTCCCTAAAGATATGAAATTCATGAATGCTTGCTTATTTTAATACCTCCCATTAAAAAATTGATGTCAAAACTTTCATTTAAATGTAGACATAAACGTAATTTTGCGATTTAAATTATGTCTTCTTTCATACATTTTCCATTATTATATACTTTGAATATTAGATCCACTCCATGCTTCATAATATGATTGGTGTATGTGTATGTAAAGAAGCAGTGTTTATTTTTTATGATAATTCAATAAAGAATTGCCAACTTGTTTTTGTCATTTCAGGACCAAGAATATTAAATTTCTTCAAGAAAGTGAAACTTGAAAATAGATTTCAGCGAAACTGGGAACTTTGGCGAAAGGATTCAATCAATACAAATAACTATCAAAGGCTTGTTTCTTTATGTAATTTTTGAGGTTTTAACGTGAACGCATCGAAGTTTTGACCACTGCCATTTTCGTTTCCAACTGCGAGATTTCGAATCTCGAACGAAGATTTCTTTTTGTACCAAAATCTGCCCTACCAAAATTTGCTTCGAGCAGATTTTGGTAGAATTCGGTAGAATTTGGTAGAATTTGTTTGAATTCTCAGCTGTCAGTGATTGCCATTTTACTACAATCTGTTTCTCGTTTATTTAATTTGCTATGATGTAACTCGGAGCCCGATTTTGACAAAAGAAGGGGGAATTTGGAACAAGCGCTTTTTGAAATCTGGAAAATACCTATATAGTTATTTCCAATCCATCATAGACTGTAAAATTGAAGTCGAAAATTCGAACTCGTGATCTCTAAATACAACCGTGTAAGTTTCAGTTTAGCGCTTCAGCTCAGCAATTTATGTTGCCCTGATTTTTCCATTTGCCGATATATATCGAGTGTGTTTATGCAAATTTTATTAGCTCCAAGTATTGAAATGTTTTCATTAAAGTATTTCGATAATTGAGAAAATTTTTTTATTAACGTTATTTAGACGTAGTAAGCAGTAGTAATGTCGATGTTATGGCATGGTTAGATGGTGAAACGTTCATTTGCTTTTATTGAGGCAAGATTCCACGACCTTCTACTATCTTGATAGGTGCTTTTACAAACTGGGCTACAGACGACAAACTCGCAAATCCTTACGAATATATTTAAAGCGTATTTCCATAATTTTCATTCACAAAATATATCTGGGCAAGACATAAGAAAAAATAACAAAATTCAATTTACGATATTTTCTTACTATATTCATTAGTTCTGTTTTGCTCTGTGGAAACATAAATGGGGAAAATAACTAATTATATTCATTCTTTGTATACGTTTAAGAGTATAGTATTTTTCATGAAGTATTTTTAAATTACAAAATAAGTGTGTTTACGAGGTTAATATTAAAACCTGTAAAACTTTTACACATTACTTTCATGTACATTAATTTATGTAAGTGTTATACACATCCTAATTTAATTCGAAGGAGCACTATGTAAGATACATTAAATGTAAATAACAGTATTACTAAACTTAGCTTTTTGTTTGATGTTCGTTAAAGAGAAAAGATCAAATTATGTGCTCAAATTAAAAAAAAAACTATATATTTTGTGTCAAAATTTAGTTACTTATAATTTGTAACTTCCCGTACTAAATCCAATTATTATAATTATTATGAAAAGCGACTTTGAATCTAACTTCCAGAAGTGAAAGGAAATTTACTTTAAAAGCATCTTACATAAGGTAAACATCTCGCTTTTAAAACACAATACATTTCTCTCTGATCCCAGCAATATAATATATTTCGTTTCAGTAATATTAGTTATTTAAACATTTACATTAATTAAACAATAATATAAATCAACATTAATCAAATCAATATTAATGTAAATTTATTTAAAAATAAATCGAACACTACGCAGATTAAATTAAACAACAATATAAATCAACGTTTATTGGCGTAGTGATACCAGCGCCGATGTTATGGCGTGATTAGATGGTGAAACGTTCGAAAGAAAATAAATATTTCTCCGTTCGGTGGGACCTGAACCCACGACCTTCTACTGGGTTTAGGTCCCATGGAACGCAGAAATATTTATTTTCTGTCGAACGTTCCGTTTCACCATCTAATCACGTCATAACATCGGCGCTGGTATCACTACGCCAATAAACGTTGATTTATATTGTTGTTTAATTTAATCTGCGTAGTGTTCGATTTATTTAAATAAATTTACATTAATATTACAAAAGGTATTAAAATTATTAACAAAGCTTTAAATGAATTTCAATTTGAATGATAACATTCTCATGATCATAGGTGAACGCAGAAAGCTCATAAGGGGGGGGGATTACAAGCTCAATGGGCAGGGGAATTACAGAGCTATAATTACATGTCTGCCTATGTTAAACATACAAAATGTCATTGCAATGGCAGGCGTTACATCTCCCCATCAACAGCCACCTGCGTATGTCAGTGAGTTTGATTCAAACATTTCGAGAACTATCAACAAGAACAATATGTTGACGATGACAGTAATGTATGAAACATATGCAATTATAATTGTATGACAAATGAAAAGCATCAGTACTTAAGATATTTTAAAACAATGGATATTCAAAAGAATTGTACTCAGTACACGTTAAAAATAAGCTTTATATTCCTAAACCACCAAAATACATATAATTTATCTGTAAGATGTCTATAATATTAATCATATCATCATTATTACTGTATATCATAAACTCAAATATTTTTATTATAATGCAACCAATTCGTGTCGGCAAGGATTTCAATACATCTCCAATAAGTATTATTCGGAGTAAGTTAAAGACTAAACCACCTTAGATAAATAATAGTAAATAATAATAATAATTAGATAAATAAATTCATATACGACGTACCTAAATTGTTCCAAAACTCTAAGCGAAGGCCTTTTTTAAAAAAAATTGCAAGCTATTAAGCTTGTGTGTGTATTAATTGTTTATGTGGCATGCACCATAAAATAGTGCATGTTTTGATTTTCTCTTTTACGGCAACATAGGTTACAGTAAGTATACTCCATTTTCAAGTATGCACCATGTGCATGCAAGATATGTACAATCAAAGACAGTAATAATCAGTCAGAGTAAAAGTGATCAATGTGAAGCGTAAAGATTAAATTTGCACCAAGCGCAAGTACTTTGCTACATCCAAAAAATCGCCAAAATAACTTAGACCAGTCCATTCAATCCTAACGGCCAAAATTCACCCTGGACGACTATTTTCTTCAGCAGATCACTTCTTGCTGATTTCAGTGTTGGGCAAAGTATTATAACATGCTCCACAGGTTTTTCAATAATTATGTCACAGGAGCAAGCTGACGATTCTCGAATATCAACACGTTGAAAATACTGTCCAAACCATTTGCACATTCTTTCTTTCTTTCTTTTCTTTTTTTTTCAAAAGAATGTATACTAAGGTGGGCCGAATATCCATTTTTTTTTTTCAAAATCGTCATATCACTAGTGCGCAAAGTATGTGATTAGTGGTCCTTATTAATCAAAAAAATGGATTCTGTCAGACAATGATTTCAGTCTGTGGATTTAAATAAAAGTTTTCAGTTTTTACATAAAAATCTGGAAATTTCTAAAAATGTTGTATCTTGCCTGGAGATTTAAAAAACTTCTTTTTCAAGTGGCTGACCATAGTTCGTTTTTTACTCTATTAGATAATTATCTCGTAAACGGAAAAAGAAGATATTAATTAGTTAATAATAGAATAGCAGGTAATTGAACTTTGTCATTTGCACAGTCTATTTTTTGTGCTTTCTATTTTTTTGAATTGCCACTTTTCTTGGTACCCATCCAGATTTCATTCGATGTCAGATCGAAGTGGTTTCTCATCTAGATTTTATTTTTTTCTGTCAATTTAATTTGATTAGAAACTTAAGATTTTCTTATTTTTTTTATAATGGATTTTTTCGAATGACAATATTTTTTCTGATAAGAGTAAGATAAGTAATTTATTTTAGGAGCAACTAAAGCGCAACACGCTTGAATAAAGTTAAAAGTTAAAGCTCACTTGAATAAAGTTAAAAGCTAAAGCTCGCTTAAATCAAGTTCCAAAGTTAAGTATTTCGATCTCATAAAGTTTCATCTTAAAAGTATCTGAATTTAATTATTTATTTATAAAAATACGTTTATAAATGACGGTATTGTTTTAAATATATTTTATTAGTAATAATATTATAAATTACGTAAGCATATAATGTAAATCATCATATTACTTGAAAACCATCCGAAACTTGTAAAAATAAATGACAATATACATTTCGAAGGAGAATGTCAGCAAAATTTTATGAAAAATTATATTAAATGAACTTGACGGAGAAGAGCTACAAACGATAAAAGTGTTGATGATGTATTATGGAAAAACTTATTCCGAAAATTGATATATAATTTAGATTCTGTTAATTAACAAGAAATTTTCAGGTACTCAGTTACGTAACGAAACGATTATTTATTGCTAAAACTTTATGTTTCGATTCGAGCTGTGCGAATCATCATCATCAGAAGAGGTTAAATTACATTAAAGCCCTTTGAGTAAACTGTAGAATACACATAAGTTGGGGAAGCAACATAAATATGTTAAAAGAAAGTATTATGAAATTTTAGAGACGAATGCAAAAGCCAAAACAGAAGAAAATGAAATCCAAAAATTGAAATAAAAAACGTTTTTTGTTTTTGTTTTTTCGATTTCATTTCCTTCTGTTTTGGCTTTTATATTCGTCTCTAAAATTTCATAATAATTTATTTCAACGTATTTATACTGTTTCCGCAACTTATGTATATTCTACAATTTTCTCAAAAGTTTTTCATGTAATTTAACCTCTTCTGATGATGATTCGCACAGCTCGAATCGAAACGTAAAGTTTTAGCAATAAATAATCGTTTTGCTATACAGCTGACTACCTGAAAATTTGTTGTTGATTATTATAATGCGCTGTGAAAGTGTACGTGAAACTATATATTAGATTCTGTTCTTTTGTGTAATTTATAAAAATTGTAATCACTCCTAGGACACCGGGGACAGTGCAACTCCCAACAGTGCAAAGAACGCTTACTCAGAGATCTCATAAAGATCGCACTGCTCACTGTAGTCCGGGGTTTGGTTCCCTAGGCCTTAAGAGGTTCGGATTCCTCGGAAAACAGTAGGTCCCGGCGCAGCATGACCACTGTAGTCTTTGAGCCGTAAAACCAAAAAGCAACCAACCAACCACTCCTAGGACAGCAACCAACTATTAAGTTGTTTCTCTTTACTGTTCACACAGGAGTTGTGTTGCCTTTACCAATAGGCTAAGTAGGTTTACGCCTGTGGTGGCAAATTTTCGTTAAAAAACATGCCGCTGAGAAGTTAACAAAGGTGGTAATGAATTTTCTGGTGGCCAATTGAATTATTAATTTGAATTCGCCATACTCAAATGTGTAATTAGACATTAACAAAGGAGAAGCTTCAGTGCGCACCGCCTCGAGCGGGAGAGAGAGCCAAAAGGCGCCAAATTCGCGAGTACATGCGAAAAAACTAATTGAAATAATCGCCTATTGAGCCAAATGAAATATTTGACGAAATCATCAAAATGTCTATCATGCCTCATTACGTTTGTTATGGTTAGGCGGAAAATACTTCTACATGCGGTAAAATAATCTACAGATAAAATAGAGTCTACAAGCAGAAGAATATTTCAGACTAAGAGCGGCAAAATATTTCAGGCTAAGAGGGGCAAAATATGTCAGATCATGTAGGTGACAAAATAAAGTCGTAAATCCGACTCTGCAGAGGAAAGTAAACTTAAATCTGTACAAAGAAGGCGAATATCAATCAAGGAAAAATATCTTAGGCTGAGAGCGGCAAAATATATCAGAGCTTGTAGGTGACAAAATAAAATTGTAAATCCGACTTTGCACAAGAAAATAAACATAAATCTGTACATTATATACAAAAACAAAAAAACAACTATTGTCTTCTGAAATGAAATAGAATGGCTGAAAATAACCTGTTGTCATCATTATTTAATAATATTCCATCCTCATTACTTAATAATACGCCATTATCATTTCTTAATAATCTGCAATAATCATTAATCAATAATCTGCAATAAATATTGTTTAATAAACTGTAATAACCATTAATTAATAATCTGCAATAAATATTGTTTTAAAAATCATGTAAATCATAACCATCATGCATGTATCATTAAAAGCATGTAATAATCATTACTAAATAATTTATAATAATAAATCATAACCTGTAATATCCATTTTTTATTAACGTATCTTCGTCATTACTTAATCTCCCATAATTACTTCTTAATCATCTGTAGTTAGAATTACTTAATAACCTGCAACCGTCATTACTTAACAATACTTATATAATTTTTCTAATTATTAGTAACTAATATCGTGCGTGTTTATTAGTACCCCGTCATATAACATTCACATCCCAAATAATTAATGTTACTACCATTACTTATAGTTGTCATCAAAAGTCAGTTTTTCTAATATATCTAGCAATATTTCGTAATGAGAATCGGAAAACTAATGAACTAAAAATACTCGATTTCAACTAATTTTTTCCTGAGTGTTATTTATCTGACCTGAGCGTTATTCCTGAGTGTTATTTATTTTATAAAATTTATCATCCTCCCCTTTCATTTGTCGTTGACTCAATGTTCTAATGAGAAAAAGAGAAAGAGAGGGAAAGAGATAATTCTTTGCTCAGCTGACATTGCATAATATACATACATTAGGAAGTTTAACTAAACTAACATATAGAAAAATTTTAAAGGAAGCAACTAATGCCACTTACATCGTGGTTTAAAACCTACTTTCGGCATCCGGAATAAATACTTCTTTCAGATAGTAATTGAGTAGCCGAGACGAGCCGCATCTAAACCTGTTAAGTAAAATGCCCGAAGTATCAAAGACGGTTTGCTGATGGCTTTTCCGTGTTCTTAAAACAAATCTAACAAATTTCTGAATGGAGAGCGTTTACGAGAATTTTACGGAATGTTCGTAAACAACTAGTTTGCGGTTTAAGAGAAAGCACTTTCGCAACGAATTTTACCTTAAAAGGGAAACGAATTTTTGGAAAGCTCTTTAACGAATCTGATTTGTGCCCATTCAATCTTATACAAAAGTCCTTTATATTAAAACGCAATTCACGATTGAAAATCACTCGGAGCTGGAGATTACAAAAGGGAAAAATATACGCCAACAAAGTTAGGAAGACGCATGTGTTAAAGCACTAATAAAAACTACAAAGAAAATCAATTCCCTTTCCATAATTTTCGGCTTCGAAATATTACACTGATTGTTAGAAAATTTCTTGAAAATACTTGGATTTGTCTTGAAAGTGCTGGGTTTTGTCTATTGTCTTGAAAATACTTCGTTTTGTCTTGAAAATATTTGTCTTTCGATTTGTCTTGAAAGTGCTTGGTTTTGTCTATAAAATACTTCGTTTTGTCTTGAAAATACTTCGATTTGTCTTGAAACTGCTTGCTTTTTTCTTGAAAATACTTGGATTTGTCTTGCAAGTACTTGGTTTTGTCTTGAAAATACTTGGTTTTGTCTTGCAAGTACTTGTTTTGTCTTGCAAGTACTTGGTTTCGTCTTGAAAATACTTGGTTTTGCTGATGATGCATGGCGTAAGCCTGGAGATGTGGTACACACCCCTGTCTTCAATACTTTAGTTTACAAGCAGGAGGTCGTATTATTGCCCTTGGTTCGGTTTTGAGAAATTCCGCTAGTCAGCATTTACTTCATCTTTTGGAGAGGTCAGAAATAAGGAGAAATGTAATCATGCATCAAACTGATGAAAACGAATCATTGCCTCCGAGATTCTAAATTAACCAAAGCTGAAATATCACAGCTTACTATGCATAGCTTTGCATTTTTGCTATGTACAAGGATGATCTTGTTTACTGCGTGAAAGTAAAGCTTAATGCCTCAGCAGGTCTTTTCTACCATTTCTAAAAATAAAGAGAGTCAACACGAAACTGGATGTGGTGTGTGGTTAAGTTAATGTAAACCTTCAGGTCCTAAGGATCCCTTATAAAGAGAAGATTAATTGCAAGTTCCTTAAAGAATTGTAATAAGATCAATCAAACTATTCGGTTAAAAGGTTAAATCAATTTACGATTAGAAGGAATAAAAAGAAGTTTACATATAAAAATCAAACAGAAAGAGGTTTATAGAGGAATACACAATGAAAAGGTACGAGTAAGGAATCAATTAATAATATGTTTGAGTGTGGAGAATTGTGGATGACATATCAGTAGAAACGTGGCGCTCCTATCAAAGCTGTAACTGATCTTATCTTCTAATTTAATCGGTAAATAATGATAATTTTTTCTATTTTTGTAATTTATATTAAATTTATGTGGAAACCTTAAAGTTTACCTTTGTGACGAAAGAAGATAGGTTGGGAACTCCAAAATGAACGATAAACAAAATTTCCTTTAGAGATATTTTGAATTAAACTTTTGAATGTAAAATTTTATACAAGAAAGCAGTTTTGATTTAAAGACTGTTTAAACAAAATCTGGGTCTAACAATAGATGACCTTTTCGAAAATTCGAGAAAAGCCTCAAACAGTATTTTTTTCGAAACTTTGTTCACTCCCTGTAATAAATAGGTCCTTAAAATTTATATAATCTCTCGTTACAGAATCTGCTGAAGCCATAGATCTATTTTAACTGCAGAATTATTTGAAAGATGGCAGGAAAATTCGTTTCCAGTTTGTTTTAACTCGCTTTTTAAATACTTAATTCGATTCTCTAAATAAATAAAAAAATCTTTAAATTGAATAGCCTTCGGCGTTGAATACATAAATGTTTTTGCTTTCACATTTTGGAAATTAGGAAACTAGAAAAGAAATTCGGATTTAAACATTCTTCAATTTTTATTCCTTTCTTTAAGTTTGCCCTAAAATGCAACTAAATATCAGTTGAGAATTTTCTAAAAATTTTCTCAAATCCATTTGAAAAAACGTAAAAGTATAATCTAATGTAAATTCAAAAAATCTCAAAAGTTTAAATAAACCAAAATTTCAAATAATGTCCTTTAAATTTCAATGCAAAATAAATCAAAACACTAAATAAAGGTACTTTTTCATTTAAATTCAAAGCAAAAAAGAGCCCACTTGAACATTTTAGCTTTCTTTACAAAAAGGAATCAATTGTTAGAGAACAAGCAATCTATTATTTCAATACAGAGTCCCTCCAATTTCATTTGACATGTTTAAACAAGAAGCTAAAGCATCGTTGCCAAAGTGAAAGATGAATTATCAAATTTTTCGACTGGAAAGAAATGGAGCTGCGGGATAGAATTCCAGGACAACTAAACAGTATTTTTGAGAGACTATCTCGCGAACCCGCATATCGCTTCTTTTTTCTTTAGTCGCAGTTTCTTTGTTCCTTCGATTTTTCTAGATAGGGTATAGACTTTTTTCCGCCTTCTTTTTATAAAAAAGATATGTGGGTTTGACTGAAATTGAAATGTAGTTGATTGTATCACTTTGTACTTCGATGTATAAATAACAATACTTCCGTAATTTTTGTGGTACTTAGCAAAAACTTATTGACCAGCAAAACTTCTTTTTGTTTATGGCTCTTCAAACAGTATCTTTATTTTCACTTTAATACAATAAAATGTTTATGGCTCTTCAAACAGTATCTTTATTTTCACTTTAATACAATAAAATGCCATATTATTATTCTGTATTCTACGATATTATAACATGTAAGCATCCTGGCAATGATACTGCTGATCGATTTGCTCGTAGTACTTTACGTTCTTCAAAACAATGCAAACGTCTTTATCACATGACTCTATCTGTCTGAATATATCAGAAGAACAAAAGCATCACTCATTCAAGAAAAGGTGCTATTTCTCCCAGTCTATTCTGGGTCATCACGAAGTCCTGTATATGACAGAAAGCAAGCCATTCTTCCTTGACAAAAAACTCCACGAAACATATATTCTTCTTATCATCGTCATAGAACTGGAATATTCTTTAATAATGAACATCTTCAGGGTATTCGCAAAGCCCATACACCACTCTGTCTCCAATGCACAGAGGGCATAATTGAAACTCTGTATCATATACTGATTCAATGTTGTGCATATAATCTACTAAGAGATCAGATTTTTTAAAGATTGGTGCATATGAACTCTCAGTCCCACCAACGACTCAGGACCTCTTTGCTACCTACCAGTTTCCTATCACCTGTGTCTATATACGCTGTGTTCCTATACGCTGTGTCTTGACCTACTAGACGAATGAGAACAAGAACAAACGCTGTTTTCTCCGTATATTAAGTTGTAAGATATTATTACCCTTCACAGGGATAACACAATTGCCAAATATTGGTCAACACACAAAGCCACCGGGGCGAGATTTTTTGTTAATGTTCTGTGGAGGATTTTTATTACAAATAAATTTGACACCCACATATTAGTATTTCAAATTAGAGCTATTTTTGCTTTGGAGAAAAAGAGACGTTGTCCTCATCCCGGATTCGAACCAGGGTCCCCGCAGTGTCTTAACCTTCTAGACAAATGAGAACAATACAAAAACGCTTTTTCACCGTGTAATAAGTTGTAAGATATTATTACCCTTCACATTGATAAAACAATTGCAATTTATTGATCAACACACAAGGACACCAGAGTGAGATTTTTGTGAATGTTTCGTGGGGGATTTTTTATTACATTATTTTATTACATATTTGATACCCACGTATTAGTAGCTCAAACTAGAGCTATAATATAAGGATGGCGTCTCTTTTTCTCCTAAACAACAAATATTTCTAGTTTGAGCTACTAATACGTGTATGTCAAATTTATTTGTAGTAAAACAATCCCCCACGAAAAACTCACAAAATTGTCGCCCCGATGGCTTTGTGTGTTGACGAATATTTGGCAATTGTGTTATCAATGTGAAGAGTAGCATACAATATAAATATGGTCGCAGTCTTATCCATTGTAGCAATAAAGGCACAAGTGGCATTTTATAGTTTGATGGTTCAAAAAGCAGATTGAATATGGTTAAAACTGTAGTGAACGATATGCACTTTTTTCCCGTCATTCAAAATAGTCATTTGTTTTGTGTTTTTTCGGACGTCAGTGGTTGTCACAAATTCCGTTATTTTCAGTAATTTTCGAAATTCCGTTTCTTCGAGCTAAAAATTTTGATAGGAAATTTTTTATAACAAAACTGGTTGTATAATGTTTTCTATCCACCAATACCTATTTACAGACGTAAGACGGAAATTACAGATGAGAAAAATTTTATCCTCGAAGTGACACCAAAGCCAGCAAGAAATTACAAATAAAATATAACACAAACTTCGGTTTTTCGGGGAAATTGTTGTCTAGTCCGTAGAATGTTATTTTTCAAAGCCTTTTTTCTTTCCTTCTTATCCAGAGATCTGGCAATTTTTCGTCTGCCATAGAAACGGAAGTTTAGATGCTTGTTTAAACAATATGTCAAACCCAAATGGTGGAAGACTCGTATCGATATGACGGATAATTTATTTTGCAAAAATCGATTAAATCCTTTTCAAGTTGAATTCGATATTTTTGTGATATCGTTTTCTTTTGAAAGTGTGCGGAAATAAATATTCCAGCTTATTTTTCAACGTTTGTGAAAATAATACGTATTATAACTTGCTAAATATTTTATGCATTTTCTGAATCGTATATATTTTAGCCACTTTTAAGCGAGAATAAATTTTGAGTATCTGTATGCGTTTTTCTTTTCTTTTAAAAGCATTACATTGAATATTTGAGAGAGATTTTTCGTTCAAATGTGCTTTCTCGTAATGCTTTAAAAACTCATCAATTATAAACGAAGTCTTTAGGCGGTTTTGCACATTTCAAATTTTTTGCTTATGTC
Source organism: Dysdera silvatica (assembly GCA_006491805.2). NCBI lineage: Eukaryota > Metazoa > Arthropoda > Arachnida > Araneae > Dysderidae > Dysdera > Dysdera silvatica. Next base: position 134,071,785 of record QLNU02014802.1, read on the forward strand.
TCTTTCACGCTTAGATTTTGTTTTGTTTCTTTTAGTTGTTGCTATTTCTTTGATTTTCTCTAAGCTATTTTCCCATTTGGAATAAACGGCATGACATCAACGTTGACACCTTGTTCTTTCTTTTGCCGTAATCATACGTCATATCACCCATGCTTCTCTTCTGTTGGCATACCAGAAATAAACTGTTCGAATAAGAAGGTAATATACGTTACTTCTTCAGTAAAATTGCATCCAGAAGAAGGTCCAGAAAAAATGAGCCGAATACTTTAAGAATTAGCACTGATACGAAATAAGAATCCTATTAATTTTCAATCAAGTACAACAATGGCACAATGACACAGTGGTAGTACAAGTTATCTATTGCAATACGTAGTCATACAATTGCGATTCACGAGATGCCAGGAAATTCAATTGTCCATAAAAGTGATTCAACATGTAATAAGAGATCAGATACGTTAGCAGTATGCCGTACACAGATATCTGAATATATACGATTCTGCATTCCACCTCTGGCAAAAGGTAACACAAAAGTTCCGAATAGCATTTATCTGCGTTGTCCTTTTATATGTCTGTCAATGGTGTAATTTCGTCTCTTTTTCTTTGTTTTACCGCGCGAGGAGAACAAAGGTTATGCTGATGCAGGAGCTGAGGTTTTCCGGGAAATTCAAACCTCTTGCGGCTTAGAGCATGGCGAAAGTTTTAAAGAACTCAAAAAAACAAATACTAAATCCGTGCAGCATAAAATCAACGTAGTGACGTTTATACATGTAGATGTACCGAGAACTGCGATTTGATTGGTTAAGGCGAACATCAAGAGACAGGCTGTATATCAGATAATAGACATGTGTTCGAAGATTGCCTGATGAAAGTGAAACAAAAAAGCATGGTAATTTCACTACACTAATGATTTAAATGTCTTCTCTGGCATCGCGTCTTATGAAACAACGTTTAACATGTGAATTACTGGGCTTATGTAATAAAGTTAATTGGTTCAGCTCAGTAGCTTAAGATACTTGCTTATCGGTAGCCAAAATGGCGTTCTAGTTCTACGTATACCAACGTTCCGATCATAAACATCGTACAGTGCCTTCTCCGATTCGCAGTTTAGCAGCCAATGTTCACCACATTCCCCTGTCTCTGCTCCTCTATATAAGGCCTGCTGTGCTTAGCCCAGATTAAGCCTTTAAATAGTCCATTTCTCCTGTTATTGTTCTGCTTCTAGGATTCTTCACGTTGTTGCCTCTATGAAAGTGCTAATTGAGATAGCTAGTATTTTTCTCCTTTCGCTATGTGTCTGCAATATGTCTTCTTTTAATTTTGTTTTTACCTAGATAATTCTGTGCCTAATTTCTTTAATCAATCGTGATTGTGGCAAAAATATTTTTCTAAATAGCAAAAAGAATTTACCTCTCCTATAATCTTGTTTTTACAAAGGGCAGTTATTAGCAAGTTTTAATAAGTATTGAACATATTATTACTTTTGGTCTGTCTGTCTGTCTGTCTGTCTGCAATAAAAAGGGTAAGGTAAAGGTCTTCCGTAAATGCAATAATGATGGCTATTGTTAACGTTGAAAACCTACCAAATTAATGGAGAATTACAGAGTTGCGAATTAGAGAATTCTGGATTAAAGGATTGCAGATTATAGAGTTATATGGATTAGAGAGATGCGTATTTGAGAGTTGCGAATTAATGTTAATTGAAACCCGCTAAATTTAAATATCGACCTTAGGCGATTTTCTTTTACTTGCTTGTTTTTGTTTTTTTGGCTGGCATACATCGTTTTTAACAAAGATTTAGCATAATAAACGGGGTAGTAGTTCTCGGTACGTCGAGGAGTGTTGGATGCTCTTGGTTCGTTAAACCATTGTAGGAGCGGCCACTCAAATTTTTCAAGTTTAGAACAAAGAATTTTTGGACATTTATTTGATGACGATCCGTATTTACTTACAGCCTCCATTACCTTCTCGTGACTTGCTAAAGTGCCTTTAAAGTGTAGACTCGGGCAGCTGAAATTGTTCAGCTAAACTCAATTTTACTTTTTCCATAACCATTTTTCCTTTCTTTACCAATTTTTACCTTATCGTAAAACGTAAGACACGACGTTTTTGCTATCCATTTTGCAACCCGCAAAAATAAGTTTAAACAAAAAAAAACAACCGTAAAACTAAACTTAAACAAAAAACGCCTCGGAGTCTCTTATTTTTAAATAGTAGCAGTCAACAAAAGGAAACGACTTGCGTGAGAAAATGGGGGACTGAAGCCCGAAGCCGGTAAGCAGAAAGCAGTCGTTAATCGGAAATGCACTAATTCTAAGGAACATTTAGGAACACCGATAAATACGGCCATTAGAACTAATTAGTGATTAATTAGAACGATGTTATTGACAGAAATAAATTATATTATTTCTATAAAGCTTTTTTAGGGACGGCAGGGTGCAAACGTTAAATGGCAATGGTCGTTAGTTAGAAGAGTATTATTGCGAATAATTGCTGTAATTTATTTTAAGGTCAAACTTCAACATTGCAAATAATGTAAGCAATAGGTAAAACGGAAGAGCTTAAAATTTATAAGCAATAAAAAGAAGAAAATTTTTTGCACGAAACAAAGATAAACTACGGTAAAAAGACATAAATGTTTAAAAGACAAACGCCTCATGCCTTGCTTTTCAAGTGGGTGAAAGACTCTTTTGCTGGACATGGTAAATTCCTCCGAAAAATATCCTCACTTTACCACCACTTCAACTTTCATTTTAAATAACAAAAGACATTGTTTCGAGGAAAAAAGAATGTTGTAGGGTGTTTTCGACAGCACTTTCACGAAAGGAGATCCAAAAAATAAAATGTCCTCTTTTCACAAGATGCATCTTGAGTATATTTTGGAGATATACTGGCCTTATATATTCGATTTGTCAGAAACGCTTCCCAAAATTTATGGTCGGCTAGCCAGCATATCCATCAAATGCCATTTTTTCGTTATATAAGTTCGATTTCTTATATTTATTAGCATTTGCAGGAGAAAACATGGTCATTTTGAAGTTTAAATTTGTCGGCTTATTTTTTGGGATAATTGTGATCACCGTTTAATTCATTGTAGTGGAATATCATGTACCATGATTGTGTACACTGTAACCAACGGAAAGTGAGCAAAGTTATGTAAAAGAAATATAATAATAATAGAAGCAGGGGAGTACGGTGTCCTCGCAAAGGAGGTACAACTTAGATTTTCGAAAGAGCGGGCCTTCGCGGTATATATATATATATATATATATCATCATCATATTCAACCATTATCTATCCACTGCTGGATGAAGGTCTCTCCAAATGCTTTCCACACAAGTCTATCCTGAGCAATTCGCTTCCACGTCACCCCAACCTGTTTTCTTATTTCATCCACCCATCTAGTTTGAGGACGTTTTCTAGGTCTTCGGTGGTCTCTTGGAATCCAGTTCAGAATTTCTGTTGTCCATCGTTGATCAGTTCTTCTTGCAATATGCCCAGCCCATCGCCATTTCAGCCCTTTTACTTTAACAATGATGTCCTCTACTCTAGTTTGCTCTCTCACCCAAGTGTTCCTTTTTCGATCTCTCCTAGTTATTCCAAGCATGCACCTCTCCATGCTCCTTTGCGTTGTCTGTAACTTTCGTATTGCTCCAACTGTTAGACTCCATGTCTCTGATCCATAAGAGAGGACTGGCAATACACACTGGTTGAAGACTTTTCTTTTTAGACACAAAGGCAATTTCCCCTTCAGGATAAAACTGTTTCTTCCAAATGCACTCCAGCCAAGTTTAATACGTCTGTTGAGTTCTTTCATAATGTTGCCATCCATTGAAATCAGCTGGCCAAGGTAAATATATGAATCAGCAATTTCTAGCTCAATGTTGTCAACTTGTATTTTTGTTTCCTCTACGAAATTATTGAACATGATCTTAGTTTTTTGTAGGTTCATCTTGAGTCCAACTTCTTTACTTCTAGTTGAGAGCTCCTGTACCATGTCTTGGAGTTCTGATGGGTTCGTTGAAAAAATAACAATGTCATCAGCAAACCGCAAATGATTTAAATATTCACCATTTATTTTTATTCCCTTGTTATTCCAATTTATCTGCTGAAAAATCATCTGTAAAGCTGAAGTAAAAAGTTTTGGAGAAATGGTATCTCCCTGCCTCACACCTTTACCAATTTTGATAGTTTTGGTATCTTTATGTAACCGAAATTTTGCACTTGCATTTTTATACACACGTTTCACCATGTCAATGTACACTTCCTCGATGTCTGTTGATCTTAAAGAGTTGATGACTGCTGATGTTTTAATAGAGTCAAAGGCCTTCTCATAGTCAATAAATGCCACACACAATGGAAGTTCATATTCATGTGTTCTTTCAATTAATTCTCTTAATACTTGAATATGGTCCACTGTACTGAATCCACTTCGTCCGGCACCTGCGGTTGGGCTAAAATGTTTACTTTTTGTTTTTCAAAATTGCCGGGTATGGCAGCTGTTGTCAGTAATTTTTTAAATCCTCTTTATCACCTTTTTTATGCAAAAGAATTACTGTTGCAGAATCCCATTGGTTTGGTATGTTACCGCTGTTAAGACATTTGGTAAAGAATTTTGCAAGTATGTCTTCTACATATTCTCCAGCTTCTTTTAGGATATCTAATGTAATACCATCATCACCAGGGGCTCTTCCTTTCTTCATGCTTTTTATTGCAAATGAAACTTCTTCTTTTAAGATTTTAGGAGCTGTTCCTTCGACTATTTCAATGTCTTCGTTTAATTCACTGTTACTTTCGTATAGATTTTTGTAGAATTCTTCAACTCTTCTAAGTATTTCTTCCCTATTTCTTGTTACGGTGCCATCCTCTCCTTTTAATGCAATGATGTGTTTCTTCCCAACAGATAAACTTCCTTTAACAACCCTAAGGCTCTTGTTATTTTCAATGGCTTTCCTTACTAGCTCACAGTTGAATTTTCTTATGTCTTCTTTCATGCTTTTGCGCAGAGTTTTACAAAGTTCTATGTACTCAATCCTGGAACTGGTATTTCGATTGTCCACCTTCATATCTCTTCGCCTTTTCATGAGCTGTTTCGTCTTCTCAGATACGGAGACTGATTGCGAAGAAAACAGTCGAAGAAGTCGCTATTGCTGTGGTTGACAAAGCCTCCAGTTCCCCCTACTCTTCAGCAAGTGCTCGATCGGTGTCACGTTAGTTATCGATACCTTTGTCGACAGTACGAAAAACCGTGCGATCCATTTTAAAATGGTGTCCGTATAAGATTCAGATGGTGCAAATGCTGCAACCTCAGGACCATCAAAAACGTATGGACTTCGCTGTCCGATTTTTAGCGAGAATGGCTGTTGATGACGTGGGGCTTTGGAATATTCTATGGTTAGATGAGGCGAACTTTTCTTTAGATGGAGCTGTGAATAATCAGAATTGTCGCATATGGGGTGCCTCACAGCCTAATGTTCTGCACCAGCAGCCACTGCATTTTGATTACGCGGCTGCACGGTGTGGGTTCACTTTTGATTTTATCATCTGACTGTTTTTCTACGAAAATCTCACTCCTCAAGGCCCTGAAAGGTGCTTTGTGACGAGCGTGAGGTACTGTGAACTCCTTCAAAAGCAAGTCATTCCTGCTTTACAGGAACGGCAATGTTTGCAGACCACTGTCTTTATGCAAGATGGAGCAACTCCCCATAATGGAAGACAAGTCAAGGAACTGCTTCGTGCTAACTTTGGCGAGGATCGTGTAATATCCTGAGCTGTTCCGGATGCCTGGAATTCTAGTTCACCGGATTTAAGTCCCTGTGATTTCTAAAAGATCAGGTTTATGGAGGAGGAGGAATTAGGACTCTGTCTGATCTGAAAACCAGCTTTACACTCCATGTTACTGCAATTCCTCAAGATTTCCTTCGTGATATCATTGAACACGCCGTAACTTTCAACACGTGATTGACGTGAATGGAGCGCATGTTGAATAACTTCTGTGACTGATTAAAATTTAATGGTTCTGACCTTCTTTAGAGGCCACAATTGCCCCTGGTGGTCGAAATTTGAATTATTTTTATTGCAGAAATCTCTTCCCCATGGCCCATATAGCATGTATACCAAGTTTTATCAAAATCGGATGAGTAGAACGGGTTCTAGAGGGGTCTAAGTAGGGTCACTTTAATTATAACCACCCTGTATTATACAATTATAGATGATCGTAAAACTTTACTTGTTTGGGTAAACTGTTGCCATTGTCGAAACGATTGAACTTCCCCAATCACCACCATGGACATAATACTGAGTAAACCCTAACCGTTTCATCAGCTTGGTGAAAATACGAGCGGTGGAAGCATAATTCAAACCTGAAAAAGCAACCAAAATTAGTAAAGTTATAGGGGTTCCACGGGCCCATATAACTGTATGC
>QLNU02014802.1:134086818-134114449 GCA_006491805.2 Dysdera silvatica
ATTTCTTGCATACAAAACATTTTAGGTTTGCTTTCACCACACGTCGGATGTATCGGCGATCCCTATCTGTCAATATTTTTGACTCTCCAGATCATTGCTGAGGTTTTATACCCCATCTCACGGTGCCATTTTACTGCTACATTCCTTACGGTTCCACGCAGCAACTTGTCGGAAATCTGCTGGATTGAATGACCAAGCCTGTTCGGCATCGATATTTGTTCTCCTTGCAGCCTAATTCAGCTCTCGTCGTCAGCCCGTTTTGTTAGGGTGCGTACAGACATGCAACAGAGCATCGTTGCGTAACATCCCATCGCGTAACACGCGATGACGTTACGGGGCCAACATTGCCGCGTGTCATCAGTGCGTAACAGCACTGCGTCCCATCAGTTCACGCCGATATCCAATCTACACTGACAAAACGCTGTTGTTCGTAAACCGGCCCAAATACAGGAACATGGGTTACAACATAGCCCCTTGATATTTCTTTGAAGAAACGGAGGAAAACCGAAAACTGGTGGTAGACGGAAATGTTACGGTGTTCTGTTAGGGAGTGCGGTCCAGACTTGGTACGCGACGGTGTTACGATACAATGTTCTGTTGCATGTGTGGACGCGGCCTTAGCTGTCAATCGTATTCATGTGTACCCAACGCTCGTAGTCTTTTATACGCTCCCGGCATGCATTGGTAAGGTTCGGGTTATTCTACTGTATTTTCAGGGGGTGTCCCATCGTTAATGGCAATGTATTATACAAATTTCGCCCCATATTTTGTGGAATAAATGAATGTTTAAAAATTACATGGATATTCTTTAAATCTCAATTTAGTTTTACGTATAAGAAGATCCGTTTAAAGTTCGTTTAACTGGAAAATTTTTAACAGAACGATTAGGACGGAAAAATTGGTTATTAATTCCACAGAAAGGAAAACGTTATTGATTTTTTAAACTACTTTTACTTGTTTTAGCTCCTTTTTTAAAGTACTGTTTCAATATTTTATCTTTGCTTTTTTATTTGAAACTTCGGAAACTAATTAGCTAAAGGCGATATTTGGCGCACGATTAACTTGCGCAATTTCATTATGTCGCCAAGAAAAAGGGAAATTTTCCATAAATGCCGGTTTATTAAATTGCGAAGAAAAAGTTTAAACAATTTCATGAAAAAGGATGATTAAATAAATAACACATAACACGAAGAAACATTTTACTTACTTTGCATTTTGAGTCGTTTCTCTGCAAAACATTTCACAGAAGCAATAAATAAGTTTATGAATGTTCATAAGAATAAATAGAAATATTAGGAGAAAGGGACTTAACGACAACTAGGAAAGGGGTTGCAAAACTAGATGCAGATTTAAGAAATTTTACAGACTAATTATATTTCTACTCCAATATTCACATCAAAATTGACTGGATACCTTTCATTCAATTTATTCAGTGCTTACGAGGATAAATCTATCCCAATGACAATTTTGTGATGATAATAATATATTTATTTAAACGTATGATACCTTCTACATGCTTATTTTTGTGAATAGTTGTTGAGCTGCATGTGTTGAATTAATTAATAATTAATTTCAATCCCATTGAAGAGGATTAGGAAAAGAAAGTGGAAAACATAGATCGTTGTGAGACTTCCTTCCAAAAGAAGCGAATGGATGAGATAAAGAGAACCGCTAATTTACTTACATTTAATTAGAATTGTTATTTGCAGAGCCATTTATTTTAGAAATACAAGTTATGAGAAACGGTTTCTGGCAACTCTTACAATCATTATTGCATTTTCTCGAAGGTAGAAGAGTACCGATTAGGAAAAATCCGTATTTCTGGCAAAGTTTAATCATTACAAATAAATTTGACACCCACGTATTAGTAGCTCAAACTAGAGCTATTTTTGTTTGGGAGAAAAAGAGACGCCGTCCTCATCCCAGATTCGAACCAGGGTCCCCGCGTTGAGCCCGCGGTGTCTTGATCTACTGGACGAATGAGAACAAGAAAAAACGCTTTTTTCTCCGTATATTGTTATATATATTGTTACCCTTCGCAGTTTAATCGTTTAGAAACTTCATTTGAGAAACCTGTCATATTTCGCAGAGTAAATACTCAAAATGTAAAAGAATAGCTTCACCCTATACTAGTCAGCAGATGCGAGTTACTGTTTTAATAACCTAAAATATAGCCTAATTAAATTAAAATTAATTGTTTTATGTTGAGACACAAGGATAACACAGCTCTTGCTGCTTCCTAATCCACAGTTTTTGCGGAACTCAAACCTCTTAAGGCCTAGGGAAGCAACCCCCACCTAGAACACGGTGAACAGTTAATCAATGAATGGTTTTTTTGGGGGGGCACTGTTTAGTGTCGAACCCGGGTTAACCGCATGCTAATTGAGTTCGTTACTAATGTGCTATCATGGGACCAAATTGCGAATAATAATGAATAGTTCTTGTTGACTAGGAATGTAACGAGAATAGTGTAATTATAGAGGGATGCGTTGATTCCACAATTGTGAGAGTTTGGCCTTACGGAAAATACTCACTTGCTTATAATATCAATTTTCCTTATTATTTATTCATCTTCATATTGTGTTTTATTTGGTTACACACGTTTACAATTGCATAAGTAAACAGTTGCAATCACATAATACAGCTAACTATCACATAGTTATAATCACAACAGTTACAATACAGCAATATACAGTGTATAATATGCTTAAATATAAAATATTCACGAGTAAATACCTCCTGTAAGTAGAACCTGTTGGTGACTAAAATAAAAAAAACTAAAGTAATATATATATATAATTATTAAGGTAGATAAAATTTGAGAAAACATTTTTTCATGTTACATATATAATGAAAGTCAGAATATAATGAAATGTATAAAAAATTATAAAGTGTTATGGAGTGAAAAGCTTCATAAAGAGAAAATTAATGAAATAGAAATACTTGTGAAAAGAAGTAAGTTTAGTAAAAATTAAAAAGCATGGTGATATGATGAATTTATCTACGTATGGCGCGCAAACGCAGCATCTATACAATAGATAAAAAATAATTTAAATAAGGTTTCCATAACACATAAAATTGAGAGGGAGACAAGAATTTATTTATTTATTTATTTATTTATTTATTTATTTATTTATTTATTTATTTATTTATATGTATAATTTGATTTCAGACAACAATATTAATATTTAAAAATTACTTTTCACGATAAAAATCCCACACCAAATTTCAAGATACCCACAGAATAGAAAATTTCAACACCGACTGATTGATTTTGAAACAATGGACATTAAAGTGTCCTTTAAACTTTTTCGCTAAAACACATTAACCTAATCTCACTACTTGGAACATTTGTTTTCTAATAATCACACAATAATCGTCCCTTAAACTTACAGTCTTACAAGTTAAGCAATTTCAAAACACGTTTGTTTCGAACTTCGCTGCAACTCTAGGATTAAAGGTACGTTTAGCGGACTTAGGGAGCAAGATTAATTGCTTTAATCATGCTCAACAAATTTCGAAATCTCACGATAGCGTCCTGGAAAAAAGTCGAAATCTAAAAAAAATAGCTCTAGGATTCGATTAATTTGAGCGACAAGTCAAAGGAAATGAAAGATCTCAAGAAAAGGAATATAATTTAGCAAACATAATTAAACGGCTGGAGCACAGAAGAAATCAAATTTCTTGTAAGTTTTCTTGCCCAAACTTAGAACCTGTTCTAAAAACATCAAGAAATAAAAACCCGGAAATATATGATTATTTTCGACGTGTACCTCGAAATAATAATACATTTATTTAGCCAAGTTGCACATACATTTACAAATATAATGAATTAGCATCACATGTAATAGCTTGACAGTAGACCGAGAAAAAGTCGATGAAACAACGACTTGACAAGTCTCGGGCACCCTATTTTTTTTTCATTTAGCACACTGCGGTTTCAACGTTTTACTATATACAGAACAAACACAACAACGATTTATTGGAAAATCACAAAATCCGAAAAAAATGCGAATCAACTAATTAAAAAAAAGTCACTATATAAGATATTACTGAACACAATCATCAATTATATCCACAATATATCATTATACATAATCATCAATTTATAAATTAAAAAAAAAATTGTCTTTTTTAAATAAACCCAAATTGTTTATACTTTTGAGTGAAAGTGGCAGAGAATTCCAAACTTTCGGACTCTCAGAATCGATATAATAATAATATAAATAATTATTGCTAGAGACCACAGGTAAAAATTCATGTCTGAATGGATATCTATTTGATCTGAGTTGTAGTGTAATAATATTATTGTATAAATTATAATGTATTCTCTGATATATTATAATTGAAATATGGTATCTAACTAGTGTGTTGAATTGTAGAAGATGAACGTGTTCCCAGGGGTCGTCAATTATAAATCCAGATCTAGCCATTATCAACTATTCCTTTTTGAATACGCTGTATTTTATTTATTTTAGTAGATCCCAAAGGAAACCAAACGCAAATGCAATATATTAGTTGAGGTTATATCATTGAGGAATATATAAGTTTAATTATTTTAGTAGTCAAAACAAATTTAATTTTATGAATGACTCCCCATATAGGATCAAAATAGATCACCCATATTTATAATGAGTTCAACCATAGCTCTTTAACTTTTTAAAAAATGATCTTTCATAAATAAAGCCCATCGAAAATTACAGAGCAAACTATGTACCTTTTCCATTGAAATTACATTGCGTGTAAACTTAGTTTTGGACACGAGTGTGTATTAAGAAGTTTAATTTTAGTTTCCTATTCTAATCTTCCCGTTTCGCTTTTTGCAATTTCTGATTTCCTTTATATAAAATTTAAAAAAAACAGTGTTTTTTATTATATAGTTATTATTATTTATTTATGGTTGTATTTATTTATGCTGTTTGTTCCAGAACTATTGTTTCCAATAAATATATTGGCTTCGGAAACTTGTTACTTAACAGCTAGTATTGATAAATAGTTTCATAGTAATTGTTAAGGAACAATTCATTTCCAATATTTATCATTTATGAACCGTTTACTTAACGTGAAATTAAACCTAACAGAATTTCAAGAAGCATTAATCAAATACTATTTCGTACTAAATAATACAAACAAGCAAACTAATAGCAAAATTTGTAAAAACTAATTTTTAATCCTTAAAAGCTTCATCTTTAAAAAGGACAATCTTCAAACATATTTAATCTTTATAAAGACTTCCAATCTTTAACAAGGCTGTTTCCCTTACGCGAAACTTATTTAACTTTAATAGTAATAATAGTAATAATAATAATAATACCTTTTTATTCCTTATTATTTTATACATCAGGAGACTAAACAGCGAGGCTTAAGATGGCTTATTCTTTAAACTAAAGAATTAATCTTCAAAAACTATAAGAAAAGGAATAAGTATTATGAATATTCTCCTTCACAAATATGTCCATAAATTATATATGTCAAGTATTCTGTAGTTTTCTTCACTGCGGCAGCTGTATTTTATTATAGTTTTCTTGCTTATTTTTGCCCTGTCATGGAATGCTAAAAGCCTTTTTCCCTATTCTTGACAGCCCATCTTCGCAGGGTTAACGGTAATCCGAAATAGAGACGATTTATTCCGCATATTATGCGATCTTTGGCAACCTATTTCTCCGCCAACCATCCAAAACGCCTCAAACTTGTCTGCATTCTGAGCGCAAAACCCGTGAGGAAAGTATTGATATTCGCAACCGTTCTTCAAGAAGATCGAACGCAATTTACTCGTGATTGGCTGGGGGCAAATGGTATTGATAAACCATGGCGAATACGGGGCGTTGAATGGTCCAAAATCCGTTGCCTGTCCTTTGGTACGTCACTATTTAATGTTCGTGTGGTGCATATAATAAGCATATAATAATAATAATAACCATATTAAATTTCTGGGCAAATATACATAAGAATACGATGAAAATTTTCAGTAAGGGAATGAGGAAAAAGCACTAGCAACAAGGTTCTCTACTCAGCAGAATGAATAAGACATTACCCGTAATTTGCAAATATTACGCACATTGGTTATAAACTTGGCAAACGCTAGGTAAAAAGTTCGGAAATATACAAAATTTAAATATTATTTTTTTCATCAATACTTAAATGTCAAGGAACTTCCAACTGTCCACGAAATTATTAAAATATTAGATAAACATAGAAATATACATTGGATTTAGGCTTCAAATGGAAAGTAATACGTCGATTTTGAGATATACATGGGTTTTTGAAATAGTCAAGTTGTACTGTACTAAACACATAAAGTTTTCGATTAATGAGCTCAGGTCTCTACATTTTAAAGCATCAAACTTAGATCTGAATAAACTTTGCATTGCATTATATGGATTGACAACATACAGCATAGAGATAATACTAAATTGTAAAATTTATGTCTAATTCTAAAAATTATATAAAACAATGGTTTACTATCATATGAAGCAGTAGTTTTGTAATATGTAAAGCAATAGTTTCCTAATATATAAAGCAATAGTTTCCTAATATATTGTCAGTGCCGTATTCCCAATAGGCTATACTAGGCTATAGGCTATTGTTTCAAAATTTTGTGTATTGAGTCTGGTATGACAAAGTTAATACCATGCGACGATATAATTAGATGGTTTTTTTTGTCTAGTCGTCAAAATTTTCCATTTAAATATAAGTGTTCGATGGGCTTTTATTTTTTGCTAAAATTAAAATTTATTTCAATAAAATTGAATTTGATTTATTATACGCAAAGAAGAGATAATACTTCAATATAAGTTAATATTGTTTAATGTTTATGTTTCAATTTATGAGTTTGTTTTTCAACATATTTATTGTCAATACAAAAGTTTTTGGCGTATATTGAATGTAGCAATTTTTATGTTCCTACCACTGATTGGGGCGGACGGGTAGGAAAGGGCGGCAAAAAAGCAGCCCTGGGACGGCAAAAATAGCCTAGGGACGGAAAATGGTAAATCCGCACCTGTATATAGTGCAAGAGTTATCTAGTATATAAAGTAATAATTTTTTAGTGTATAAAGCAATAGTTTATTTATACTGAAAGCAAGAATTTTCTAGTATATAAAGCAATAGTTTTCCAATATATATGAAGTAATACGATTCTTTATATAAAGAAAAAAAATCTAGTTTGAGGAAATGAAACTAAGATCTGGATTTAAATCATAAAACATTTAATTTTGGAATAAAACTTAAGGACACTTTTAGTGTATAAAGCTAACCTTTCTTAAAACTAAACCTTTCTACTGTTTCTAGAAAATGAAGTTCATGTCTCTACAGTTTAGAGGATCTAAAAGTAAGATCTAGTTTACAATATAAAACTGGATCTATTCTTAGAAAATAAAGAGTCTAATCTCCCTTTAGATCTCCTTCTCCAAAAGAAACATTATTTAGCAAGTAAATAAAAGAAAAGCTGGTGAAATCTAATAATCTACGGAACTTCAAACTAAACAGTGTTTCACACTGCTGTTGCCAGATATACAAGTGTAAACTCTATAAAGGAAAGATCTGGCCAACGCAGCTTGCGAGTAGAAACTTAAGTGACTTTGATTCTTTGCCTCAACGACTCGTCACCTTGTTTTCACTACATGGGCGAAGCTGACTCTCTATCCCAATCGATGATAAGATACGGCAACCTGTCGATAACGATAATGATCGTTCGAATATCGATAGCAGGCGTCACCTAAGTTCCTTCTCTAAGAGAGAGAGAGAGAGAATCCTCTTAAATTTGCCCTCTCCTTCATCGGAAGACTTTCGGTTTAGGAAAAAGTACAGAAAAACTATCGACAAAAACAGAAAGGAGAAAAATCTGATACCATGAAACATTGTTTTTACAATTTTTCTGAATTTGGCAATAGTTTTCACTCATTCACTTTTATTGTAAATCTGAAAAATGTGATTATTTGTGTATACAGCTGTAATATACACATAATATACGTCGTTAAAATACAGAAATAACCGCTAAACTGTACATGAACAGGCACTAATAATTAAATCGCTCCACCCTAGAATTGCTTTTTCCTCCCTCACTGATGATAATAGAGATCAAGTCTGAATAGTAGAAGACAAATCATTTAAAAGACATGAATAAAGCAATATAATAAATATAGCAACATTCAATTAAATATTTGAATCATCTGTTATCCAAATTCACGGCTTATATTTAGTCAAAATACATGAATTAGCTAAAGCCTTATATTGTCAATATCACAATTTTCACAAGTGAGGACATAACATGTAAAAACTTTTGCCGTAGTCTACACAAATCAAAGTAAACGTTTCCTTCATCATTATATTCGTAAAAATGCAAAATAGGAGGAACAGAATTGTAAAATATGATTTAGATCGTGTATAAGGGCGAACCCATACTTTCATTTTAGAACTTAAGGACAGAATTTGCCATGGTCTTGGAATAACACCCTTCATTTATCATGAAAGCTGGAATTTTTTACAGTGAAAAAATATATTTTGGGGGGGCATAACCCCTGAGACCCTCTCCCTGTGTTCGCGCTTGGATAAGTGACCTACTTGCAAGAAAGCCTTCTAACAAGCTATAGGTTTGTGTTTTCCTCCTTTTCTGACCTAAAATCACCAGCCAATATTTCTTTTAATCCGAACTATTATTATTAAGGTATTATTAAGGTATTAAGGTATTATTAAGGTAACAACCAAAATATTACAGAATAAATGTACCGCCAAAAACTTCACCTAGGTTGAATAAACATTCTCATATATATTCTATTCCGTTTCAGTTATAACATGAACAATGATGAAATTCAGAAAACGTTTTCTTTATTAATTGTTTTCCATTAATTTAGCTACATTTAATTTTTATAATTTATTTAAAAAAAAAGTGATTTCTAACTGGTCGTCGAACCAATTTACAGAAAGGATGGTTTAATATTTCAACCACTTATCATCAAACAATATGTAGTATAAATTCTTCGTCGTATATCTATCTCTATCTTAAAATAGGTTGCAGTGTGCGATGAAGATTGCGCTAGCCGCCGAGAAATGTTAAAAATCCTCTTCAAACAAAACTTATTTCACCATGTTAAAAATTCACAAACAGTAATTAAAATTCTTAATTACCTTGTAATCCTTAAATAATCATTTCAGAGATTGTAATATTTTAAAATCCTAAACTTGTTTTACTCTTATTTTATAGAAGTCTGGAATAAGCTCTGTAAACTTATAATCGGAGAAAATGAACTACCTTGAGCCCAATAAATTATAAATAAAATCACGTTTTTTTGAATGCTATTAATTTTCGTCGCATGGTTTTGGCAGGTTATTAAAATGTTCTCAACATTGTCAGAGTTCCAAAGTGACTAAATTGGACGATCCATTTTGTGGACTCTGGAAATTGGAAGAAAATTGGTGGATTTATCAGTTAAAGTATTTCACGATTTCTCAGTTCGAAAATACATTAGTTCTTCCAAAATACGAAACTTCCATTAATGTTTTTCTATGTTTTTTCATATCTTTAGTTACATGGGATTATTGTGTTGTCTGCAAGCTTTAACCAATGTTGGAAAATGAGATATGTCATCTTTCATCGCGTTCTATGAAAGATGCTCCATTAGGCGTAAAAGCCAAACCTTTTCCGACATTACATTGAGTCTACTTTTATAATAAAATATAATTCTTAATAAACATTATATACTATGTGCTTATATATCATAATTAGGCCGCGGATTATATTCAAATGCATATGCGCATATGCAATTGGGTATTTTTATTGTCAGTGCCTATGTAATGCATAGAAACTGTGAATTTCCCTAATAAGTGCATATTTTAAGGGTTTCCGTAACGTTAAGCATTTTATTATTCCTTTATTGGAAAAATTTCCAGACAAACTAAAGCTAAAAATTTTTCTTACTTTTTTTCTGAACAGAAAGGCAAAGGAATTTTCAAACGTAGACGTTTAATTATGTCCTAGGGCACCAAACGTGTATTTATAGCTGAATTGTAGCCACTATCGTTGCTAGGGAAACGGAAAATTTAGTTCTAGGTTACGAGACTGGCAGTTGACTCAAAGTTTGAATAAAGCAAACATCTACATAGGGTAAAATTCCACGTCATTTCTTATCAACGAAAAACGTCCGTGATATTCTATAACGCATAAGCTATCCATTATGGATAGCTTATGCGTGATATTCTATTACGCATAAGCTATCCATAATGGACAATCCGCAAAACTTTATAAATGCTGCCCAATTTACCCCTATAAAGCTAAAAAAGACCTTTTTGTCATAATATAAATTATTTTGCATGACAGATAACAAAGATTATCTCTTCAGAATATGGAGAGACACTTTGTGATCTGCCGTATAAAGCGTATCATTTTGCGCATATAAAATATTTCTACTCGGCAATTAATAATAACTATATCTGTTTTAAGATGCAAGACATGCGATTTCAAGCAAGTTAGGAAATATTTAAGTGCAGAAATATTTATTGTAGGTGCATGTTTATCCACTTTATGTGCATATACGCGTATGCATATGTTGAGGCTTTTTAGCGCATACTTACATGCACATGTTGCTAGGTATTTAGTACATATAGTCCGAACTCTAATAATAATAATTATTGGCTTAACTAGCCTCGAAATCCAGGGTGGGTAAACTTTTTTTTTGAGAAAGAGAGGGAGAAAGAGAGAGAAAGATAAGCTGCTCACTAAAATGCTCCATTCATAGTATTTATTTGTTATTTCCGTTTTTCTAAGGAGCCTTGTCTTTTTCTAGGAAAGTCTATGCACACCAGCTCCACCTAGTGACGCCAGTTACAAGAATGTTATTTGAATAAAATGAATCGTCAGGTTTTGGGCTAATATCATCTCGAGAATTTTCAGTGGTTCAGCCTCAGGCAAATAGTAAGTTTCGACTCCTCTAAATTCCAATATTTAAAGCATAAAAATTGGATGCGAACACTATGATATATATATAGAGAGAGAAGAGAAAACAATACTATTATTTAAAAATTAGCGCATTATTTTTACCGATAATGGATGCTACAATGCAGGTGAACCTCTCCATATCATGTTGGTGGATCTTGACATTGGTAAACCTTCTAAACAAGGACCATTCTAGAGGAAAATCTTGCCTTCCGAAATCGTATGTGGTATTCTGGTATGTTTCTCATATTTTCTATTGATTAGAATAAATAGATCCAAATAATAGGTGAAAAACACCCACCGGAGAGATTCGGTGCTTACGACTCTTACTAAAAGCTGGATCTAGCCCGAAGCCGGGTGTTTATACTGTATATAAACGTATGTACATTTATATACAGTATGTATTTATATACATTTATATACAGTATGCATTTACATGCATAAATATACAATATGCAGTTACGTACATTTATATAAAGTATGCATTTGCATACATTTATATAAAGTATGCATTTGCATACATTTATATACAGCATTCATTTATGTAAATTTATATACAGTATACATTTACATACATTTATATACAGTGTGCATTTACATACACTCATATACAGTATGCATTTACATACATTTATACTGTATATAAATGTACCGTGGTTCGGAAGCCACAGTAAGTCACCGGTTTTGTCCCACATAACCCGAAGGACATAATCGTATTTTAAGTTCCAATATGTTCTTTGGGTCCTATATGACCCAAAGAACATATTAGGACTTAAAGTACGAGTATAAAATATATTTATGAAACGAACTAAGAAGTCTGTTGCATATATACTTTTATATACATGCACTATTAGGCTGGAGTTCAAGTTGCGACATTAAAAGCTCGACTGTCAACACGCAATCAATTAAATTTTCTATCTGTATGTTTTACAACTTGTTCTTTTAAAGTCAATGAAATTGAAAAACTTAATTAATTACACATCATACAGAAATACAATTAAGCAATTCAATGTAAAAATATGTTCTGTGTATACTAGGCTGGTATCCGTACACGAACAGCCATGATAGTGTGTGAACTCAATGAATTTAAATATATGGACTCAACGAATAAATTTATGAACTCAATGAACATATTGAAAAGAAATTATGAATATATTGAAAAGAATATATGTAATCAATGAATTAAATATGTACATTCGTAAGACTAAGTGCAAGTATCTAACGAATTCAATAACACTGATATATTCCGAATTCTGAGCATTTTTCACTATAAATTTCTATTTCCATTTCCGATCCCTTTCATTTAAAATGAAATTTTAAAATAACGAACACACCATTCAAGACCATCATATTTCTGTAATTAGTATAAGAATTTTCGATAATCTATGATAGCGATAAGATAGTTCTACTTATATTTATTCAAATTACCATAGCTATCGGAAACATGTTTTCCTCTGAAAACCAATAATTATGCAAGCTTCAAACACAAACTTTATAGCTTTATTCGGAAGTTGATAGTTCATAAGAGAAGAGGATGAATTAATTAAATTACGTCGGCTTATTAAATCTAAGTTGTATAATCTCGTGCATATTCATTAGACAGCTGATTTGCATGTCCGTACTGCATTGGTATTTTTATACAATGATTTTTTTCTCCAAACATAAAAAAGCTCTAGTTTGAGCTACATATACGTGGGTGGCAAAAATTATTGTATAATAAATTCCCCCACGAAAAACTCACAAAAATCTCGCCCCGGAGGCTTTTCTGTGTTGACCATTATTTGGCAATTGTGTTATCCCTGTGAAGGGTAATAATATCTTACATCGGCATTTTTCTAAAGCACTTTATCCCGCTCCTCTTGAAATTTGAAAATGAATATGTCTTTCGGATATTTCCTTAAGAATGCCCAAGAGGAATACTTTAAGAATGTGTAAAATATCGCAATCTGAGTATTTATTTTCTCATCTTAGGTTATGAAACTAACAATATTATTGTTAATATATTCCTTTAAGCAAATTTAATTCCTTTCTGGGGATTTCGCTTTATTAGAGTTATTCATTTTCTAGAAATTAATAAAATTCAAGATCAGTTTTCGAACATCATCATCGTATCGATCGAAATGAGATTTTCTTGGATAACCTTAGGATTAAAATTATAAAATATTGCAATTTTATGTTCCCTTTCTTACTTGAAGAAACGAAATGGTGTTCATCCTGTAGATTAAAACGTTAATATATATATATACGGAGATTAGCAAAAAAACTGTGGAGAGCGTGAGAATTTTATTTGCAGTTTTATTATGAACAAAATGAAAAACAAACTGCTCAATATATAATTTCCTTGGGAGCTAATATGATAAAACTTTTATAGGCAGACACTAGTGAAGGCTTTTGTGTGTTAATAATTTTACTCTCCCCTCCTTACTTTTCACTTTATCTATAATGCATAATGGCCAAAGTGGGAGCTCCTTAAAAATTGAAAGAGGCTGCACAGCGATTATTATTCAATATCATTAAGATTTGGCATTTTACCTTTGTTTTGTGACACATACTAGAACCTTATTCGATTTTAATAGACAAACTCAACTAATTTTTAATAGACAACTGTCTGATTTTACTAGACAACCGTTCGATTTTAATAGACAACCGTTCGATTTCAATACTTTATCTTTCGATTTCAAAAGATGAGAGAGCTTCGTTCCATGTTTTCTTTCGTCTAATGGTTAAGACACTCCGGGCTAAACGGAGGGACCCTGGTTCTAATTCAGAACGGGGACGGCGTCTCTTTTTCTCCCAAACAAAGAAAATTGAGCTATTAATACGTGGATGTCAAATTTATTAGTAATAAGAACAAGGTGCTTGTCAGTTTGGAGTAGGAAGCCCTGCAAGATCTGGACGAGTTCAATTTCAATAAGCTTCACAAATTTGTGGTCCTACTAGTGTTTGTTGACTATTACGTCGTATCTTTGGCACATTTCCAATGAAGCATTGAAGCTATATTGTTATGCTTTTCCTATTGTTTGCTTGCGATATCTTTTTCCATCTACAGATCAACTGATCCATTATTATAATTATTATACAGCTTCAAACTTCGTTTTGACTTGATGATTGGTGTTTTCTTTTAATATTGGACCCTTTTCAAAGACCTGGAGGTATGTTTTTTTATAAAATACGGGAAGTTCCAAACAAGGTGGACATTTTTTAGTTGATGTATTGTAATTTGGTCTATTCCTATTTTCTTCAAGATATGTTGATTTTCAAATTTGATGTAATTGCTCCCAATGCTCTAATTACTATAGGGGTGATAATTGCTTTTTTTTTTGTCATAGCCTTTTAATTATTATTATTATTGCTAAGCAGACTATTTTAGGATAAATCAGTAAGTTTTGAAAAAATTTTGATGAACACAAAAATCGATTAGACTAATGGAAAGAAAAATTCTTTTTCGTCAATTTCATTACGTTTGAAGAGTCTCCTTTCCATTGATGATGTAAATAGATTACTTAAATTAAAAGTATTTTCCTCCACTAATTCGCATTTGAATAGCTGTCTCCCAGTAACATATATTACAAAAAGAAGCCTCGAAACAAACTACTGATTCTGTTCTCCTCCATTTCAAATCTATTTCTTATAAATATTTTTTAACTCCAAATATATTACGATTGCACCATTATAACAACATTGAATCAGGTTTATTGACAGTAACTGTATATAGGTTGAATAAATTTATTTCTTATTTGATCTGATATCATTTTTGTTTCTGAATGATTTAATTACCAAATAAATCGTTGACGCAAAAAGCTTCCAGATGAGCACTTTTAATTCGCGGGAATATTGATATTAGCACAATTTTTTACACCGACGTATGTAGCTCAAACCAGAGCTTTTTTTTCTTAAAGAAGTAGAAAAAGAGCATTGCCCATATATCACCAGGGTCTAACGGTTCTGATGTTCTGGTTCAGAATTGTTGTTGGTTGGACTCCGTCTCCGCAATACTCTTTTACTTCTGTACAGAAACTATAAGAAGTATAAGCGTACTTTGTTGTAGCAAGATCTATTTCCTCAAACTTAACTATGTCAAGTGGCTCCGAATTCAGACTTTCATAAAACATGGATGTTTTAAAACGAATCGCAGAATTACGGTGTCTTTTCCAAGTGTCCATAGTTGCATCTTAAGTCATATTCTGAGCTATATTTGAATAAAAGACAATTATAAAAATGTCGTAAATATGCTGTTAGAACAGAGATTAACGGATGATATGTAAAACGTTCACAAACATATTATTTCGCCCAAATTCTAAATATTTTCTACTAATAAATTTCTTTCATGATCTTGCTATCTAGTGTCTTAGAAAGGAACTGAAAAATAAAAAATGTGTTGTAAGAAACTATGAAAATAAGACATGTGTTGTAAGGCAATGTGAAAATAAAAAATGTGTTGTATGAAACTGTGAAAATAAAATTTGTTGTAAGAAGCTATACAAATAAAGCATGTGTTGTAAGAAACTGTTAAACATAGACAAAATTTAAATTTTTATAAAGAGCTTCTTTCAATTTCAATCGACTGTCAAAATCGGTGTAAGTGAATCTTCGTATTCTTAGAAAGAAATTCTTTAGAAGGCAATCGGCATTATGCTTTGAATCATCATCACTCATGGGTTAAGCGTACCGGTAAGGATAAAACGAGTAAAAAAATAAAGAAATATATCCGCAAGCTAAATAAAAAAAGAAGATAGCCAAGAGCAGTTTACCTTTATCATCTACATCAGCTTCTCAGTTCCCTTCTTTTCATATGTAAATAGCATTTCCGGAAAATTCTCCAAATGACATGGGCATTATATTTTCACAGCTCCAGAAATGGCTGCTATGATGGACGGCCATTCATTACAACCATTCCTGAATATTCCGGCTGAATCAGTTTTCTCCATGGTTCATTTTATACTATACGAGAGGGCGTCTATTCAAATATTCCTTATTCCAAGTACATTTTGAAAAACGTGTAAAGGAAAATTTCTTTCTTAAAATGATCTCTTTTAAGGGGAGGAAAAAAATTGACTTTGAACTGAAAAATATGCACATATCCAACAAATATAAATCCTCTATAAAAGACTGAATATTTATTTAAATAATTTTTCAAAACTCGCAAACAGACCCCTAGATATTATTTGTTTTTCTCTCTCTAGTCTTATCGAGCTATTATTCTATCTGTTAATGTAGGTTAATTTGTAATATTAAAATATATTTACAGTTTAATGTCCCCAGTTTAAATATGCTAATTTATATAAAAATAAACGTTTAACTTTGGTTATAGAATAATACATCTATTTATACTCTCAACTGGAATTAAAATGAAGTTTGCCTTAATTAATTTCACATGCATTACACTTTATTTAAATAATAGTTAATACGTTCTTTTTCTTTTACAAACGTTTTTGCTTATATGTACAATTAATGAAAGATTGAATTTGTAAAATACTTAAATGGTCCATCAGACTTTACAAATTATATATAGTTATCTATCATAAGTAAGTATTCATTTGTTCAATACTTTTTCTGCATTTATTAGGCTATCATTTTGGCATTCCTTTTATAGATATACCTTCTTACAAATTATAAATTTATATTCAAATTCACAGTTTCAATAGAAGTCTGTCTAATTAATATTCACTTTGAAAACAAGTTCCATTTCTTTCAATAAGTATAATGTAATCAATTTTCCTTGGAATTATGTTATTACCAAAAAATATGAAAATTTTAAAATATCAACTTGAGGTGTGGATGCTTAAGCTGTTAAATTGGATTTCTTGGGAAATAACAGATTTAAGTAAAAAATATGTATTATTAGCCAAATAGTATACGTTTCGGGTCCAAGATGATTACTACAGATCTTTTCGTGAATACATATAAAGCATTATAGATCTCCAATCTTCGATAAAACTTACATACATTTACTACTTTTGGATTTGCTGTTTTAGTATTTTGAAATTTACTGTTTTTTAAATTCGTGGTTTAAATTGCCATTTTATAATTGTTTTTTGGTAATTTCAGGTTACCATCTTCGGATATTTTATGTTAATGTAATTTTAAATTATTTATTTTCCGATAATTGTTTCTTAAATTAGTGTTTTTAAAAATAGTGTGTTATTTTAGATTAAATTTCAGATTTAGTATTTTTATTCTAGTTAACAGTGAATTAATTATTAGATAATTAACTTTATTTCAGAAATAGAAGGAGAGACAGAAAAAAAAATGAAGAAATACCTTATTTTTTTACCATATTTCCCGATCTTATACTAAGCAATTTTAATAATAAATTATACTTTTTATCTGTCAAATTATATAGCGTTAAGTCCGATTTAGTGTGTATATGTGTATGTTATATTTTTTTCTTAGTTCGGTCTGTTTGAAGAAAATAATACAAATCAGGGGTCCCATACACGAATAGAATTTGCGAAATATATTTGAAGTTTTACATTTTTTTACACACTTTAAAATAAAGAAGGAAATTTTATTTTCCATTACCCTTCATTAAACGCCCAAGAATAGTTTTAAAGGAATTAAATTTAATGCAATTTATTTTATGGTAGAATTCGGAACTACCATCTTGGCTTTATTCGATTTATTATCAAAAAATTCAAATACTTTTATTATTAAACAACATGAATTTAATTAATAATTTATCAATAAAAGTTTATTCTGAATTAAACTTTCAACTTTAAAATTACGTTCATAATTTAAACATCAAAAAATTTAATCTTTAAAAACGTATTTTCTCCTTGGCTGTGTTCAGCTTCTAGAAAATTTCGGAATAACAAAGGATACGGTTGTTTTCAGATTACACTCACAGCCACATATAAGTTTTAGCATATAAATATACATATATTATAAATAAATACTGGGAAACCTTGAAGCGTAAATAATCGGGACGCTAGCGCATATGAAAAAAGGATGTTGATAGGGAGATATAATAATACAAACATGATCAAATGTTTAATAATGGAACTAAACTCAACATAAAAATCATTTTAAACTAAATCTGAAAAGAAATGCGAGAAAGAGAAACAATACTAAGAACCTTGCAAACAGGCTGGGCTGAAAATTCTCTGTTTTAAAATGTTCTTTTATCTTACATATGTATTTCCATTATATAATCCATATTAAGTATATTGATAGCGTGTTCAATGTACAAAATATATTATTCAATTAAAAGTATAATACAATTTTTGTTTTCTTTACAAGGTCGATTATTTTTTATTACTGCAGCCACATTTAAAAAATATCGCCACAACAAAGCTGGAAAAATAAACAAGAGTAATTTCTTGAAAATGCACTACCGAAAATAACACTTGGGGTGTTGCTATCAAATTTATTCCAGTGGTAAAAATGAATCCTGAAAAAGATAGTGGGAAGAGTGCATTAACGTCCATCTCATCTCGTCAAATTCACCGCAAGATGCATTGCAGTTCATCCCTTTCTCTGCTCGAGCATTTGCCATCCTAAGACGGAATCAGTTGAAATGCGAATCTATCCGTAAATCAATAAACAACGATCCGAAGAAGTGGCTAAAACCATTCCAGTTTCCTGTTCCCGGATAATGGGAAAAAAGCCTGAATAATGGTTTCAAGCTGTAAGGACGAATCTAAACTCGCGAACGAAATGTTTCTGCAAATCTTCGCATCGTTTTCTAGAGAGGGAGTAGGTTTCCTTCGGGGAACTAGCTTCGCCATTTAGTGAGGAACAGGATCTGTGTATCCATAATGTCCCAGAAAATCGTCGTCTTCTTCTTTCCGGAAGAATTCCTAATGTTTTGAGGAACACCTGGCAATAGTCCACATGTTGTCATTGTAGCAACAATTTTTGGGGTTGACCATAGTATCTCTCATTCCTGCGCAAAGCTCTTATTGACACAGATATACTGAACACCAAATATGAACATAAAAATCTGAACCCACCCTAATTGTTGTCCAATACTGAATGTGTAACATTGATGTGACCTGAGATATATAGATATTTTTATAACAATATGCAGTTATAAAAATATAGTTGGTCAAAAACATGGAAAAGAATTGCTTGCACTTTTACTGCTCAAACACAGCAAAGATCATGCTGCGGCCAGACATACGGTTTTGCGGTGGGTAAAAGAACTGGTATGTGTTCCACTGCACCATCTGGATTCAGACCCTTGTTCATGGCATGGCAGACGAATCCGTTACCACTACGCCACCAGAGGGCTGCGAATCCACGTATTTCCAAGGAATCCCAACAAACCTCGGACTACACTAAGTAGTTAGCCGGCAAGCTTCTTTCTTTTCCTCTCCTTTATCCCTCCTTCCTCCCTACCCCTTTCTCTCTCCTTCCCTCCTCTCCCCTCTTTTTTTTTTGCTTGTTTGTTTGTTTGTTTAGTCAGTCAGTTAGTCATTATTTAGTTATTTATTTAATCAGTCATTCGTTCATTCCTTAGTTTAGATCAGCTTTCAATGGTGGAACCAAGATAAACGGCACGCTAGTCGAACCCATTAGCACTACGCAACAGCAAAGCCGAAAACTGAGGAAAGGCGATTTTTTTTTTTTTGCGTAGATGCTCAAGCCCGCATGGATATGAAAGGAATCAGATAAAGAAAAAGATTTGTAGATCAACTACCAAATCTCTCGCAATGGATGGATAGATAGATAGATGGATGTGTATGTTTAATATTTCTACGCAAAGTACAATAAATAAATCTCCAGTTGAGTTAGAAAATAAACCAATGTTGTCTGTAGCATTTCGGATACCAGATATTTCGGAATCGAAATAGTTAACTTCCGTACATTAATAACAAACACACGTACAGTGACATCGCTCATTAATAATTTTTAATGGTCAGAAAAGGACATTAATCGGAACATAGTGGAACCTGTAAAGCGACCACCTTGGCAAATGGACTGCCTAAATAAAGTGAACACATTTTATAAGAGTGAACTGGTGGGGACTTAGTTATACCCATACCAAAGTCCGTCGTTTATAGTAACCAAATGTCTATGTTGACCTTTGCAGTCCATTTCCAAAGGTGGTTATTTTAGACAGGTTCTATTGTATGTCAAATTTTATGAAGCATTTAGCAGGACCACAAAATGCGGTCCTTAAATAGAAGTGGTCGCTTATCAGAACTGCGTTATTAAAAGAATTACTGAATTAATTTTACTATTGGTAATTAGAGCTTGAAGGTTTCTGTACTTTTTTTATATATAATTGCATCGTCGACCAATCAAATGGAAATCTTGGTCTTCAAACAAGAGGAAAACTAGTCAGCTATTCAATCGTGCAGCTGATGTCGTGCACGGCCCGAAATGAAACATTAATGATTACCGAAAAACAAAAGGACGATATAGCATGCCAAATCTAATCAATGAAAGGCGAATGTATTATGTGGAAATCTCTTCGCCATTGTATGACTTTTACATTTTAATCAACTAGAATATGCAAATAGAACTTAAATTACAAACTATCGATTTAAGAGCAATTGTAGCTGAAGATAAAACGGACAAAACATGAGGCGTTTGAATTAATATCAGGAAAAAATAGCCCTGTTATAACATCGAACACTTTATCATCCCACAAATAGTTGGGAATTCTTTTGGACGAACACCCTCCTACCTGTCAGGACGAAAAGCAGCTTTGAGAACCGATAAAACTCTATTTCAAAACCCAGCAATTCGACATTTCAGGAACCGACGAGCAGAACCTGAAGTTGTTTTTTTGGAATTTTCAGTGGACAGGAACATTCCTTGCCATATTTCGTGGCCAGAATGAAAAATGTTCTGGTCGACAAATTCCAATTTTGAACCCCACTGTATTCGCGAATCTCACAAATTCTCGATTCTCGTGACACATTCGGCAAATGCCTGTTTCAAAAAAAATACTAAAAAAATCTGTCCTATTAATCTTAAGGATTAAATTAAGCCGCAAAATAAAATTAATGGTTGCCCCACTCGGTCGGCAGATGGAGTTTTCAACATGTGAATTCGAGACCCTATGAAAGCATGAAAGCGTCGATGCCATGGCCATTAATCTTTTTGCCCACCAAACCAGCGTGTAAAATATTACCCAGTTTAGATCTTAAATATCGTCATTTAGTTTAGCTTATCCTATACCCAAATTCCCTGACACATGGAGCATATAACATGCGTATTTATTAAAAGCAATTTGAAGAACATATTATATATATATATATATATATATAGGATGTCAGAAAACTCAAATATCAATTTTGAATACGCAAAATAATTTCGTGCTCAGAATTAAGGATACATTCGATGGTATTTTAATGGGAGAGGTGCGTATTTAGCTCTGTAACTCTTGATTTCCTTTATTTAAAAAAACTCATTTTACAGAAAATGAAAGAGCTATAAATGCTTCTCAGAATTACAACAAATCAAATTTTTTTAGGCACCCTATGAAGGAAAATCCACGATCAAAAATGATACAAAAATTGAAGATAGAAAGCAAAAATTCGTGAAAAAGAACAGTTTTAGAATAACAAATCTGCTTACGTAAATATCAACGTCATTTTCTAATAATTTTACATGTTTGTGTGAGAAAAACCGTCATTCTAAATGTTCTTAGGAATTTTTTGCACCTTCAATTTTTTCACCATTTTTGATCGTGGATTCTCCCTCATAAGATGCCTGAAAAAATGTGATTTGTTTTAATTCCGTTAACTGTTTATAGTTTTCTAATTTTCTGTAAAATGATTTTTTATAAATAAGGAACATCGATATTTTCAGAACTAAATATGTACCTTTCCCGTGACCTTTCCCAACCTTGAGTGTAAACTTAATTTGGACACGAGTTTACCTATCTTCTAAAATTCACGTATTTACATTAAATAAAATAGCAAACTAAATAATTTATTTATTTATGCATTTAATGCGTAAGAAAGTATTGTTCATAGGATATTGTTTCAACCTTTACAGCAGTATTTTGTGGTATCAAACTTAACTGGGAACCTGTTTTAAAACTTACCAAAATTCAGCATTTCCCAAATTTCTACTACTATTGCTTTTTTTTGTCACGAACTGGATAGTAGAATAGATGTGTTTGCGTAAACAAAGCGAAGAAAGTGAGAGATTTCCTTTTCCCATAGGCTATCATTGTTGATTGTTTAACCAGTTTGGTATCCGATAGTATAGATTTCCAGGTAAAAGCAAATGTTTGTCAGTCGTTCCACGTGGGGGCATGATAGGCATCTGACATCACCGTATGTTACGTCCACCCAAGCTCACCTGAGAATCGAACAAACAGTCAGCGAATCCGAAGGTGGTGGACGTATCCTATTGGGGACAAGAAAAGGAAAAGCTAAAATATGCCAAGTTACGGAAAATGCCGTCATATGTATAATCTGCTGGCTTAGCTGAAAATTAATATTAATGATATAAATAACATTTAAACTTGTTTATTCATTTATTGAAATTTGCGAAATATTTAATTTTAGAAATCTTCTTTCAAACATTCAATGTCGAATTCAAAATATCGTTAAAGTAAGATACACTTTTCACTCCCGAATAATACGTTTCACCCCCAAAGAACCCCTCTAATCCCTAATCCTCTTTAATATTTCAGGAATAATATTTCATTTCAATAGATATCAGAATTTTTTTATTTAAAAATAAAACTCATACAAACTAAATAAATTCTGTAACCTGTGATACGACGTTTGAAGTTGAATATTGTTGACACTAATTTCATCTTCTTCAAGAAATTGAGAGGCAATTTTTCTTAATATTAAAAAACGTATATTTTATTCGTTGGTATATCCTAGGTCCCAAAACTGTGATATCAACTGTGATGTGAATCGAGCTTCACCTGAGCTTTACGAGCTTCAGCTTAACATGGTCTCCGAACAACGATGAACCTATATACAACGAAGCTGAACGGGAGTAGGCTGTTCGCACTTTTATGGCGCAAGCACAGAAAGTGTCATTCTTCTCGAAGCAAGGTCTTAACGGGAGTCGAATCCAGTTCATCACACTCGAAGCCGGTAGACATAACAACCAGACTCGGGCGCTTGCCAGATCGTTCACAAATCCGTTCAGTGATTCCTTCGGTGATTCTTTCAGTTTGGCTCGCCTGTATTTGTCGCGTATTTTGTATTTTATAACATCGTTGTCATACAGACATCGTATTCTTTGTTAGATTCTTTGGAAAAAGGGGTTAATGTTAAATAGTAGCCATTGTACAGTACAATTATATTAACTACCCGAAAGCTTTGTAAGACTAGATTGAGAAGCAGTAATTTGATCAAATTGCATCTCTACCCATTGTCGTGTAGACAGATGCATTTTCGTTTTAGAAACGCAAGAACGTCTTAGGATATGCTGCGCCGGGACTTAAGATTTTAATGAGAAACTGAGCCTCCATTATCTGGCGAACCAGACCCCGTACTACGATGGATAAACGATAAAAAGTATTATTGGACTCAAATCCATGTTCTCGGCACGATAAGTAAATCTGTTACCACTACGCCACTATGAGACGCTCTGGACAGATATCTATCGTGTAAGTCTACTGTGCCGTCGCTCCGAGCTCGGCTTTACAATATTGTCAAAAAAATGATAAATTAAAACTTTCAGATAACCTGCTCACCATTTTCTGGGGATTTATTCCCTGGGGCTTAAGAGAGTCGAATTTCTCTGGAAAATGTAGGTCCAGTGTCCAATAGTGGCGTAGTGGTACCGCTTCCATCTATCATGCCGTAAATACAGGTTTGAACCCCAACGATTTGTTAATTATTCAATTTTTCTACCCACCGTATTACTGAGTTTGATTCCTTTCACAGCGCTGATTCAAATTTCTTAAAGCACTCATTCAGTCCCAACATCGCATAACCTTCACTGTGTAAAAAATAAATCAATAAATAGGTCCATACGTTAAAAACCGCAGCATATTTATATATAAAATTGATAATGCATTTATAAGTATAGTAGAACTTTCCTAAAGTAACCACCTTTGGAAATGGACTGCAATGAATACCATAGACAAGTGGTCATTATAAACGGCAGACTTTGGTATAGGTATAACTAAGCCCTCATCAGTCCTCTTATAAAATGTGGTCACCTTACTCAGGTGGTCAAGTTACCAAGATGGTCAGTTTACTCAGGTGGTGAAGTTGCCAAGGTGGTTTCTTTATTCAGGTGGTCACTTTACTCCGATAGCCAAGTTACTAAGATGGTCACTTTATTAAGCTGGTCAAGTTACCAAGGTGGTCACTTTATTCAGGTGGTAGCTTTACTCAGGTGAAGTTGCCAAGGTTGTCCCTTTACTCAGGTGGACACTTTACTCCGGTGGTGAAGTTGCCAAGGTGGTCACTTTAATCCGGTGGTCAAGTTACCAAGGTGGTCACTTTACTCAGGTGGTCACTTTACTCAGGTGGTCACTTTACCAGTGTTAAAATGTGTACATATTTGTATTACGTGAGTGTAGTACCTATATTAAAGTCACTTGTTATTGATCGTAATCGCTTACTTATGGAAGTTGAGTTTTCCTTTCTCAGCCTTTAGATATTTATTTAATTTTTTGTGTATTATGCCGTATCAGAATCATGCTTTACCGGCCCCAAGCGCGAACACAGGGGGTAGTCACAGGGGTCATGACCCCCAAAATATATTTTTTCACTGTAAAAAATTCCAACTTTCATGATAAATGAAGGGTGTTATTCCAAGACCATGGCAAATTCTGTCCTTGACCTCCCCCCTCCTAAAATTGAAGTCTATATCCTCTCCTGGCCGGCCCTACAGTTTTCCGAGGGCTCCTAGCCTCTTGAGGCTTATGGAACCAAACCCTGGATTAAGGTGAGCAGATGGTCGGTAAGTGTTCCGTTTTTAGAGACATTAGAAGCCGATTCCAATTTGACGGCCCGGGCTAAGGCGTTACTGCTACACAGCCAAACTACCTGTAGCCAATTCGAGGTAAGTAGGGGCATTGCCACATGTGCCAAAAAAATAGGTGGCTCATGAAAATCGTCATTAGCGAGATGTCACTGTAATTGCAACTGAAATACGCGCGGTGTGTCTCACAGTTAACTTCCGCCAAAGTTAAATTTCCTCATGAGAGAGAAGATCAAATGATATGAATTATTGAATGTTAATGGGTGCCCTTTATGCTGGTTTAATTCAATTAGGAAAGAAAAAAGTTGAAAAGCCTCTAGGAAGGGCTGATATTTCTAAGATTTAACAAAAGCGGACGTTCGTTGGGATAGAAACCATTTTCTCGTGGCGGTAAGTACTGGTATAAGCAAAAGTCAAAAACTCGTGGAATATCTAGAACCCTGCCCATCTCTGTGTATCGCCTACCAGCTACGCCATTTCCAACAGGTAAACATGTATATATCGGGTACCGTCTCGCTGCCAATAGAAAACATAATAAGTTGCTCTCTATGCCGCCATTTCCTGCATTTGAACGCATGCTTTCTGAACCAAAGGCCCGAAACTTATTCCGAATTCGTGTTAATATTGACATCTAATGATTGTATGTCAAAACGTTAACGAGGTTATCTGTTTCGCTTATTGTGTCGTAAATATTTCACTCCTTTGCAAAGGAATAAACATGAAATATTTTAATACATTTTAGCAAAACTTTTCAATCGAACTTTAAATATGTACACTGAAAAATCAATGTTTTTCAAAGCTGTCTCCAAAATTAACTTTACGAGAAGAGAAACCATGTCAGTAAGGCCATCAACATTACCAAATCTATATATGGATTTATATGTACTCTATATGACAGATGGTTTTTTAGCTGTTAAACTTTAATGACAAAGGAATAAAAATATATAGTGAATTTTTACATCACCTGCGGAGTGCTGATGACATTTTTATTTTTCAGTGGATCCATTGGACTTCCAAACATGGTGCAGGAGCTTTCAGCTAGAAGTAGAGAAATTGGACACAAGATGAACCTACAAAAAATTAAAAGCATGTTCACTAATTTCATAGAGAAAACAAAAATACCGGTCAACAATATTCAGCTGGAAAGTGCTGATTCATAGGTTTACCTGGGGCAACTGATTTCAGTGGAAGGCAACATTATGAAAGAATTCAGCAGATGTGTTAAACTTGGCTGGAGTGCATTCGGAAGAAACAGTTTTAACCGAAGGAAAAATTTTCTTTATGTCCAAAAAGAAAGGTCTTCAAACAGTGTGTATTGCAAGTCCGATCTTATGGGTCAGAAATATCGAGTCTAAAAATTGCGGCAATACAGAAGTTACAGACAACACAAAAGAGTCTGAACGGTGCACGCTTGGAATAACTAGGGGAGATCGAAAAAGAAACACTTGGGTGAGAGAGAAAACTAGAGTAGAGGGCACCATCGTTAAAGTAAAAAGGCCGAAAGTGCGATGGGCTGGGCATATCGCAAGAAGCAGCGATGAACGATGGATAACAGAAATTCTCAACTGAAATCCAAGAGACCATCGAAGACCTAGAAAACGTCCTTAAACTCGATGGGTGGATGAAATAAGGAAACAAGTTCAGGTGACGTGGAGGCGAATTGCTCAGGATAGACTTGCATG
The DNA here is from genome assembly GCA_006491805.2 of Dysdera silvatica. Taxonomy (NCBI): domain Eukaryota; kingdom Metazoa; phylum Arthropoda; class Arachnida; order Araneae; family Dysderidae; genus Dysdera; species Dysdera silvatica. Next base: position 134,113,294 of record QLNU02014802.1, read on the forward strand.
GAAAGCATTTGGAGAGACCTTCATCCAGCAGTGGATAGATAATGCACTTCTCTAAAATACAGAAGTAACCGCCAAACTCTATATAAACAGGCACTAATAATTATGGCGCCCAACCCTAGCATTGCTGTTTCTCCTCATTTACTGATAATAATAGAGATTAGGCCTGAATAGTAGAAGAAAGAACTATTTAAAAGACATGACAAATATCGCAATTTTTGATGAAATATTAAAATCATCTTTCCGAAACTCAAGTCTTATATTTAATCAAAAATCATGCATCAACTAATGCTTTATCCTGCCCAATATTACAGTTTTCACAAATGAGAACATAACGTTTAAAAAATTTTCCGCAGTCTACATTAATCAAAGTCAATGTTCTCCTCATCATTGAATTCGCAAAAATGCAAAATCAAAGAAACCGAATTGCAAAATATGATTTAGGTTGTGTGTGCAGGACGGGACCAGGACTTAGATTTTGAAAGGTGAAGGACAGAATTTGATTGATCTTGGAAAAACACCCTTCATTTGTCCTGAAAGTTGGAATTGTTTCCAGTGAAATAATATGTTTTGGGGGTCATAACTCCTGTGATCCCCCTGTGTCCGCGCTTGCATATGTGACCTACCTTGGAGAGAGCCTCGTGACAAGCTTTAAGTTTGGATACTCATCCATTTCTAACCTAAAATCACCGACCAATATTTTTTTAATCCGAAAAATATCCATGTAAAAACAGAGATATTATAGAAAAAATGTTCCGTAAGAACTTCACATAGGTTGAATAAACATTCATATATATATTCTATACTCTTTTAGTTGTAACAGGAACAATAAAAAAATTTAAAAAAAAATGAGTTGTTAATTGTTTTCTATTAATTAGGTAGATATTATTTTTATCATTTATTTAAAAAAAAATCGTAATTTCTACCTGGTTGTCAAACCAATTTACAGAAAGGGTGGTTTGATATTTCAAACACGTTTCATCAAAAAGTATATAGTATAAACTATACGTTGCATGTAAGATAATTTGACGTAGCATTACGCAGATTAGATTCAGGCCCTGCGGTGGCGCAGTGTGGTAACGCGTTCTCCTATTGCGCGGCTAATCCGGGTTCGACTCCCAACAGTGTACAAAGAACGCTTACTCAGAGATCTCATAAA
>QLNU02014802.1:134114549-134132547 GCA_006491805.2 Dysdera silvatica
GTCTTTGCTTATAAATCTGTTCGTTGTATATCTATTTCTATCTTAAAATAACTCTCAGTCTGATATGAAGATTGCGCTAGCGTGCAAAAAATTTTCAAAATTCCCTAAAAACAAAACTTATTTCACCATGTTAAAAATCCAAACATTAATTAAAATTCTTAATTACCTTATAATCCCTAAATAATCATTTCATAGACTGAAGTATTTTAAGGTCTTAAATTTTTATTTACTCTTACTTTATAGAAGGCTGAAAGAAGTAATAGTTCTGTAAACTTATAAGCGGGGAAAATGAACTACTCTGAGCCGAATAAATTATAAATGAAATCACGTTTTTTTGGAATGCTATTATTTTTCGTCGCATGGTTTTGACAGGTTATTAAAATGTTTTCAACGTTGCCAAAGACCCAAAGTGACTAAATTGGACGATCTATTTTGTCGACGCCTGAAATTGGAAGAAAATTGGTGGATTTATTAGTTAAAGTATCGCACGATTTCTCGATCCGAAATTGAGTTCGCTCTATTTCTCCAAAACACGAAACTTACATTATTAATTTATTTATTTATTTTGTTACATTTATTCATATTTTTAGATAAATGATATCATTGTATTGTCGGCAATGCGTTGGAAAACGAGATATGTCATCTTTCATCGCGTTCTATAAAAGATGCTGCATTAGGCTTAAAAGCCAAATCTTTTTCGGCATTACATTGGGTTTACTTTTATAATAAAAAATATAATTCTTAATAAACATCTATGTGTTTATAAATAATAATTAAACCCCGGATTATATTCAAATTCATATACACATATGCAATTGCCTATTTTAGCTTTTTTTATCGTCAGTGCATATGAATGCATAAAAGCTGTGAATTTCCAGAATAAGTGCATATTTTAGGGGTTTTCGTAATGTTAAACATGTTTTTATTCCTTTATCGGTAAAATTGCCCGTCAGAACTAAAGCTAAAATTTTCTCTTAGTCTTTATTTGAGCACAAAGACAAAGAAATTTGTTAAACGTAGACGTTTAATTATACCCTAGGGCTCCAAAAATGATGTTATAGCTGAACTGTAGTCACTATCGTTGTTGAGGAAGCGGAAGATTTAGTTCTATTGTGCTAGACTGGCAGTCGACTCAAGATTAAAACAAACATTTACATAAGGTAAAATTCCACGTCATTACCTCTCAACAAAAGATGTCAGTGATATTCTATTACGTGTAAGCTGTCCATAATAAGCAATCTTCAAAATTTTATAAATGCTGTCCAATAATCATCATAACCTTACAAAAGAAATTTTTAGCCATAAAGTACTTTTGCATGGTAGATAATAAAGCTTAACTCTTCAGACTATAAAGAAACACATTGTGATATGCCGTATAAAGCATATCATTTTGTGTGAATAAAACATTTCTACTCGATAATTAATAATAAATATATTTATTTCACGATGCAGGATATGCGATTTCAAGTAAGTATAAAAATATTCAGGTGCAGAGTTATTCGTTTTAGATGAATGTTTATTAAATTTGAGTACATGTATATGCATACTTTGAGGTTTCTTAGTGCATACTTAAATGCACATTTTGCTAGTTATTTGGTATATATATAATCGGAGCTCTAATAATTATCATTGGCATAACTATCATATATATATATATATATCGTTATAATATATATTATATATATTGTATAATTATCATTGCGTCCTCCAGGCCTCGAGATCCGGGGCGATCAGCTTTTTTTTTTTTTTTTTTTGAGAGAGAGAGATAAAGCTAAGATACTCACTGAAATATTCCATTCCTTGCATTCATTTGTTATTTTCGTTTTTCTAAGGGCCTCTTCTTTTTCTAAGAAAGATTATGCCACTGGCTTCACCTAATGACACCAATTATAATAATGTTATTGAAATGAAATTAAGCATTGAGCTTTAGGCTGGTAACTTCTCGAGAACTTTCAATGGTTCAGCCTCACACAAATAGTAAGTTCCGACTCTTCTAAATTCCACTATTTAAGGCATAAAAATTGGATACGAACACTATGCTATATATAGAAGGGAAAACTATAATATCATTTAAAAACTAGCACATTATTTTTACCGATAGTGAGTGTTGCAACGCTTGCGAATTTCTCCATGTCATGCTGGTGGATCTCACCGTGTCTAAACGTTCAGAATTAGAGCCATTCTAGAGAAAAATCTTGCCTTCCGAAAAGTATGCAGTATTCTAACATGTTTTTCATATTTTCTATTAATTAGAATAGATCCAAATAATAGGTAACCAGCATCCATGGGAGCGTTCCGGTGCTTAGGACACTCTTACAAAGAACTGAATCTAGCCCGTAGTTAAGCGCTTATACTGTATATAAACAAGTAATCATTTATATACAGTATACATTTATATACAGTATGCATTTATATACAGTATATAAACAAGTATGCATTTATATACAGTATGTATTTACAAACATTTACACTGTATACAAATGTACCGTGGTTCGAAAGGCGCCCCTTTCGTCCTAGTTGACCCACAGAATATTCTTTGGACTTAAAGTACGAGTATTAAATATATATGTGAAACGAACTAAAAGGCCAAATGCATATACACTTATATATATATGCACTGTTAGGCTGGAATTCAAGTTGCGAATTTAAAATTACAACTGTGAACACGCAATCGATTAAACATTTTATAAAAAATTATTTTATGTTTTACAACTTCTTACCTTAATCTCATTGAAATTTAAAAAGGTTAATTAATTACACATCATATAGAAATACTATCAAGGAATGTACGGTAAAAATATGTTCTCTGTATACTACGCTGGTATCTGTACACGAAGAATAGTCAAGCTATTGCGTAAAATCAATAGATTTAATGTATGTACTCAATGAATAAATTTATGAACTCAATCAGTTGAATTTGTGAACGTATTGAAATGTATTTATGAACATACTGAAAAGAATTCATGAACATATTGAAAAGAAATTATGCACGTATTGAAAAGAATTTATGATCATATTGAAAAGAATTTACGAACATATTGAAAAGAATTTATGAACATATTGAAAAGTATTTAAGAAAGCAATGAACTAAATACAGCCACACGTGGAACTACATGCGAATATCTAGCAGATTCAGTGAAACCTGTATCTATTTCCAATTCTAAGCGTTTTTTATTAGAAATTTCTTTTTCCATTTCCAGTCCCTTTCATTTAAAATGAAATTTCAGAATAACGAACAGACCATTCAAAATATCATATTTTCGTAATTAATAAAGGGATTTTCGATAATCCACGGTGGCGATAAGATAGTTCTACTTATATTTATTCAAATTACTAGCTATCGGAAACATGTTTTCCTCTGAAAACCAATAATTATGCAAGCTACGGACACAAACTTTACAACACGAGGCGGGAGTTGATAATTCATAAGAGAAGCTGAGGAATTAATTAAATTACGTCGGCTTATTAAATCTAAGTTGTATAATCTTTTACATATTCATAAGACAGCTGATTTGCATGTCCGTTGAACATCGGCATTTTTCTAAAGCATTTTATCCTGCTCCTCCTGAAATTTGAAAATGAATATGTCTTTCGGATATTTCCTTAACGATGCGCAAGAGGAAAACTTTAAGAAAGTGTAAAATATCACTATCTAAGTATCTATTTTCCTATCTCCGGTTATGAAGCTAATACTACTACTGTTAATATATTCCGTTAAGCAAATTTAATTCCTCTTTGGGGATTTCGCTTTATTACTGCTATTCATTTTCTAGCAATTAATAAGCTTCACGAAATTTTTCGAACATCATCAGCTTATCAAACAAAATTAGATTTTCTTGAATAATGGCAGAATTAAAATTATAAAATATTATAATTTTATGTCTTCCTTTTTTACTTGAAGAAACGAAATGGTGTTCATCCTGTAGATTAAAACTTTAATATATGCGGAGATATATCAATCAAAACTATGGAGAACCTGAGAATTTTATTTGTATTTATTTCCACTATGAACAAAATTACAAACAAGCTGCTTGGTGTGTAACTTCATGGAGACTTATATGACAAAACTTTTATAGGAAGAGGTTAATAAACGCTTTTTTGTGTCGATAATTTTACTGACTTCGCACTTTGTCTATAATGCATAATGACCAAAGTGGGAACTCCCTAAGAATTGAAGGAAGCTGCAAAGAAATTATTGATATTATTATTATTATTTAATATGATTAAAATTTGACATTCTACATTTTTAATATACATTCTAGAACCCTGTTCGACTTCAATAGATAACCTTTCGATTTCAACAGATTGCATTTGGATTTCAATAAATAGCCTTTCGATTTCAATAGATTACTTTTCAATTTCAATAGATTATTATTAGATTTCAATAGATTATTATTAGATTTCAATAGATTACTATTAGATTTCAATAGATTACTATTAGATTTCAATAGATTACCTTTCGATTTCAATGGATAACTCAATTTGAAGCTCTTTCTACTTGGTAATTTTGTCAAATTCCTTATTCTCAATTCTTGAGTCTCCCGGTGCCGTCACTTTCATTACTTGAAAATCACACGGTGCTTGCCTCTTTTCCAGTATTATCAAGCCAGGTGCATTATGAACAAAGCGTTTGTCAGTTCCTAGTTCTGCAAGATCTGGACGACATCAAACGATCAATCAATCAATCGAATTTTATTTTTGCATATAATGTACAAATAATGGTATAAAAAGGCTGCAAGTTAAACCAAAGATTTAAAAACACCGGCAACCGTGGCGACTAATTTGTTTAATGCGCTAATAAAAGTATTTTATTGTAGTTTTGAATTTATTTGTTGGTTTTATCTCTTTAATTTCAGTGGATATTATATTCCAAAGTTCGATTCCATAATAATTATTATTTCAATGGCAATGGTCATTTTCAACAATCTTGTCAGCTTTCTAGTTCTGTCAGTCTGTGTTGACTCTTACGTCACATCTTTGGCGTATTTCCAATGAAGCATTGAAACTATATTGTTATGCCGTTCCTAGTGTTGGTTATCTCTATCTTGTGCATCTACAGATCAGCTGATTCATTATTATGATTACAACACATGTTCAGAATTCGTTTTGACTTGAGGATTGGTATTTCCCTTTAATATCGGAACCTTTTCAAAGACCTAGGGGTATTTTCGTAACATGTGGGTAGTTCTAAGCAAGGCGGACATTTTTTGAAATTGATATACTGTAATTTGGCCTACACCATTGTCTTCAAGATATGTTGATTTTTCAAGATTTGATGTAATTGTTTCCAATGCTCTTATTACTATTGGGGTGACAATTGCTTTTTCTATCATAGCCTTTCGATTATTATAATTATTATTATTGTTGCTAAGCAGCTTATTTTAGGGTAAATTGGTAAGTAGTGAAAAAAATTTGATGAACACAAAAATCGTTTGGATTAATGAAAAGTAAAATTCTTTTTTCGTCGCTTTCATTACCTCTGAAGAGTTGCCTTTCATTTAGTGATGTAAATAAATTACTTAAATTGAAAGTAATTTCCTCCACTAATTCGCATTGACATAGCAGTCTCCCAGTATCCACATATTATTGAAGGATTGTCTCGAAACAAGTTTTTGCTTCTGTTCTCATCTTTTGCAAATCTGATTCACATCAATATTCTTTAAATCTAAATAAATTGCGATTGTAACATTAGAGTAATATCGAAACATGTGTATTAACCATAACTGTATGTAAGGTGAATAAATTTATTTCTTATTTTATCTTATATCGTTTTAGCTCCGAAATAGTCTAATTACCAAATAAATTGTTTACGCTGAAAAGCCTCCAAAACGGTATTTTTAATTCGTGGGAAATATTTGTATTAGCAATTTTTTTGCACGGAAGTAGGTAGCTCAAACTAGAGTTTTTTTCTTAAAGAAGTAGAAAAAGAGTATTACCCACAGATCACCAAGGTCTGGAGGTTACGAGGTTCTGGTACAGAATTATTGCTGGTTCGATTCCTTCTCGCCAATACTCTTTTTCTTCTATACAGAACCTATAATGAGTACAAATGTACTTCGTAGTATCAAGAGCTATCTATTTCCTGACGCTTAACTGCACAAAGTGGCTTCGAATTAAGATTTGCTTAAAATATAGATGTTTTAAAATGAATCAGAGAGTTATGGTGTGTTTTCCAAGTGTTGTGGGTTGCATCTTAAGTCATATTCTGAGCTATATTTGAATAAAAGACAGTGGAGAAAATGTCGTAAATGTGCTATTAAAATAGCTATTAACTGATGACATATAAAACGATCACAGCCATAATATTTCGTTCAATTTCTAAATGTTTGCTACTAATGAATTTCTTTCATGATAGTGCTATCTTGTGTTTTAGAAAGAAACCGTGAAAATAAAAAATGTTTATAAGGAACTGTGAAAGTAAAAAATATGTTGTGAGAAATTGTGAAAATAAGAAATCTGTTGTAAGAAATTTCGAAAGTAAAAAATACGTTGCAAAAAACTGTGAAATTAAAAAAAATGTATTTATATAAATCGAACACTACGCAGATTAAATCAAACAACAATGTCAATCAATCAACGTTTATTGGCGTAGTGATACCAACGCCGATGGTATGGCGTGATTAGATGGTGAAACGTTCGAAAGAAAATAAATATTTCTGCCTTCGGTGGGACCTGAACCCACGACCTTCCACTTGCCGGGCGGAGGCTCTACCCACTGAGCTACGAAGGACAATATATAATCTCTTTACGAACGTATATATATTGTTGCCAGTTATTTCGCAGAATGGTGTAGTACATGGACTACTATTTAAACCAAATTGCAAAGAGACTGGTATTAAATTGATCGAAATGCACGTTGCAGCATATGTATTTATATAAATCGAACACTACGCAGATTAAATCAAACAACAATATTAATCAACGTTGCGCTGGTATCACTACGCCAATAAACGTTGATTGATATTGTTGTTTGATAAAAAAATGTGGTGCAAAAAACTCTGAAAACAACAACGTGTTGTAAGAAACTGGGAAATAAAAAATGTGTTAAAAAAAACTGAAAATAAAAAATGTGTTGTAAGAAAATGCGCAAATAAAAAATATGCGTAAGAAACTGTGAAAATGGAAAACATGTTGTAAGAAACTGTGAAAATGGAAAATATGTTGTAAGAAACTGTGAAAATAAAAAATGTGTTGTAAGAAACCATGGAAATAAAACATGTGCTGTAAGAAACTTTTAAACATAGACCAAATTTAAACTTTCATAACGAACTTCTTTCAGCTGTCAAAATCGTTGTAAGGGAATCTTGGTATTCTTAGAAAGAAATTCTTTAGAAGGCAATCGGCATTATGCTTTGAATCATCATCACTCATGGGTTAAGCGTACCTGTAAGGATAAAACGAGTAAAAAATAAAGAAATATATCCGCAAGCTAAATAAAAAAAGGAGATAGCCAAGAGCAATTTACCTTTATCATCTACATCAGCTTCTCAGTTCCCTTCTTTTCATATGTAAATAGCATTTCCGGAAAATTCTCCAAATGACATAGGCATTATATTTTCACAGCTCCAGAAATGGCTGCTTTGATAGACGGCCATCCACTCCAACCATTTCTGAATATTTCGGCTGAATCAGTTTTCTCCATGGTTCATTTTATACTATACGAGAGGGCGTCTATTCAAATATTCCTTATTCCAAGTACATTTTGAAAAACGTGTAAAGGAAAATGTCTTTCTTAAAATGATCTCTTTTAAGGGGAGGAAAAAAATTGACTTCAAACTGAAAAATATGCACATATCCAACAAATATAAATCCTCTATAAACGACCATATTTATTTAAATAATTTTTCAAAATTCGCACAACGTGCGACTCTTAGATATTAAATTTTCTTTTTCTCTCCAGTCTTATCGAGATATTTTTCCATCTGATAACGTAGATTAATTTGCAATATTAAAATATATTTACAGTTTAATACTCCCAGTTTAAACAAGCTAATTTATATAAAAAAGAACGTTTAATTTTGGTTATATAGTAATACATCTATTTATGACCTCGGCTGTCATAAATCGTGAAGTTTTCCTTAATTACATTACACATGCGTTTCACTTTATTTGAATAATGGTTAATATGCTCTTTTTCATTTACAAACGTTTGTACGTACACGTGCAATTAGTGAGAGAGGGAATTTCCAAATACTGAAATGTGCTATGAAACTCTCCAAAAAAAAAAAATATATATATATAGTTACATAATGAACGTAAATATTCATTTTTCCAATACTTTTACTGTATTTTAAGGCGATAAATTTCGTATTTCTTTTATACATATATATATACCTTCTTCAAAATTATAAACTGCATTCAAATTCACTGCTTCTACTAAAGTCTAATTAATAAATATTCACTTCGAAAATAAGTTCCGATTTTTTAAGTAAGTATAATGCAATCAATTTTCCTTGGTATTATGGAATTACCAAAAAAATGAAATATTGAAATATCAACTTAAGGACTTGAAGATGGCTTGAGGTTTTAAATCGAATTTCTTGTGAAATAGTGCTTTAAAGGGAAAAATACATATTATTGGCCATAAGGCATGCATTTAAGGTCCCATATACATACTATAGATTTTTTTGTATTTACATATAAAAGATATAGCTCTGTAATCTTCTAAGGAACTTACATATATTTAATATTCTTGGACCTACTGTTTTGGTATTTTCAAATTTACCATATTTTATATGCGTAGTTTAAATTGTCATTTTATTATTTTTATTGATAGTTTTAGATTAACAATTTAAGATAATTAAGTTAACATATTTTTAAATTTGTTATTTTTCGATACCTGTTTCTTAAATTAGCGTTTTTAAAAGTAGTATATTACTATTATATTACAATATCTGATTAAGTATTTATATTACAGTTAACAATCAAGTAATATTTATTTTTATATAAATCGAACACTACGCAGATTAAATCAAACAACAATGTCAATCAATCAACGTTTATTGGCGTAGTGATACCAACGCCGATGGTATGGCGTGATCACGCCATACCATCGGCGTTGGTATCACTACGCCAATAAACGTTGATTGATTGACATTGTTGTTTGATTGAATCAAGTAATAATCACATAATTAGTTTTATTTCAGAAATAGCAAAGAGAGAGATAGAGAGACAGAAAGAGAGAAATAGAGGAATAATTATTTATTTACTCTATTTCCTGATCCTTTACTATGCAGTTTTGATAATAAATCTTATTGCTTGTTTCTCAAATTATTTAGTGTTAAATTCGATTAATGTGTATATGCGTGTATTATATCTGTCTGTTAGTTTGGCCACTTTGAAAAAAATAATAAATAATAAAAATCAGGATTCCCACTAAACGAATGGATTTTGCAAAATATATATTAAGTTTTAAAAAAATGTTTACACGCTTTAAAATTAAAGAAGGGTGTTTTTATTTCTAATTATCCTGCATTAAAAGCATAAAAATTTTTTAAAAGAATTAAGTTTAATTCGATATAATTTATGAAAGAATTTGGAACTGCCATCATGGCTTTATTCAATTTATTATAAAGAAGTTCAGATAATTTTATTATTAAACACACATCATCAATTTAATTAATAACTTATCACTAAAAATGTTTTCTTAATTAAACTTTCAACACTATATTTATATTCAAAATTTACACATCAGAAAAGGGATCAGGAGAGGTTGCTGGATAAGACAAGGGAAGAAATTGGGAAAATGGAAGAATAATTTGTAAAAAATGAATTAAATGAAAATGATAAAAAAACAAACATACATACTGATATCCAAAAATAAAAATAAATATAGCAAAACTAGAAAATAGATGGAATAGAAATGGTGAAATCATATTCATAATTGATAAAATCGATTTCTTGGGAGTAACAATAGCAAGAGACTTAACATGGAATGAACATACAGGCAAAATATCTAAGAAAGTATGTAGAGGTATGGGGTTAATTGAAAAATAGCAAGGGTATTTACCCAAAAACTTAAAAAATGAATTGTACTATTTATACTATGTATGTCTTCATTGTCATCTTATGTACTGTGTGTATTGTGTTTCGGGAAATATGGGGAAAACAAATCTAAAATAATAATAGAAAAAAATTCAGAGTAAATTCCTTGTAACACTGTATGTATGGTAACCAGGAGTGGGATTGGAGAGTCATATTGGAAGAAACTAGTATTATTCCAGTAAGCAAATTAAACGCATATTGCATACCGAAAAAAATGTACAAAAGGATCCAAAATAAAAGATTTAATGGAATAATAAATATAACATATGGACAATACTTGAATGAAGGACTAATATTGAGAGCAGACGAAATATTACATGTATCTAAAATAAGAACAGAAAAAAAAAAGCAGAAATAACGTAAAATATAGAGGACCTAAATTGTGGAATGTCTTAAACGAGGAAACAAGAGAAATAAAGAGTTATAAAGAATTTAAAAATAATTTAAAAAGGGAACTGATTGAGGAAAAGCTGCAGGAGCGATGACAAAATCCCTAAACGAGGTAATTTAAAATTTTATTGATGAGTCACTCAAGTGTGTATTTGGTTTCTGCAGGGTCTCGAGCGGGTTATGCTGCAGCATGTACTCGGGACACACACGTGTGATATAATACCTTCAATTCTGTTGTTGTGTGTATTAAATATGTACTACTTCACACGTATAAACAAATAAATAAATTATCTTCTATTTAAAAGAAATTATAGTCTTTAAAAATATATTTTCTTCTTGGCCGTGTTCAGTTTCTAGAAAATTTCGGAATATCTAAACATATAGTTGTTTCCACGCTACGCTTACAGCGACATATGAGTTTTAACATATAAATATACATATATTATATATACCAAGAAACCTTGGGCCGTAAATAATTGGAGTGCTGGCGAATATGATACGATGATTTATATATGGAGATATAATAATTCAAACTCATACTTAAGCGTCAAACAAGAATGGAAATAAAAGAAACATAAAAATCTTTTTAAACGATATCTGAGAAGAAATGTAAAAGAGGGAAACAACTAAAAGATCCTTACAAAAAAAGCTAGGCTAAAAGTTTTCGGTCTAAAAATGCTCTTTTATTTTACATTTATATTTCAATTCTACAATCCATATTAAGTATATTTATAGCCTATTATATGCAAAAAATATATTATTCAATAAAAAGTATTATACAATTTTTCATTCTGTTTTACAACGTCAAGTATTTTTTTTTTCTAGTTCAGCAACGTGTTAAAAATATCGCCATAATAAAGCTATAGCAATAGGCAAGAGTAATTTTTGGGAAATGCACTACCAAAAATAACACTTGGGAACTTCTATAAAATGTATTCCAGTAGTAAAAATGAACCCTGAAAAAGAGAGGGAAGAGTGCATTAATGTCAATTTCATCTCATCAAATGCACCGCAAGATGCATTGCAGTTCATCCGTTTCTATGCTCGAGCATTTGCCATCCAAGGACGGAATCAGTTGAAATGCGAACCTATCCGTAAATCAATAAACAACGATCCGGAGAAGTGGCTAAAGCCATTCCAGTTTCCTGTTCCCAGATAATGGAAAAAAGCCTAAATAATGGTTTCCCGCTGTAAGGATGGCTCTAAACTCGCGAACGAAATGTTTCTGCAAATCTTCGCATCATTTTCTAGCGAGGGAGTTGGTTTCCTTCGAAGAACTAGCATCGCCAGTTAGTGAGGCACAGAATCCGTTTATCCATAATGTACCAAAAATCGCCGTCTTCCCCTTTCCGGAAAAATTCCGGAAAAATTTTGCGGAACATCTGGCGATCGTCCACATGTTGTCACTACAGCAACAATTTTTGGAGTTGAACGTCACATTCCCCGTTCCTGCGTAAAGCTGTTACAGATATACAAAACACTAAATACAAACATAAAAGTCTGAACCCATCATTATTATTGTCCAATACCTAACGTGTAACTTTGATGGGACCTAACGGATAATTTTAAACAATATACAGTTATAAAAATGTAGCCTTTCAAAACCATAGAAAAGAATTGCTTATATTTTTACTGCTCACGGGCAACAAAGTTCATGCTGTGCCGAGACATACAGTTTTGCGGTGTGTAGAAAAAGAGTAAGTGTTCCACGACACCGTCTAGATTCAAACCCTTATACATGGAATGACATGTATCCGTTGCCACTGCGCCACAAGACGGCTGCGAATCCACATATTTCCAAGGAATCCCAACCAATCTCGGAATACACTAAGCAGTTAGCCGGCAAGTTTCTTTCTTTTCCTCTCCTCTCCCTACCTTCCTCCTTCTCTCTCTTTCTTTCCTCCTCTTCCTTCCTTCCTTACTCTCTCCTTTTTCCTCCCCATCTCTTTTCTTTCTTTCTTTCTTTCTTTCTCTGTCTGTCTATCTGTCTGTCTGTTTAGGCAGTCAGTCAGTTAGTTATTATTCATTCATTCATTCATTCATTCTTCAGTTTAGATAAGCTTCCAACGGTGGAACCCAGATAAACGGCACGCCAGCCGAACCCATTAGCACTACGCCACAGCAAAGCCGAAAACCGAGGAAAGGAGAATTTTTTTTGCGTGAATGCTCAAGTCTACATTGAAATGAAAGGAATCAGATGAAGAAAAAGAAAGCTTCGGAGATGAACTACCAAATCTCTCGCAATGGATGGATAGATGGATGTGGATATAATATTTCTTGGCAACGTACAATGAATAAATCTCTAGTTGGTTTAGAAAATAAACCACTGTTGTCTGTAACATTTCGGATACCAGATATTCCTGAATCGAAATAGCTAGCTTCCATACATTAGTAACAAACACACGTACAGTGACATCGCTCATTAATAATTTTTAAGGGGCGGAGAAAACTTCATTAATCAGAAAAGGACATTAATCGGAACACAGTGGAATCTGATAAGAAGACCACGTTGGTAAATTGAGCACCTGAGTAAAATGAGCACTTTTTATGTGAGAACTGGTAAGGACTTAGTTATATATATATATACCTATAATCATCAGTTATATAACTGATATCAGCTATATATATACCTATAATATACCTTAGTTATATGTACATACCTATACCGAAGTCTACCATGTAGAGTGACCACCTGTCTATGGCGACGTCTGCAGTCCAGTTCCAAAGGTGGTCATCTTAGGGAGGTTCTATTGTTTATATAATTTTATCAAACATTTGGAAGCATCACAAATTGCCGTCGTTAAAAGGAAATGGTCGTTTATCAGAACGACGTAGTTGAGAGAATTACTGAATTAATTTTACTATAAGTGATTAGAGCTCTCACAATGTTTCTGCACTATTTTTACACAATTTCATGGTCGATCAATTAAATGGAAATCTCGGTCTTCGAACAAGAGGAAAATTGGTCAGCAATTCAATCCTTCGGATGATATTCTGCACGGCCCGAAATGAAACATTAATAATTACAGAAGAACAAAAGGACGATATAACATGCCAAATCTAATCTTTAAAATTAGAATGTATTATGCGAAAGCGAGGATATAACTTTTACATTTTAATTAACCAAATTATGCAAATATAACGTAACTTACGAATTATCAATTTAAGAGCAATTGTAGCTGCCGATGAGATGAATAGAACGTGTAACATTTGCATTAATATCGGGAAAAAATATCCATGTTCTAAAAACGAACACTTTATCATCCCATCAGCAGTAGAAATTCTTTTGGACGAGCGTCCTCCTACCTGTCAGGACGAATAACAGCTTTGAGAACCGATAAAACTCTATTTCAAAACCCAGCAATTCGACATGTCAGGACCCGACGAGCAGAACCTGACGTCATTTTTGCAATTTTCAGTAGACAGGAGCATTTCCTACGATATTTCGCCGCCAGAATGAAAAATGTTCTCAGCGACAAATTCCAATTTTCAGCACCACCGCATTCGCGAATTTCGCAAATTCTCGATTCTCGTGACACATTCGGCAAATGCCCGTTTCAAAAAAATTACTAAAATAAATCTGTTCCATTAATCTCGACGATTAAATTAAGCCGCAAAATAAAATTAATGGTTGTCTCACTCAGCCGACAGATGGAGTTTTCAACGAGCGAGTGCAAGACCTTATGAAAACATGAAATCGTCAATTCCTTGGTCATTAATTTTTTGCCCGTCAAACCAGCGTGTACAATGTCATCCAGTATGTATCTTAAATATCGTCATTTAATTTAGCTTATCCTATACCCAAATTCCGTGATGCATGGACCACATAAATTGCGTATTTATTAAACGCAATTTGAAGAAAAAATTAGTAGAATGTCAGAAAACCCAAATGTCAATTTTTAATGTTTATAATAAATTCGTGTTCAGAATTGAGATTAAACTGAATTACATTTTAATGGGAGAGGTACATATTTAGTTCTGTAACACTTAGTGTGCTTTTAGTTTTTCATTTAAAAAATACTCTTACAGAAAATTAGGGTGCGATAAACACTTAGTAGAATTAAAACAAATCACATGTTTTCAGGCGTTATTTGAAGGAGGATCCACGATAAAAAAAATGGTACAAAATGGAATGTAGAAAGCAAAAATTCGTAAAAAAAACACAGATTTAAGATAACAAATTTGCTTATATAAACATTAATGATTTTTCATGTTTATGTGAGAAAAATTGTCATTTTAAATCTTCTTATGAATATTTGTTTTCCGCCTTCAATTTTTGTACAGTTTTTGTTCGTGGATTCTCCTTCATATGATGCCTGAAAAAATTTGATTCGTTTTAATTCTGATAAGTGTTTGTAGTTCCTGAACTTTTTATAAAATGATTTTTTATAAATGAGGCGCATTGAGAGTTTCGGAGCTAAATATTTACCTCTCCCACTGAAATGACATTAAGTGCAACCTTAATTTTGACACGAGTTTACAAATCTTCTAAAATTCATATATATCCGCATTATATAAAATTGTAAAATAAATAATTTATTTATTGTCTAAACAAGTACTATTCATTGCATATTGTTTCAACGTTTGCAACAGTATTTTGACGTGTTAAATTTAAACTGGGAACATGTTTCAAAACTTTCCAAAATTCAACTCTTCCCAAGTTGCTACTACTACTACTACAACTTTTTTTTTTTCGTCACGAATTGGCACAGAAATTTTCCGTAAAATAAAGCGAAGGAAGAGAAAGCTTCCCTTTTCCCACGGCCTATCATTTTCGATTGTCCAACCAGTTTGGTATCCGACAGTTTTGACTTCCAGATAAAAGCAAATGTTTGTCAGTCGTCCCACGTAGGGGCATGATAGGCATCTGACTTCACCATATGTTACGTCCACCCAAGCTGACCTGAGAATCGAACAAAAAGTCAACGAATCCGAAAGTGACGGACCCATTCACTTGGAGCCGATAAAGGAAAAAACTAAAATATGCCAAGGTACTGAAAATACCGTTATATATGTAATCTGCTGATTTAGTTAAAAATTAATATTAATCACACAAATAATAATTAAGCTTGCTCAGTCACTTATTAAAATTTGCAATATATTTAATTTTAGAAATCTTCTCTCAATCCTTCGATATCGAATTCAAAATAACGTTAAAGTAGAAAACACCTTCAACTCCCGAATGATACGCTTAACCCCCATAGACGTCCTACAATCCTTAATCCCCATTAATATTCCACGAATAATATTTCATTTTAATGGAAATTATATTTTTTATTATTTAAAAATAAAATTTATATTAATTAATTAAATGTTGTGACCTGTGATACGACGTTTAAAGTCAATTATTAACGGGTCCAATAGATTTCAAACCAGCTGTTGCTTTTGGATTTCTGTTTGTGCCCAATAAAAAGGGTAAGATAAAGGTCTTCCGTAAATGCAATAATGGTGGCTGTTGTTAACATTGAAAACCTACCGAGTTACTTGAGAATTAGAGAGTTGGGGGATTCGAGAGTTGTGGATTCGAGAGTGGGGGATTCAAGAGTTGGGGGATTCGAGATTTGGGGATTAATGTTAAATTAAAACCGCTAAATTTAAATATGACCTTTGGCGATTTCTTTCACTTGCTTATTGTTGACACTAATTTCTTCTTCTTCTTCAAGAAATTAAGTGGCAATTTTTTTTAATATTTCAGAACGTATAATTTATTGGTTAGCATATCCTAAATCCCATAACTGTGCCGTGAGCCTGAATCGAGCTTCACGAGCTTCAGCTTAACGTAATCTCCAAACAAAGTTAAACCTATATACAACTAAGCTGAACGGGAATTGGCTGGTTGCACTTTTATGGCGCAAGGACAGCAAATGTCATTCTGCTCCAAATAAGGTCTTAACGGGAGTCGGATCCAGTTCAGCGCGCTCGAAGCCAGTAGATATAACAACCAGACTAGGGCGCAATCGCGTGCGGAATCATTCACTGATCCGATCAGTGATTCCTTTAGTGATTCGTTTAGTTTGGCGCACCTGTACTTGTCTCGTATTTTATATTTTATAATATCGTTGTCATAGAGACATTGTATTCTTCGTTTCATTCTTTGAAAAAAGGAGTTAATATTAAATAGTAGTCACTGTACAATTAAATTAAATACCCGAAATCTTTGTAACACTAGGCTGAGAATCAATAACTTGATCAGATTTCATTTCTACCCGTGGTCAGGCAGGCAGATCTATTTGCGTTTTACGATGCAAGAACATATCTAAGGATATACTTGGCCTTAAGTTACGATTTAAAGGGGAAATTTAGCCGCTATTGCCAGCGGAACCATACCCCGAACTACGATAGATAAACGATAAACGGTATTATTGGAACCAAATCCAGGGTAACGTCAAGATAAGTAAACCCGTTACCACTAAGCCACCATGAGGCGCGCCAGACAGATATCTATCGTGCATGTCTAGTGTGCACAGAAAAGAGGAAGGAATTCATATTATGACCGAAGGCAATGCTTCATTGACATTGCACTACTACTTTTAACATAAACAAATAATTCAATTTGCCATGCTGGTTTGAATGGAAATACAGTGAACGCCCGTTATGCGCCTTCGCTTAAGACGGACACCTCTTTAGTGCGGACAAATTATTTTCTCCCCCCCCCCACGCCTACTTCTGAGGCATATGTACATTCAAGATTAAGGGCATCACTTATACGGCTCATTGGGTAATGAGGACAAAAGTCTTTCGTGCAAAGTAAAAATGCGTTTGCAGGAAAAACTTCTGGAAGTATTGAAGACAGCATAATTCTGTTCCCAAGTGTGGCCATTTGCCTTTAAAAAAATAAACTACTAATTTCTGTCGGATATTTTATATGGCATTAATTGAAAATAAATAATTCCCCACTACAAGTAAGTACTAATGTTTTTTGTTTTGTTGTAAATTCTTCCGGAGTATTCGTTCATAATACATTGCTTTGTTTTTGTGATTTATTTATTTATATTGTGTACAGCATTACGATATAAGTTAGTACTGAATAGCTTGAAATTTTAGCTACTGAAATTTGCTCTCTACTTAGAGCGAACTTTCATTTGTCCGGATAAATATCGGCAGCTCATGAAAATGAGCATTAATGAGATTTTACTTTAATTGTAACTGAAATACGAACTATGCATCCCACAGTCAACTTCCGCGAAATTTAAGTTTGCACATGAGAGGGAAGATCAAATGATATGTATTATTTCATATTAATGGGTGCTTTTTATGCTATATAAATTCATTTAGGGAAAATAATTGAAAAGCTATTCGGTGGGCCTAATATTTCTGAGATAAAAAAGAATGACTTTCATTGGTTTGTTTTGTTTGTTTGTGGTTTTACGGCTCAAAGACTACAATGGTCATGCTGCGCCGGGACCTACTGTTTTCCGAGGAATCCGAACCTCTTATGGCCTAGGGAACCAAACCCCGGACTACAGTGAGCAGTGCGATCTTTTTATGAGATCTCTGAGTAAGCGTTCTTTGCACTGTTGGGAGTCAAACCTGGATTAACGGCGCACTAGGTGAACACGTTACC
>QLNU02014802.1:134132647-134147131 GCA_006491805.2 Dysdera silvatica
TGGCGGGAAGTACTGATATGAACGAAAACCAGAAATCGAGGTATTGATGGAACCCTACCCCTCCCTGTGTATCGCCTACTGTCTACGCCACTTTTAACAGGTATACATGTATATCGGATTCCTTCCCGTTGCCAAAAGGAAAAATGTTAAGTTGCACCCTATGCTGCCATTTCCTACATTTTAACCAAGCTTTCTGAACCAGAGCCCGAAGCTTAATCCGAATTCGTGTTAATATTGAAATCTAACGGTTTTATGTCAAAACGTTAACGAGGTTATCTGTTTCGCTTATTGTGTCGTAAATATTTCACTCCTTTGCAAAGGAATAAACATGAAATATTTTAATACATTTTAGCAAAACTTTTCAATCGAACTTTAAATTTATAATTTGAAAATTGAATAGTTTTCAGCGCTGTCTTTAAAATTAACTTTACGAGAAGAAAACCCATCTATTAATAATGCCATCTAAAATTACTAAACTTATATATGCGTCTTAATGCCCCCTATATGCGCCTTAATGTCCCCTATATGCACGTTGTACTTGTCCTAGGGAGACATGGTGATAACACTGACATCTACCATGCCAAACCTAATTTTAATGGTACCGTTGAACGCTTATTCATTTTCTGTCCACTGTAGTCTAGGGTTTAGTTTCCTAAGAAATAGAGGTTTGTTTGTTTTGTGGTTTTACGGCTCAAAGACTACAATGGTCATGCTGCGCCGGGACCTACTGTTTTCCGAGGAATCCGAACCTCTTAAGGCCTAGGGAACCAAACCCCGGACTACAGTGAGCAGTGCGATCTTTATGAGATCTCTGAGTAAGCGTTCTTTGCACCGTTGGGAGTCGAACCCGGATTAACGGCGCACTAGGCGAACGCGTTACCACACTGCGCCACCGCAGGACCAGGTTCGTTCGGATTTCTCGGAAAACTAGATCAAAATGCAGCATGACCTTGGTGGTCCTTGTTCCGTAAAACACAAACAAACCAACTTTTCAAATGAAAATATTTGTTTCCTTTGTTTATATTTCATGTCATAAAACAGCAATAGACGTGTTGCGCTGAGAAAGGTCCAACACCATTCAGAGGTCTGAAAATTCATCCAATACCATTTGGAGACGAATAATCGCTAATTGATACTGGATAGATTTTTCGCTTGGCAAAACTGCACTGCCGCAGTCCGGAGTTTGGTTCCCTAAGCAATAGACGTTCCAGTTTTCCGTAAACTAAGTTCCGGCGCAGAATAACCTTGTTTGAACTTGCGCCGTGAGATAAACGAAAGGTCCAGCGGTGGCATGTACCTCAGACGCGCAGTAGCGTAGGGCGCAAGGGAGAGCTAGGCCCGGGCGCCACAGTTCGAGGGGCGCAATTAGCCTTTAAAACACAAAATTTATTTGTTATGTTTTGTTATCCCATTAGGGGGGCGGCAATGACAGTCAATAGCCCCGGTGGCAAAATATCTAGCTACACCCCTGACACGCGTGTCATTTTTCTAGTCACCGCAATCCGGAATATTGTTCCCCAAGAAACAGGAGTTCAGATTTTCCGGAAACCAAGTTCCAGAGCAGAATGACCTTGCCTGACCTTGCGCCGTGAAAAAACGACGGGCCCTGCGGTGGTGCGGTGGCAACGCGTTCGACTAGTGTGCGGTTTTCCCGGGTCCGACTCCCAACTGGGCCGGAAAAAAAACCGCTTAGAAGTTAACCGCAAACCTTAATCCGGTGGTTGCTTTCCCTTAATCTCAGAAGGTTCTTCTTCGGAAAACCGTAGGTCCCGGTAAAGCATAATTGTATCCGTCCTAGGGCCTCTAAACAAATTTCTATTCCGGCGCCGTGTACCGCTTTTGTAGAAGCAATAAGAGTAAATCTCTTATAAAATTTCTTGTTTCAGAAGCCAATAAACGAACAAGTCAACGAACAGCAATAAACAGCAGTTAGCAAACAGTATATAAAAGGGAAGAGGCAAGCATCAGCTTGATAATGCCCTGCCCCACACTACCTTTTCTAATATGCTTCAGATTAAAAAAAAAATTAACAAGTTAGATACAAAATCATGCCTTAAATTAGTAGAGGGTTTTGTTTTTGAAATCGTATTGACTTGAGCTGTTTTGGTTTAATAAACGTTGACTTGTTTTTTTCAATTAATTTTTTTTCGAATCCTGGAGCTATTGTTTTCCTAAAGCAAAATGTTCTTATCGCGTTAAATAGAAAGAATTTATGTGTAGCCGCCAATAGATGTACGCGAAAAGTTCGTAAGAGGTTTACAAGTTATAATGGGTGTTATAGAGCTACAAGTCCATATATTCATATGCATATGTAAAAACTTGTATCGGAATGGAGGGCCAGCAACAACTCCCCCACCTTCGTACATTAGTGTATACGACCCACACGCACAGAACCTGGAGGTCGTTGGTTCAAGACAAGGCGAGTGCATATCGTTTCATTTCATCTTCTTCCTTATTCTTAGGAAACGGACATGTTCGTTTGCGTACCGTATGTACAGTCAGACCTTGATTGGCGCAGAATGACTATTGTTGTTCTTGCGCCATAAACATACCACCATTATTTGTCTTTTAGGTCGAAAGGTCATCTAAGGTCAAGCTGTGTCAAAACCCACAGTTTTCCCTAGGAAACTCTCTTAACTAGGAAGTTAAATTCTCGTGGGCAGAGATCGAGACGAGCTGTATGGTAACATTGGAATTGAACTCGGATTAAAGGTACGATATACGGCCGCGTTACCGCTACACCACCGTAGAATAATCACTGAGCTTGAACCCTTAGCCTTAGGAATTGATCTTTTTAGTTCATTGTTATGAAACATGTATCTATTTGCGGTGAAAACCTTCATCTACAGAAAAAGGCATTTAGCAGAGGCGATGTATTTGGCTAGAACACACAGTCGGAAAAAAAAAGAGAGCAAATTTATTGGACAAGCACTAGATAGAAATCCTCGCGGAAAAATAAATGAGGTAGACCAAAGTATAAATACAGAACTTTACGATCTCAGGAGTGGAAGTAGTGTTATTAAGAAAAATTAAAAACAAACCAACTTTGAACTTAGACGTCTTTAGTGAAAGCCCCACACGTCTTCCTATGAATTAGGAGGAAAACAAAAAATGACAGAACGTACCTAAATCAGAGAAAGGATGGCAAAGGCGAAACTTGTATACTCACCTCCTAAACATACAATTTCAAAAAATATATTTTATTAAATTTAAAGACAAAATTATTACAAAATAAAATTGTTGCAAGGAAAATATGTGTTGGTTTTTAAATCATAGTTCGAAAAAAATACAAGCGTAATCGATACTTCGCGCAAACGGAAGGCTATTTAGCTCGGTGTTGTACAGAGCTGAACAAATCGTGGCTTAACATAGTGGCTCATCTCAAAAGGAAAAGCTAGGTACCTAATAAGAAAAGAAAATATCCTACTTGCCAACTGCAAAAATTTAATTTCCGTTTGGAAAAAAGGTGGTCGTTAAAGGAGGTGACCGGTCACAAAGGTTTTACTGTACATTTTCAGAAAGAGATGATAGTTGGTACATCACTCGTACATTTATAAACGCTTTAATGTAAATATGCGCTATCAACAAAACAAAACTCCTTTTGTCACATATTCCATGGAAAATTTAAAAATTTCTGAAAGCTGTTGCGCTGTCTTCCCAAAAAATAAAATAATTTTGTTTAGACTGACATAATTTTGAAACTCAACGCTGCTTTAGTATGCAAAATGTCCCTTCAAATTCAATCTCGACTCCAGCACATTTTTTTGTTTTTCCTGTTGGCGACTTCGGGTAAACATAATCGATTTTTTGGATACGTTTCCTTTCTAAGGGAAATATTCGATTCAACAGGGATTTTCTGTACAAAAATACTCTCGTACTAATATCTAAAGCATGAACCACCGCCAATATACGAATGAAAATAATGAACGATGTTAAATTAAAAAAAATTATATATAATACATAATTCAATTCTTATATTTAATATTTAGAATTAAAATATTAATCGAGGAATTTGAATGATGAAAGGAAAAGTCTCATGAAATCTCGTTTGGCAAAATATCGCACGTGAGGCTCCAGTTTTAGCAAATAATGATAAAATCACGTTCAACACTTAATGTATTTAGCATATTTACGGATGATAAAAACATGTTTGTTTAATGGGAAGATATTGATCTTTCAATATTTACCTTTTACCTATAAAAAATTTCGTTTTCTTCAATACTTGAATTAATTAATTAATCTAATTATGGTAAGTGTTCGTTGGTTTAAACAATACTTAATTTATTATATTTTAACTTATCCGTATCGAATGTTTAATCAGCTTCCTTTGCTTAAGAAATGGGGAAAAAGAGTTACCAAATCTTCCGTGCAAAGTATAGCAGTAATTTGAGGGAGACCTAAATATAAATATCTTAATGCTACATCCAAGAATTTCTTGAAATGCAAGTGGCTATAATTAGCCACTTGCCTTTCAAGAACCGATGTTCTTGTATATGTGTATGTACAAGGATACATTTTCTTGTTCTAGCATCCTTAACTGCACATTTCAGTTTAAAGCCCTGCGGTGGCGCAGTGTGGTAACGCGTTCTCCTATTGCGCGGCTAATCCGGGTTCGACTCCCAGCAGTGCAAAAAGAACGCTTACTCAGAGATCTCATAAAGATCGCACTGCTCACTGTAGTCCGGGGTTTGGTTCCCCAGGCCTTAAGAGGTTCGGATTCCTCGGAAAACAGTAGGTCCCGGCGCAGCATGACCACTGTAGTCTTTGAGCCGTAAAACCAAAAAACAAACAAACATTTCAGTTTAAAAGGATTGGAAACGGAAATAAAATTGCAAATGAAAAGGGGTTTGGAAGTTAGAATATATTAACGTCTTTGAAGTCATTGAACACATACGTTCAGAGTTTTCTGTGTACAAATAAGCAATTCATTGAGCCTGAAACACGGCGTTAAGTTTCAATATCAACCTAATGTAATAGAGTATAACTACAAACCTTTACATTATTTTATTCCAAAAATAATTCTTAATAGAATAATAAAAATATACATTAATAATAAATAAATAATCCTTATTCGAGACATAAATATATATATTAATAATAAATCAATAATTCTTACTAATTAATAATAATTCGAATAATAAAAATGCTTAAATAATATTGAACATACTTTTGCATAAATTAAACGAATAAATGTACTAGCAAAATCTTTAGACTTTTATTATTGAAATTTTAATATTTATTATTATCATGAAGGTTTCTGCATATGGTGTTAAAGGCTTGCGACAGGCAGAGCTGAATATTTATACATAATACAATATAATATATAATATATATAATGTATATATTTATTATATATTATATATAATACACATATAATAAATAATGCACGTATAATAAATACATTCTAGTATTAAATGATTACAATTCTCTTAAGAGATAAAACATGTTTAAAATTGTCCATTTCTGTAATTCAATGTGAAGTTTGTGTTCATGTTTAAAAATTCCCCTATACAAGGTTTGCTCATTTT
The DNA here is from genome assembly GCA_006491805.2 of Dysdera silvatica. NCBI lineage: Eukaryota > Metazoa > Arthropoda > Arachnida > Araneae > Dysderidae > Dysdera > Dysdera silvatica. The sequence goes on from QLNU02014802.1 coordinate 134,138,176, forward strand.
TGTGCGTTTTCGCAAAGGAAAATAGTTTGCATCTATAGTGCGAGTTGGCTTATCTTTCAAGGGTTGACATCACGGTTTATTCTTATCTGGCGTTGTGGTAAGTTTTAGTTTATTGCTCTTCTAAAAGGAAAAAAGTTCATTGTTTCAATATTCTCTTATCTGTAATATGGTTTTATGACTTACCCATTTCATAAATATATTAATTTTTTCTCTTACGGATACTTGGGGTTTCTTTTAAATTGTTCAAAATCATTAACAGTTTAAGTTACGTTTTCAAGTCTTGACGGAACATCTATGTTAAATGGTTCCTGTTTGTACTGAAGCTGTTATTGGTGTCAGTAGTCGTTTAACTTCAATAAATTTTCACTAATTTCAGCTAATTTTTCACTAATTTCAATAGTCGCCAATCTCAATAAATTTTCATGTAAAACATGTCCTTTATTTATAAATCTAAGATCTGAGTATTTAATTGTTTTTGTTGTGTGTACTTTCGATATGCTGTCATTATTAAGTACCCCAAATTCCACATACAGTTGACCTTATTGGCTTCATTATTTAACATCAGACTCGGACGATTACGTTGTGTCAACTTGTCTGTTATGATTGTTCTATCTCAGAAATTATTGTTATTAAGCAAATTCACACAATGCCTTAGATGTAGCTAGTTCAATCCATTTAATTATCAACTCATTCCCAAGTAATTCAGATAATTAATGCTATTTATGCATATAATATAAACTGTCTCAAGAAGTTCAGCCGTTTTAATTGGCAGTAATTATTGCTTAATTTTATTGCATTTAGGTGATGCATTAGGTGATATTGGAAAGTTCCATTCAATGCACTCACTGCAATTAAAGCAAGTAATCATTTTTGACACCGACATAGATTTTCAAACTAGAGTTTTTTTATAAAGAAAAAAAGGCACCGCCCTGGTCCAGGGTGGAACCAAGGACCCATCGTGTTAACCAGCGGGCTATTACCCTCTCGACCACCAGAGTAGAGGAACGATGTTCCTTTTCTTTTCTTCTCATAGAATGTTTTCGTAAGCGATATTTTAGACATCTCAGAGGCCAAGGCGGTATCCCTTTTCTCTTTTTCTCAAAAAAATTCTATTTTGAGCTCCTACTCAGGGCCGTAGCAAGAAAATACTTGTTACAGCGGGCTCTGAAAGTTACAAGGAGCTAAAAATCCGTCAATGTTTTGATGTGTATTTTATTAATATATTTAATAATAATAAATATCTAAGTAGGCTAATATATTTAACATTAATGAATAAATTTCTTAACGTAAACTTTTCATTGAAAACTTACTAAAATTTATAATTTCTTTTAAATTAATTCTTCAAATTAATTAAATAATTCTTTAAATTAATTAACCTTATTAGATTTATTATTTTAAATTAATTAATCTTATTAATTGACTCTTTTAATTAATTTTTAAAACGTACTAAAATTTATAGTTTCCTTTATACTTATTATACAGTGTATGAAGACGCAAACCTATGTAAAATACATGGTGCACACAAGATCTACTACAGAAATCTAATTTGAATGAATTTTTAACGTCAAAGAACAATTTCCACTGTCATGTACACTTTTATGCAAAACAAAAAATTTAAAATAAATTTCTAAGGTACTTTATTTTGAAAAACTATTTTCCAGGGGGCTGACCAGATTTCCATGGGCTCAGCACCTTCTAGCTACAGGCTGGCTACGGCTGTGTTTCTGAATGGGTGTTAACAATTGTTAGTCACCAATTCCTCTTAAAAAATTACAAAAAATATACCCGGGGCCTTTGTGTGTTTAGCACTTGACATTTGTGTTCATTCTCAGAAAAGTAAAAATATTATCTCTTACAGAAACAAGTAATTATGGTAAGCGATGGGAACTACTTAAGAAATAAAAGTAGATGGGGGAGATAATTCAAATTCTGTTAAGAGTTTGATGACAATCTGCCTTTATACGATTCGTACTAGAACCGCCCCTTATTAGGTGCTTGTTACAGAGGGGTTAAATATCGTAAAGATTTTGATGTATTTTATTAATATATTTAATAATACTAAATATATAAGGAGACTAATATATTTAACGTTAATAAATAAATTTCTTAAAATAAATTTTGCATTAAAAACTTATAAATTTTAGTATACCTCTCTATAATTTCTCTTATCCTTATTATAAAGTATATGAAGACTCAAACCTATGTAAAAAAAATTACATACACAGAATTCGCCGTAGAATACAATTTTGAATAAATTTTTGTCCTCAAAGAATGATTTTCATTGTCATCTACAAAATGTTTCATACAAAACAAAAAATTTAAAATAAAATTCTACAATATTTTATTTTGAGAAAAAATATTTTCCATTGGGGCCCCCTTTAGCCCCAGCCTCGGTACGGCTATGGAGAACCATAGGCCGTGTGTTCGGAAATTTTGCGATCTTTTCTTTCGTCTTAAAGAGGTATAAATTATTGAAAGGTTAGCTGTATGGGAAAGAAAGCGGCAAGCACGGTGGTGTGATACGGAACCGCAAACTCCCAGCCCAGACGGACTTCGCGATCAAGAGTCGCCAGTGAAAATCGAATGTAACAAAGGCAGGACAATAGAATTGACAGTCCATTTATAGGGGTTATAACTCTTCGTGGTTTTCGCGGTTTTAAACCCCGAGAAGAAGGAAGATGTTAGGGACGTAGTCAAGTTGGACTGTGCTTGTTTGTGGTCTAGCATCAGATAGGTCGTAACGAGGAGCCATAGTTGAGGGCAGTAATTGTGATTTGTTTAGAAATATTGGTTGAGAAATGATTGGTACGTTCTAGGTGATGGACAGATCGAGAAATGATGGAGGGATGGTGTAGGAAGAAAGAGAGGAGAGACGAGGCGAGGAGCTCGAGAGAAGAGGTTCGGAGGGAGAATGGAGTTGGTGGAGAGAGAGGTTCGGAGAGAGAGAGAGAGCGAAAAGAGAGAGTCGGGAACGTGACGCGTCGAGAGTAGAGTTGTGCCGAGACCAAATTGGCACGAAAGTAGAAGTCGTGTAAACCTCGGGAGTTCTGTGGCAACAGAGTTAATAGCGAAGGAGAAAATTGTGGAGCAGGGGGCGTTTTTCCGAAGCAAGGATCCGAGTGAGCCTGAGCGTTGATTGTATACGACTAGCGTTTCCAAAACAAGGAGCATCAGCGGAGGCCATCACCAGCCGAGGCAGTGCGTTACACCTCCAAAGCTATACAATACCGTAAACATACCTGGAGCAAGCTTGTTGCGCAAGGACAAGGTGTCATCGTGGGAGAGCAGCAGCGGCGGTCTTTACCAACCAAGGCAGTGCGTACACTGTCAAACCAATACAACACCGAAGACATACCTGGAGCAGGCTTGTGGCGCAAGGACGAGAAGTCATCGTGAGACACTACACGTGAGTCTTTTCCCTTTTTATTTTCGAATGAGGTTACAGAATGCATAGGGTTAGGCTCGGTTAAGTGTATATACGGCCGGGAGCGGGGGGCTAACAAAGGAAGGGACAATAGATTAAGGGTATACATCGGAATCAATTTGGTAGTTTATGAACAAATACTCTCAGTCAATTCGATAGATATTTCGGGATATAATGATGAAATGGATTGTTGAACATAATTTTGTTTATATACGATCACAGTTGTGTATTTCCAGTATTTGGCATTTATTAAATTATTGTTTGTTTTATGAATGTTTCATGTTTAATTAAGACTGTCGTTCAACTTTTGTCTTCCAGCGAAACTAAAACTATACGTTTGCTTAAAGAAATTAGTCGTTCACGAAAATAAAAGTTTACAATATAACCATATAAGATACGGCTATGACTAGAACCAGCGTTTTAGGTAGAAAGATAGTAGCCTGTCAAAATCTTAATAATACTTGAATGACCTATCCCTCAAAACACCCTCATTTAATTCTTTAAGTGTCCTCCCTTTGGTCAATATAACATATCCAAGAGAATAGCCAAATGTCTTCAATGCGGATAGTTGCACGATTGAACTGTGTTCAGTGAGGTCAAGGTATTCGAAGGGCAATCCAAAGAAGGCCGGTTCAGATCCAGTTCAGCTTGTGTGGCATGATTTTTCTTCTTCCTTAATACACAGGTTATAAGATGAACTATCTGGAAGTCGGGTGTCAAAAAGTTACTGATATCTGAACTGTAAGTTTCTTTCACCAAAATCTTTATACCTTGATTTTCAAATATCTATACTTCGTAGTCCTTTCGGTTATTTCTTCATATACCTATCTATCAGCAGATACTACATTATCTTCCAACCAGATATATTAGTTTTTCTTTCGCCGTAATTTCTGATATATCGTCCGGAAGGTGTCCTTCAAATTGACTTTGAAAATATCATACAACTTCAGCATTCTTGTTATTATCATTTTTACAAGGACTTGACATTTCGTGGCACACCGTACTCACCTTGAAAAGAACGTCTCTTGCCTATCTTAGAAAAAACTTAGGGACCTAGTAGAAAAAATAGATATCTTACTGGCCAATAGCAACCTTTCAACCGATTTTCCGATATTTTCTAATTATTATAAGTGCCCTTATTTATTTATATAAATCGAACACTACGCAGATTAAAGCAAATAACAATTTTAATCAACGTTTATTGGCGTAGTGATACCAGCGCCGATGTTATGGCGTGATTAGATGGTGAAACGTTCGAAAGAAAAGAAATGTTTGCAACAGGCATTTCGATCACTTTAATACCGCTCTCTTCGTTATTTGGTTTAAAAAGTAGTTCATGTACTACACCATTCTGCGAAATAACCGGCTTCGGTAAATAGTTATATACGTTCGTAAGAGATTAAACGCTGTCGCTTTTAGCTCAGTAGGTAAAACCTCCGCCTGGCAAGTGGAAGGTTGTGGGTTCAGGTCCCACAGAACGCAGAAATATTTATTTTCTTTCGAACGTTTCACCATCTAATCACGCCATAACATCGGCGCTGGTATCACTACGCCAATAAACGTTGATTTATATTGTTGCTTTACTTTATCTATTTCTTTTTAGATCTAATAAATTTGAAAGGTAATAATTATTAAAAACCCATATTTATTATTTAGTCATATATTACTAATTTCCATAAATTAAATAAATTTAAATACAAAGCAATGCTGTTTTCCTTTTCTTCCTTCTGAATACACGGAAATCACGGTCTAAGGCACAAAAGAAAGTTACACAAAACAGATAGCCACAGATTGGAACTGGCTAAAAATATACAAATGGCAAAATACATTATTACCGAGGCACGAAATGGCTCGCATTTTCACCGAAATGAAGATGTTCTGAAGAAGAAAGAAAGAAGGAAAGCAAGAAGGGTGTGACTAATTTATGAACGTTCGCAGAAATCACGCAATATTTCACCGCTTTGTTCCGAGATTAGATCATAGAGCCTTCTCCACAAGAAAGAAGAGCGTCGGAAGAAGAACCTGTCGGGGAAAAAAATCGGCTTTCTCCGCTTTAATTAATATAGTAAATTATGTTCCTGTGAAAGAAACATCAGTATGCCGTGGGAAAAATAGGTTCGGGATATTTCCAAAAAGTTTTAAAAAGAGAAAGTAATGCGGAAATTTAATTTAAAAATCTCGAGATTTCCAAAGTGGTAGTTCATTAATGGGTTTACCACAAATCGCGATAGCTAATGACGATTAACTGTGCTTCGTTGGTGTCCGTTACAGATGCGGAGGCAGTTAAAGCTACATTTTAAGAGATAAGCTAAATGAAAATTAATTGTTTTTATCCTATGTTTTCTTTAGACAATCTCCTTTATCTTTTTCTTTAAAACGCACCACATAACCACAAATATTCATATTATAACAGTTTCTTTACATCATGTGCAGAAGGGAGTACTAGCCATAAATGGTTTTAAGGGTAATAATTGATTTGCTTGCAATTTTTATTTTTATTTTAAAATTGAAATACTTTGAAAATAACTTTATTAATTTCCTATAACATATGATTTCTAGCCGGTAGGCATATATAGGTAACTCAAAGTTTGCCTTCAGCGTAAGTTTCATGCTTAACTTTATATATTTCTGACTGAGCTCTAATTTCTCGTAAACGTTGCTTGAGCTTGATTTGCGAAATCTTCTGAGGTTTGCCGATATGCACCTGTTCTCTATTTTAGGCAATCACACATATCACACATACTGCGAGACTTTCCCTCTTAAAAAATAAAAAAGTGAGATTTAAGACAAAACATTATATAGAAAATAAAATGCTGATAAATGCCTAATGGATAATTTTTAAATTATTTCACTTCTAAATAATCAAAACGTTTCAAAAAATTAATAAATTATTATTAACTTAATTTCTTAACTTCTTTTGTTATTGTTAATCAGTTAGAAATGAGAAGGGCGGCTGCTGCCAATCTTTTTTATTTGCGACATGCGCAACCATGTCACCAATCACAACAAGTTATGAAATTAGATCTGTTTTATTTTGCATTAAAATAAATTTGAAAAACATTAGAAATAGCCCACAAGGTTTTAATAACTTAAACAATCCGAGTTGTATTTTATTATAGTCAATTTCGCTTAATCGCAATATATCGGGACTCTGACATTTTCGCCCGATTAAATGGCCGCCCCACATAAACGAATTTCACGTAAGATTAAACAATGAGTGTTTTTTCAATACTTCATAATATTCAATACGTATACGAAAATAATACAAACTCTGAAAAAAATAAATAAATTCTAATATAAAATATGTACAAATTGCATATAATTTAATTTTTCAATAATTTAATACTCAAAAATTTCCGATGTGCGTTACGTGCCTTCCTGCACTGTGTCACCGCACCGACAGAAAACATTAAGTGATATAAGCCTATCTGAACTCGAGTGGTATTGTATGTAAGATCACATCATATTAAATCGTTTGTACATATGTTTGGAACTATGTGTAACAATCTCTACGTATAATATTCATAAATTACGCATATTAATATCGAAATAAAATACAGGGTACCAGGGAGGAAATTACATAAAAAGGTTAAACACTGGTAAAATAGCAATGAAAAAGATCACTCAAGCTTTCGGACGCATCAGCAGCAGTCCTTCATCAGGAGTAATCATACTAATATCGATGTTTAAGAGGATTAATATGAACTTAAAGGATAATATCATAACTATTAGCGAGATTACTCATACTCTCCAGATAATACCCGGCCAGACATTACACTAATCTCATGAAACCAAATATAAATTATATTGGAATACAATACTGGAATGACATTCATACCAGTCTCAAAAATATTAATAACCTTAACCTTTTCAAAAAGAAAGTTGGTGAATTTTTACTCAATGCAGTGTAGATTTCAGAGACTAACTCAATATATATCAATATTTATACAAATCGAACATTGGGCAGATTAAATTAGAAAACGATTTTATGGACGTTTTTAAGCTTAGTAATAATAACGCCAAAGTTACGGTGTGGTTAGATGGTGAAACGTTTGTAAAAAAAGAATGATTTTTGCGTCTGATGGGGCACAATCCCAAGACCTTCTACTATCAAGGCGGGTGCTCTTACCAACTGAGATACAGACGACGGACACTCAATCTCTTACGAACGCATTTAAAACGTATTTTCGAAACCGGTTATCGTGGCATCGTACCCCATCACGCCCCAAAAAAAAATCTTTTCTTTGCGAATGTTTCATCATTTAACCACGCCATAACATCGGCGTTACTATTACAACGCCTAAAAAATGTTAATAAAAATTGTTTCTTAATTTAATCTGCGTAGTGTCCGATTTGTATAAATACATCTGCTGCAAGGGCGTTTCGATGAATTTAATACCGATCTCTTCGCAATTAGGTTTAAAAAGCAGTCCATGTACTGCCTCATTCGGCGAAATATCCGGTTTCGAAAAGTACGCTTTAAATACGTTCGTAGGGAGATTGAGTGTTTGTCGTCTGTGGCTCAGTTGGTAAGAGCACCTGCTCGGATGCTAGATAGGGGTGGGATCGGTCCCCACCTGATGCAAAAAAAGGTTTTTTCGTTGACGAGCGTTTCACCACCTAAACGTGCCATGACGTCGGCGTTATAATTACTACGCCTGAAAAACGTTGTTAAAAATTATTTCGTAGTACATTAATTTTTCTCTTTGGCCATATGTTTTCTGTTTTTCATATGTTTATATAGGGAAAGCCAGAAATATCAGGACTTTTTATAACTCCTTTGCTGGATTCCTTTCCTTAATACTAAATGTTGTGTCTTTATATTATTTATGTATGGCAACAAAGTCGCCCATATTTTTAATTATCTTACGAATAAAGTATGATTTGATTATAACTAACCATTGCGCTCCACTTCTACAAGATTCAAGGACATACTCCATGAGTGTTACCTATGTCAATTACATCGATACACCTATCGATTATACCTATATCCATTTCATCGATCCTTTCCTTTCCTTTCCTTTACTTATAAACTTATTTTCTAATTTTCGCCTTTAGCAATATATTAGCAAAATCATCCGCTAATGCTTTGCGTAGAGATTAATCGAGAAATATAAGACTAATTACTTTGCATAAGTATTTTTACTTTCACAAATTACAGAGTCTCGCCGTAGGAGTACATTTCTAGAAAAATAGGAGTTGCGTATATCTTGATCGTTGTATCATTTATCAAAAATAAGCCAGCACAGAGAAAGACTGTCGGCATTTGCAGCGAAAACTGTGAATTTCACCATTTCTCTTAAATATCTTAATCAAGTTTAAACATTCTTAAATCAATTACTTCTATACCGGATTCGCTTAACCAAACACCTTTCATTAAACTTCTGTGCATTTTGTGACAAGTTTGAAAAATTCTAAAAGCAAAAACACCAACGTTTAATTCGATGTTCATAAATCTACCATTTTGAACTTACTTGTGTGCCGTATACTACTTGTATACTACCACTTGTATGCCGTATACTACGTATAACT
>QLNU02014802.1:134147231-134187149 GCA_006491805.2 Dysdera silvatica
CTGAGTGTTCGCATTAACGAAGTTCGAAGCTTTCATACATGTGTAAATTATGCATGTAGTAGTGAAATTGAGAGGAATATGCATAATTTGAATTCCAGTAGCCCTGATAAGTCAATTTCTATAACTTTTGCAATAAGAGATTGTATTTTTCAAACGTAACTGATTTGCAATTGATCTTCCGTTTTTCAAGAGAATGAACAAAACTATTAAATTTATAAAATAAAAATATCATAATTTGATAAATAATGCAATATTAGGCACAGCTGTAAAATGTTCAATTAAGCTTAAAACTTTTTCGATGTCTTTCTGCCATTATCTATGTTACAATGTTACAATTATCTATATTATACATAAAATATGAATGGGTTTTGAATAATGGGATTATATGTTCAGCGTAAGCTGCGCCTTTGTGCAAACTTGGATTTCAGTGCCCCCATAAAATGGAATTTGGAAATTGAAATTAAATTAATTTCCGGAAATGATTTTAATTAATTTTAATTAAGTTTCGGAATACACAAATACAATATATACCTCGTATCGTAAATTCGAGCCTGTGAACCATTCATGCAGTGGTCATATTGTTTGTCCGGGCAAAAGGGTTAATTTGCTGCTTACTGCTCATTTTTATTATTTTACTCTTTAATTAAAGTTATGCAATTTTTGCAGTAAAGTCTTACTTTATGAATTGTATAAAACATTATTATTATTTATCGTCTCTGTGGATTTAATTATTAATGCATTTAATAATTGATCGGAATACATTGTATTAAAAATTATTTGCTATGATGAAATGCCCCCCTCCTAATTAGGCGCTTTTGTGAGGGGCACAACTTGCACATTTGCAAGCTACGGCCCTGCATGAGTTAATGAAAATATGCTTTATATAATAGTGCTTATATGAGATATACCTTATATACATAAAGCATATATTTTAGAAGATGTTTATAATGTGCATATAAAAAATACGAGACGTGTAAGCCAATGCTTTTGGAACTAATAACGATTTCTTAATAGATTACCCAGAGCCTTATTAAGTGAAATTTTAAATTGATCTTTCTCAAATTTATGGAAAGAAGGTTCTGTTTTTAGAAATATAGGTTCGTATTAATTAGCAGCCAGCTATTCAAGAAGATCTTGAGTAAGCTTGTGTCATCGTTATTTTAAGCGTATAAAGGCATCTTTCTGGAAGATAGAAATGCCCACGTTAAAAATCATCTTTCGGCGCCGAAGTAATTAAACAGCCGTCATTAATTAATAAAAATGGAGGCCCCAGAGTAGAAGCGATGCAAATTATCGAATGACGGTGTAAATCACACGTTCATATTAGTTTTCGGATATTTATTAGAACTAATAAATTTCCAAACATCGTCTCTATTGAGTTCAAATTGGTTTTCGTGGGAACGTTCAGGGAAACGACGACAGCATCACCATGGCAATTGTGAATGGGAAGTTAAATTTCCCTGCTTTAAATAATTCGACTTACATTAAATGTCAATTTACAACTCACAGTTGCCATTTACATTCCATAAAACTGTGAAAATTCGGCAAACTCTTGTTTATTACTCCCGTTAATTTATTCAATAATAATGTGCAAATCAAATTCTATTATGCAAGCCAAATTGAATAATTTGAAATTGCGTTTTTCCCCCCCGAAAAAAAAAAATGTGATACTCATTGGATAATTATCCGCCTCCCTCTTTTCTTCTCTCACAGTATTCTTCTAAAGTCTATCAGTTCTGTAATCTATAACTGTGTGTTCACTCTAACACAGTTCTCAATACTAACGCTCTTAAAAGTATTAGATTAACTCTAAAAAATTGGGTCAAAATAAATCTAACTAGATCAAATTCTGAAAAACGAATTGAATTCATATTTTTTTTTAAATCTGTGTTACTTTTTCAGTCTAACACATAAACTTTATCCAATTTTGTGTCATCGTTTTCTCAAACGAAGCCCGAAATAGAGTATATATATATATATATATATATATATATATATATATATATATATATATATATATATATATATATATATATATAACGATAACCTATTAATATATTGTAATCATCGGCTCACGGAAATTCTGTTTAAATCAGTGAACGAACTATAGACTATTTTAAATTTCGGATATTTAAGAAAATGACAAACTTCGACAGAATTGTAAAACCTTTTCGGAAGAGAATTCCGTAAAAAGCTTTGGCTTTATATTCTCTTCCAATTCTAACCCAAATCTTAAATATGAAGTCCAAAAGATTTATTCTGTCTTATCAAATTGCTTATAATAGATACCCCCAAGAAAATGTTTGCAAAATTGGATTAAAAAAGCAATTATTATTATTATACGTTAAGCCCATATTTGCCGATATTTTTCATGCGTATTTGTTCAGTCCTTCGAAATTTTAAGGAATTTGCACAAAAATTAAAATATACTTATTTTACAGAAATCGTGTAATTGATTAATGCAAATCATTCATCTTTATCGCATATGCTCCTATTTTGAGAAAAAAAATAATGCCCAACAAACGTATTAACTGAAGCTACTTAATAAAAGAAGAAAAACACAGAGAGAGAGAGAAGAAATAGGTTTAATCCTATACAAGCAGGCATACTAACATTAATGTAAGTATGCTCAAACTTTTTCCTCTGCTACTATAAGTACTTATTGAAATATGCATTTTGTATTAAGATTTCCCGCCGAAAAATGAGCACTATTTATAATTCCTAATTACTTTGTAATTTTTCGTCGTCTTATAGGGATACGAAACGGCATTTCACAATTTAAATTGGATCAAAAAAAGTCAGGCGTTTTTGAGATATTCGTCGTTTTTTCTGTTTGGGGCATAAAAATTAATTAAAGGGATTAAAGGCTTGCTTTCATATCAGCAAAGAACGTAAAAAGCTTTTACGAAGAAGACCCCAAAGAAGAAGTGCAATAAACAACAAATTTGTCGCTCTTTTTAGGTAATTAGCTTTTTGTAAACAATTATTTTTCTTAATTAGCGAAATTAAAAATGAAAAATCTGACAGTGTTGATTACGTTGGGAATTTTCAGAGTAAATATTAAAAAAAATGAGAGTAATTTTTAAGTAATTAGGGTCGAGTTGGGTTTTAAAATTTGTTTCTAGTGATTTATTGCCACACGGCTCCTAGACAAAAGGGTTATTTTTCTTTCTAATTTTTAAATTTTCTATTTATTTTAACGTGAAATTCCTTAAAGTACGGTTAATTATCCATTCATTATAGTTAATGTAATCTAATTATTATAATTAAGAAGTCAACATCTATTGCATTCAGAATGAGGATTCACGGATTAAAATTCCGTTTAAGAATTATGTAAATAAATAGATTATCTATGAGCAGAATGATAGCTTAACGTGGTATTTGAATTAGGCTGCAATTGAAAGAGCATTTTCTGCATTTGCCTTAAATTTAGATTTGCGCATCGTATTATCGGAGAAAAGAGCAGTGGCACAATACTCTTTTTTTAGTCGAGACTCATTTAATAATACCTTCAAAATTTTGAACAGGTCTTTAATTACTCCCGGTAAAAAATTTTACTGAATTAAAAATAAGGAAATAAGAATAAAATTATATTTGTTCGGTGTTTTGTTCCGGAGATGATTCGCACAGCTCGGAACGAAAGCTCAATTATTGTTATAATACAGAGAACTTAATATAGAGTCTTAATATTTATCTACAATTATTATACAAGCAAAAATCCAGCTACAAATATTTTCGGACAGCCTTTTGGGATTTTTTGGAAGCCTTCTTTATAAACCTCAACTCAGAGAATATAGTTAATGATCACAAGACGACTCCGAGTATCAGCCAGGCGTGGAGAAACTTAATTTGTCCTGTAAATATCAAATTTTTGCTCAACTTTTTTCTAGTTTCATTTTGTCACCAATAGATGGAGCGAGCATCGCGCAAATGGACCTATAAATACGGCAACACCTCATTGCTGTTTAGTTTTGGATCACTTCAGTTTCTGATAAGAGACGGTCCGAAATATACGTCGATTAATGTAATTAAAATTTGTTTACTACTCCTAAAACGGTGTTCTTCTTATATTTATTTATACTGCGTAGTGTTACGTCATTTATCAATCTTAGCCTTTTGGGCTTTTTTTTAAAGATTTTTTTTTATTTTTCGAGGAATGAAAAAAAAATTTAAGATCGGATAGAAAAATTGTTCTCTCTGCTCGTTTCGTTTAATCATTACATCATGAAAAAGTGGTAAATCAACTTTTCCTAAATAATTTTTTGTATTGTCATTTTATTATATTATTTAACAAAATTTGGCATGGTTTTATGGTAATTTTAATTTTAGTTTAGTGTATTTATTATCAAAAATATAAGTTGGGCAAGAATTTGAAATATTTCAAATAGTTCTATCAAGATTGGTCTGTCGATCTTCTTCTACCTTCTTTTTCTCAAAATGCTTGTAATGGAGAGATGCGCGAAACATTGTAAGCAAACTCCATTAGTTTCAAGAAACTGGCAACCAAACTCCATTAGTTTCAAGAAACTGGCAACCAAACATGATTATAACGAACTCAATTATGATGAAAATTCGGTTATTACGTTGGAATTCTGAATTCCCCTTGTGAATTATTTGTATATAATTATGTAACGGATATATATTTGATCAGAAATCCTGTTGTCCCTCGTACGTCGTTATAATAGAGCTGTATTGCACATAATTCACTCGACATTAAAGGGGAATTTCTGAGTTTTACAGGAACAGAAAACTTTTCTACTGACATTAATAATTGATCTATAAATTAAAATTCAGCATGTAGATAGTTATGTGCGAGCATGGGTAGCATCTACTAATGAAATCATCAAATATTAATCCGACCAGAAATGTTCCTGTCTCTTCCCTGTAAAATTTTAAAACATTCAGATGGTTCCTTTCACATCAAGTGATACATACATGCAATTGTTTGGTAACAATCTGCAATATAATTAGTATCGTGATTTAAACCAAGCGTTAGAGAATTATCCCCTCACCCTCATACTTTTAGAACTTTCGAAGAAGAACATGCATTGATCGAAATGCACTTTCTTTCGAACGTTTCACCAACTAATCAAGCCATAACATCGGCGTTGGTATCACTACGCCAATAAACGTTGATTGATATTGTTGTTTGATTTAATCCGCGTAGTGTTCGATTTATATAAAATGGATACATATGCTGCAACGTGCATTTCGATCAATTTAATACCAGTCTCTTTGCAATTTGGTTTAAATAGTAGTCCATGTACTACACCATTCTGCGAAATAACTGGCAACAATATATATACGTTCGTAAAGAGATTATATATTGTCCTTCGTAGCTCAGTGGGTAGAGCCTCCGCCCGGCAAGTGGAAGGTCGTGGGTTCAGGTCCCACCGAAGGCAGAAATATTTATTTTCTTTCGAACGTTTCACCATCTAATCACGCCATACCATCGGCGTTGGTATCACTACGCCAATAAACGTTGATTGATTGACATTGTTGTTTGATGTAAGCTGCGTAGTGTTCGATTTATATAGAATGAAAACAATTGTTAACCTTTTTTTCGATTTCAATAATTTACTAGCATTACTGCACGATGTGCAATATAACTTTTCTTGAAATTTGACTAAAAAAAAATATTGCTTACATATACTTAAATTTTACTTAAAAGCGTTTTCAAAAGGCAGTTATTGATATTGTAGGCACCACCGTCAAATTATATTAAATTACTCAATACAAAATTAAGCTACCTGAACACTCCTTTTAAACTTAATTTACATATATTATGCAGACCTAAATATTTATTATTTAAGGGTAACTAATTATTTTAAGCGCAGTAATATTATAAGCAGTTATTTTAAGCAGCAGTGTTAATAATGAATTAAGGCGCATAATTGTATGTTGCGCATGGTTAATTTGATAGTTTATTTTTTCGAAATCTTTGTCGCAGTGCATTCGTTGTAGCCAAAAACTCTTTGCATTTCGTGGCGTTTTTTAATTAAATTCTTCCCGTTAATTAGCGCATTGGGCCAACGACCGAATTATGGACGCAAAAATTTGCTTTTAGCAAGAACAACTCTATTAGACTGAAAACTTAAATACCTTAACAACTTAGGGATAAAAGACGGTTTCTGCAGTAGTAAAACGGATTTTTAATTAAAAGTGAAAGTGAAGTTTACGAGGTCTGATTGAGATAGTAGCTACAGACTAATTAATGAGCCAACTCCTTTGATTTGCGATAAAATTCTAAGTTTACAGAATTTGTCGTTAGTTCGTATTTAGAATACCTCTTGCAGATTTTTGCATAATTGTATTTAAACTTCATTTCTTTCCAGGTGAAAGCATATATGCACACCACATGAACGTAAATAATTGAGTTAAGATTAATTATGCATTTTGTCTCTTCGCCCTTGTTAGGAATGTCAACGGTGCATCAAAGAAACGCTGTTGAAATCTCCGCGTTCATTGGCTATTCCGTGTTCGAAATCTGACTATTTTTGTCATCCTTAAATTTTCTAATCTAGCTACTAAGCTATTGCAAACTACGCCATTCCGTTGGAATAGTGGAAACACTGAAGTATACGTTTCTCGTTTTCTTAGAACTTGTTATTCTACAAATGGCAATTGATTGTTTGTTTGGCTTTTTTATGGCGCAAGAGCATCTGGGCTATACTGCGCCAAAAATGCCATTTGAGCTGGCCATTTTATAAATAGCAATTAAGCTGATGATTCGGAAAATTGGGGTCCAGCCTAATCATACTAGAATTATTATTTATACTGATAATTTTTAAAAATAGCACTAAATGCCGATTTCGTAATTGGGAAAATTGTGCTTATGATGTAGGCTAAATCTAGAAATGTTAATCATGTCATAACGACATTGGTGTTAACTGTAATAACATTAGAGGCAAACGTTAAAAATGTCATAATGACATTGACGTAAATATGATTCAATAGAATCAGGGCGGACGAGAGGGGGCAGCAGGGGCTGCAGCCTGGGGGCCGGATAAAGTCTAGGTGGTCCACGCTGGCAAGAACCCATGCCTTGGGTGTCTCAGGCCTGCCAGACTAGTTTTACTATTCGGAAGGCCAGAAAAATTGTTCTCTAAATCCAGATTAATAAGATTTTGTACATTTTTAATGTACAGTTTTATAATGATTCTTTATCAGCCTATCTTCATTAATAAAAAAATAATAGCAGCTTTCGTTAGTTTATTTTTTCAGCAGTGGTTTTGTAAAATGAGTAATAAATAAGTAAAAAAATGCGTACTTATTTCATACTTTGTGTTCATTTGGAGGTTCAACTCCCCTCCTTTCCCAAAAAGAAAAAAATATTTATTCCACTGCGAAGGGAAGGGAAGGGGTGATGGGGGTCCGTCGAAACGAGTCTGGGAACCCGCTTGATGACACTGGATAGAATTCATTTGAAATTTTTTTATTTTTCTAAAAAAGAGGAGGGGCTAAATTTTTCTGAGGCGTTGTAAGCCTCTTAGCAGCCCCTCCCCAATCACGCTAATGCATATTGAAAATTCGGAATTATATTCAACTTGGAGATTTAAAACTTAAAGGGCCGGATATAAGTTTTAAACTTTTACATGTTTTTGCCATTCTACACATCCCATACTGAACGCATTTTGTAAACGTGCCATGCCATTCTTCGATGTATCGAAACCATAGTATAATATGTTTCCATGAGAGGTGGTGAAACATATGATATATCCAGAAAGGGTGAGCATAAAATATTTTTATGAGGCTTGGTTTGAGTGCGCCTGTCTATTCTGCTAGGAGATAGAATTAAAATATAAGGCAGCAAATAAAGGGGGAAGAGTAATTTACCAAAAAAAAAATATATAGAGTTACCATGGTTGTTATGTATGCATCTTGAATTTCGGCATTGCCTTTGTAACATTGGGTTTTGGATCAGTTTGACGGGTCAGCAATTCAACGCTTTCCTGTAAGTTCTTCACAGAGTAGTGTCCGGTAAATGCTATCTGGAAATTGTAAGTGGCTGGATGAAGCTACAGCGCTTCCGTTGAATCTTTCAACGAGAACTGTTGAATTTTCTGCAATAATCGTGTACGTTATGTGCGTCTTTTTCTTTCCCTGTTCCCGTTCTAAAGGTAAGGTTGTAAGTCCCCTTAAACTTACTGATTATATGCCATAATTCACATGTTGTGAGTTGGAGTTTTCATAAGTTCTTGGCGCCTGTAAGTGCTGCCGCCGTATTTTTGGAATTCTGATAAAGCTATTCTGCAAGCAAGGCACGTTCAGGTAACGTGAAAACCATACTTGTCCAGTAATTAAAATGATAATTTCCGACCTTTCTTCTGTTGCGATTGTGATATATCTATGTGATATATAAATGTATATACATATGTAAATGTGATATGAAACAAATATATACACAAACAAATATACATGTAAATGTGTATATATGTATGTAAATGTGAATACTTATGTAAAAGCGAATACATGTGTAAATGCGTTTTCATATATAAATGTGATATCGAAATAAATATGTTTAAATGTGATGTAGAAATAAGTACATGTAAATGCGATATGTGAATTAAAAATATGCCTGTGTAATATGATGATCACCCCTTCTCAATTATTCCCCTCCCGCGATAGTAACTCTAATTTTCCCTATAAAAAATGGCGTTTTCGTATAAGCGTTGATATTCAGAATTTATAAATGAATATTCTCAATTAAACACTATAATTTTTAAAGCTTTAAGGGAGATTAAGATTTAATGAATAAAATAGCTTAATTACATTCAACAAGCTTACTACATGTCTAATATAAAACAATACATGCATATAGAGCAGGAGTCTTCAACCTTTTTCAATCCAAGGGCCAATTTTTCTTGTTCCCATAGGCCCGCGGGCCGCACTACGGTATCAATAATATTAGGACTAAACAAATGCGGCTCAAGGGGTCCCCCTTCCCCCGAATCGGCCTTTGTTGGTATTTTTTCTTAGGTCTCTATATTAGTTTTGCATGCCCACCCAAAAATATTTTCAAGATTCGCCTCTGGGACTGAATACACACACACATGCATGCATGTATGTATGTATGCATGCATGTACGTACGTACGTATGTATTACAATATAAAATACGTATGGAAGCAAAAAACATTTACAATTCGTTTAGTTATGAATATGTAAAGCGAAACTGCTTATTTTTAAAAATCCTGTCAATATCAGGTCTTATTTTTGACATTGCAACCCTAGGAGTGTTTCTAAGGTGGACGTCAGTTGTTCTGGTCCTAATTTTGATTTTCATCAATTTCATTTAGTAAAATAGCTGTTTGCAGACACATTGGCGTAGACAGGGGGGGTTGATAGGGGTTATTATTCCCACTGTTTGTGTATATGCATATGGAGTGATAGCTCTGTAATCCTGTAATCCCCCTGTGAACTTCCTACGTCAGAGTATGCTCATTTGCAAGTGCTCCAGAATAGCAAAATTTCAGAGCGTGTAGTTAGATGGTTGGGAAGATGTTCTTATCGACATATTTAGGATAGAATTTAATGAATCCTAAGTTGATTTTGTTTTAAATCACTGTTGCACTGCAAATCAATAAAACTACACCTAATTCCCATATACGCTAGAAAACTAAAGTAAAACATGATTGAGGGGGAAACTTGGTGTTACTTTAGTTCTATAGTGTTTTAAGATATTTATTATGAAATATGAAAATGACAACAGAATAAAATATATAGATTTCAGACTCCAAGGGAGCAGGGACGTTATTTTTGTGTGAAACAATTTGTATTTTTTCGTGAGCCGGGGGGCCACATAAAACATGTCGGAGGGCCGCGGATTGAAGACCCCTATATAGAGTATACCCACGTTTATCAATGTGTCAAATTATTAATACATGTGTGCTTAAGAAATTTCAGTTTCATACTTCTAAGACTACGTAAATCAATACTGAAATGCTTAAAGTTATTAACAATACTTAAAGCATCGAAACCCGTGCAGTGTGCATCAAGTACGGTATGGCATGAAATGTCAAGTCAGAGTAAAAATAATAATAATGAGTATGAAATGCTAAAATTGCATGGAATTTTCAACCCTTAATTTAGAAAGCACCTTCCACATAATATATCGGAAATTACGACGAAAATAAAACAAACATACCTGAATGATACTGCAGTATCTGATATTGCAGTGTGTCAACTGTGTCTCGAGCATTAGAGAAAAATCTTCGTCTTTAGTGTGAGAACAATTTGAATGTCACTCAAATACGAAGTTTGCTTTGCAAGAGCTTCGCATGACGGTAATAATTGTAAGGCAAATAAAAATTTTAAAATCTTTGAATATCAGGGTAAAGGCGAAATTAGAACGACACCAATATTTTCATCATATTCATGTTATTCCATACACGTTATTTATTAAATCAAACACTCCAAAATTATTTATTAGTTAGTTACACCCGTAGATTCGTTATATCCGTGTTATTTATAGCCTTGAATTTTCTATATCCGATTTTTTATAGTATTGGATTCGTTATATTCGTGTTTGTTACATCTGTATTCTAATGCATATTAGTATACATGCTTACAAATAGGTTAAATAATGTCGATGTTATTCCGGAAATTTGTGATATATTCCTGCTTTGGACAGGAGGACTGTTTATTTTTGTTGGAAGTTATACGTAGTATACGGCATACAAGTGGTAGTATACAAGTAGTATACGGCACACAAGTAAGTTCAAAATGGTAGATTTATGAACATCGAATTAAACGTTGGTGTTTTTGCTTTTAGAATTTTTCAAACTTGTCACAAAATGCACAGAAGTTTAATGAAAGGTGTTTGGTTAAGCGAATCCGGTATAGAAGTAATTGATTTAAGAATGTTTAAACTTGATTAAGATATTTAAGAGAAATTGTGAAATTCACAGTTTTCGCTGCAAATGCCGACAGTCTTTCTCTGTGCTGGCTTATTTTTGATAAATGATACAACGATCAAGATATACGCAACTCATATTTTTCTAGAAATGTACTCCTACGGCGAGACTCTGTAATTTGTGAAAGTAAAAATACTTATGCAAAGTAATTAGTCTTATATTTCTCGATTAATCTCTACGCAAAGCATTAGCGGATGATTTTGCTAATATATTGCTAAAGGCGAAAATTAGAAAATAAGTTTATAAGTAAAGGAAAGGATCGATGAAATGGATATAGGTATAATCGATAGGTGTATCTATGTAATTGACATAGGTAACCCTCATGGAGTATGTCGTTGAATCTTGTAGAAGTGGAGCGCAATGGTTAGTTATAATCAAATCATACTTTATTCGTAAGACAATTAAAAATATGGGCGACTTTATTGCCATACATAAATAATATAAAGACACAACATTTAGTATTAAGGAAAGGAATCCAGCAAAGGACTTATAAAAAGTCCTGATATTTCTGGCTTTCCCTATATAAACATATGAAAAACAGAAAACATATGGCCAAAGAGAAAAATTAATGTACTAAGAAATAATTTTTAACAACGTTTTTCAGGCGTAGTAATTATAACGCAGACGTCATGGCATGTTTAGGTGGTGAAACGCTCTTCAACGAAAAAACTTTTTTTTGCATCAGGTGGGGACCGATCCCACCCCTATCTAGCATCCGAGCAGGTGCTCTTAGCGACTTGGCTACAGACGACAAACACTCAATCCCTTACAAACCTATTTAAAACGTATTTTCGAAACCGGTTATTTCGTGGAATGGGGCAGTCATGGATTGCTTTTTAAACCAAATTGCGAAGAGATCGGTATTAAATTCATCGAAAAGCCCGTTGCAGCAGATATATTTATACAAATCGAACACTAAGCAGATTAAATTAAGAAACAATTTTTATCAACGTTTTTAGGCGTAGTAATAGTAACGCCGATGTTATGGCATGGTTAAATGGTGAAACATTCGTAAAGAAAAGATTTTTTTTTTGCGTGTGATGGGGTACGACGCCACTATAACCGGTTTCGAAAATATGTTTTAAATGCGTTCGTAAGAGATTGAGTGTCTGTCGTCTGTATCTCAGTTGGTAAGAGCACCCGCCTTGATAGTAGAAGGTCTTGGGATTGTGCCCCATCAGACGCAA
Source organism: Dysdera silvatica (assembly GCA_006491805.2). Classification (NCBI taxonomy): domain Eukaryota; kingdom Metazoa; phylum Arthropoda; class Arachnida; order Araneae; family Dysderidae; genus Dysdera; species Dysdera silvatica. The sequence goes on from QLNU02014802.1 coordinate 134,159,333, forward strand.
AAATCATTTCTTTTCTTTACGAACGTTTCACCATCTAACCATGACATAACATTGGCGTTACTATTACTAAGCCTAAAAAAGTCCATAAAATTGTTTCTTAATTTAATCTGCCCAATGTTCGATTTGTATAAATATTGATATATATATATTGAGTTAGTCTCTGAAATCTACACTGCATTGAGTAAAAATTCACCAACTTTCTTTTTGAAAAGGTTAAGGTTATTAATATTTTTGAGACTGGTATGAATGTCATTCCAGTATTGTATTCCAATATAATTTATATTTGGTTTCATGAGATTAGTGTAATGTCTGGCCGGGTATTATCTGGAGAGTATGAGTAATCTCGCTAATAGTTATGATATTATCCTTTAAGTTCATATTAATCCTCTTAAACATCGATATTAGTATCATTACTCCTGATGAAGGACTGCTGCTGATGCGTCCGAAAGCTTGAGTGATCTTTTTCATTGCTATTTTACCAGTGTTTAACCTTTTTATGTAATTTCCTCCCTGGTACCCTGTATTTTATTTCGATATTAATATGCGTAATTTATGAATATTATACGTAGAGATTGTTACACATAGTTCCAAACATATGTACAAACGATTTAATATGATGTGATCTTACATACAATACCACTGGAGTTCAGATAGGCTTATATCACTTAATGTTTTCTGTCGGTGCGGTGACACAGTGCAGGAAGGCACGTAACGCACATCGGAAATTTTTGAATATTAAATTATTGAAAAATTAAATTATATGCAATTTGTACATATTTTATATTAGAATTTTTTGTTTTTTTTCAGAGTTTGTATTATTTTCGTATACGTATTGAATATTATGAAGTATTGAAAAAACACTCATTGTTTAATCTTACGTGAAATTCGCTTATGTGGGGCGGCCATTTAATCGGGCGAAAATGTCAGAGTCCCGATATATTGCGATTAAGCGAAATTGACTATAATAAAATACAACTCGGATTGTTTAAGTTATTAAAACCTTGTGGGCTATTTCTAATGTTTTTCAAATTTATTTTAATGCAAAATAAAACAGATCTAATTTCATAACTTGTTGTGATTGGTGACATGGTTGCGCATGTCGCAAATAAAAAAGATTGGCAGCAGCCACCCTTCTCATTTCTAACTGATTAACAATAACAAAAGAAGTTAAGAAATTAAGTTAATAATAATTTATTAATTTTTTGACCGTTTTGATTATTTCCAAGTGAAATAATTTAAAAATTATCCATTAGGCATTTATCAGCATTTTATTTTCTATATAATGTTTTGTCTTAAATCTCACTTTTTTATTTTTTAAGAGGGAAAGTCTCGCAGTATGTGTGATTGCCTAAAATAGAGAACAGGTGCATATCGGCAAACCTCAGAAGATTTCGCAAATCAAGCTCAAGCAACGTTTACGAGAAATTAGAGCTCAGTCAGAAATATATAAAGTTAAGCATGAAACTTACGCTGAAGGCAAACTTTGAGTTACCTATATATGCCTACCGGCTAGAAATCATATGTTATAGGAAATTAATAAAGTTATTTTCAAAGTATTTCAATTTTAAAATAAAAAAAAATTGCAAGCAAATCAATTATTACCTTTAAAACCTTTTATGACTAGTACTCCCTTCAGCACATGATGCAAAGAAACAGTTATAATATGAATATTTTTGGTTATGTGGTGCGTTTTAAAGAAAAAGATAAAGGAGATTGTCTAAAGAAAACATAGGATAAAAACAATTAATTTTCATTTAGTTTATCTCTTAAAATGTGGCTTTAACTGCCTCCGCATCTGTAACGGACACCAACGAAGCACAGTTAATCCTCATTAGCTATCGCGATTTGTGGTAAACCCATTAATGAACTACCGCTTTGGAAATCTCGAGATTTTTAAATTAAATTTCCGCATTACTTTCTCTTTTTAAAACTTTTTGGAAATATCCCGAACCTATTTATTTCACGGCGTACTGATGTTTCTTTCACAGGAACATAATTTACTATATTAATTAAAGCGGAGAAAGCCGATTTTTTTCCCCGACAGGTTCTTCTTCCGACGCTCTTCTTTCTTGTGGAGAAGGCTCTATGATCTAATCTCGGAACAAAGCGGTGAAATATTGCGTGATTTCTGCGAACGTTCATAAATTAGTCACACCCTTCTTGCTTTCCTTCTTTCTTTCTTCTTCAGAATATCTTCATTTCGGTGAAAATGCGAGCCATTTCGTGCCTCGGTAATAATGTATTTTGCCATTTGTATATTTTTAGCCAGTTCTAATCTGTGGCTATCTGTTTTGTGTAACTTTCTTTTGTGCCTTAGACCGTGATTTCCGTGTATTCAGAAGGAAGAAAAGGAAAACAGCATTGCTTTGTATTTAAATTTATTTAATTTATGGAAATTAGTAATATATGACTAAATAATAAATATGGGTTTTTAATAATTATTACCTTTCAAATTTATTAGATCTAAAAACAAATAGATAAAGTAAAGCAACAATATTAATCAACGTTTATTGGCGTAGTGATACCAGCGCCGATGTTATGGCGTGATTAGATGGTGAAACGTTCGAAAGAAAAGAAATGTTTCTGCGTTCTGTGGGACCTGAACCCACGACCTTCCACTTGCGGGGCGGAGTCTCTGCCTACTGAGCTACGAACGACATCTAATCTCTTACGAATGTATATAAAGACTATTTACTGAAGCCGGTTATTTCGCAGAATGGTGTAGTACATGGACTACTTTTTAAACCAAATTACGAAGAGACCGGTATTAAATTGATTGAAAAGCCCGTTGCAGACATTTCTTTTCCTTTCGAACGTTTCACCATCTAATCACGCCATAACATCGGCGCTGGTATCACGCCAATAAACGTTGATTGATTGACATTGTTGTTTGATTTAAAATTTATTCTGTTTGAACATAAAATTTAATTTTCAGGTTAATTAAACAGTTATTAATGACCATTAAAATGGCATCCAAGTTTAGAATATGGCTAGCTTATTATTTTATGTTTCATTCTTCTAAAGAATAAATTACTTATATATCCAACAACAATATCAATCAACGTTTATTGGCGTAGTGATACCAGCGCCGATGTTATGGCGTGATTAGATGGTGAAACGTTCGAAAGAAAATAAATATTTCTGCGTTCGGTGGGACCTGAACCCACGACCTTCCACTTGCCGGGCGGAGGCTCTCCCTACTGAGCTACGAAGGACAATACATAATCTCTTTACGAACGTATATATATTGTTGCCAGTTATTTCGCAGAATGGTGTAGTACATAGACTACTATTTAAACCAAATTGCAAAGAGACTGGTATTAAATTGATCGAAATGCCCGTTGCAGCATATGTATTTATTTTATATAAATCGAACACTACGCAGATTAAATCAAACAACAATGTCAATCCATCAACGTTTATTGGCGTAGTGATACCAACGCCGATGGTATGGCGTGATTAGATGGTGAAACGTTCGAAAGAAAATAAATATTTCTGCGTTCGGTGGGATAAGGGTAGAAATATTTATTTTCTTTCGAACGTTTCACCATCTAATCACGCCATAACATCGGCGTTGGTATCACTACGCCAATAAACGTTGATTGATATTGTTGTTTAATTTAATCTGCGTAGTGTTCGATTTATATAAAATATATAGCACAACTCTTATATAATCTTCTTCAATCCCATATATTACTTACTGTTATAATGTCTAGTCAAAAACTTCACAAACTAACATCTGTAAAATTGAACAAATTCAATTTATTATATTAGAAGTTATGAATTGAAAGACGGAGAATAACAGAGTCACTCCCTAGACCTTTTTTTTTTTTTGCCATGCTCCCATTTTTCTCGACTTTTCCAGTCCCAACTGGCTCTTCTTATGTCCGACGTATTAATAAGGGACTATGTTCAAATACTATTCAGATCCGCTTGCTTGATAATCACTATCCATCCAAATTTGGTAGAGACCTTATTCTATTACAATCCACTTCTCACAATTTATATAATTATGTCAACTCCCAAGGTACGATTATTTGGAATCTCCTCCCGAATTGCCTAATCAATATTCAGAGTGCTCGATTGTTTAAATCATCTTTGAACAAATACTTGTTATTCAAATGTTAACGTTTGATCTCTTTTATGATACTTTACATCACCATGTTTTAACTTCTCATAGGATATTATCAATTCAATTTTTCTAGTATTTAAGGGGCGGTCGGAAATTCTCAAGTTAACTTTCTGCCAGCTTTTTTCTGGTCATTCGTCAGCCGGTTTCTGATTTTATTTTACCTTTTTATTTTTTTTTCCTTATATTTACATTTGTGGGATTTTTTAAGTATTACGTAAGCACCTTTGGGGGAGAGAGGGCATTGCCGTTGTGCTTATTTTCCTATGTTAGCCAATGTTAATTTTTGCTTAGGAGGGAGAGGGGTATAAAATGGCCAAAATATTGCTTACGTAATACTTGAGTTGTAAATTCATAATCTATGGGCATATGACATATAAACTGCGTGTCCCATTTAATTTGACAAACCGAAACGTATCGAAAATTACGCACCAGATTAAAAAAATTATAAATCGAATGTGTTCATCTCGAAGAGGGGGCTATCTAACGATGTCAAAATGACCTTCCCCTCCTCCTGGGTGCTGGGAGGGGGCAACTTGTAAATTTCACAGGATATTACATAGTTTTTGAAAGCTTTTCAATCCACTAAATTCTAACTGCCCCCTCCTTCACTTTTTCAGTGGATAAATTAATTACTCTTAATACTACCAGGAAGAACGCCATTCCCTTCAGAGCCCTGGATTATGATGAGCCCTTTGCTTGTTACCATCGGAGTGTTTCATTTATTTATTTAATTAAATGCTCTAAATGATAATGACATCCTCTAACCTCAATGCATTTGTTGATCCATGGTTTAAATGATTGAACATAACCTAAATAATAAATAAAATAGCATTTCTATCCGTTCGATCATGTTTTCCCTAGTTGTTGTCACTTCTTGGTAAACTATTTGTTTGAAATAACCACACGAAAAGAAATCTGGCGAAGTAAGATCTGGATATCCGGTAGGCCAATGCTCCAGACAATCCCTACCGACCAACGACAGTGTACATACGACCTAATTCCTCCCGTACTACTATTATATACTATCATTGGCGCCCCTTGAGGGTGCAAGGAGTTGCACTTGCACTTGGCTTATGAAAAAGAGGAGGAAAAAAGACAATCTACAAGAAACTATAGTACAACAATATTATTTAATCAGAATTTTTCTCTGGATGCACTCCCTTGCATATAATTCTGTGGGCACTCATGCATAACATGCTGGGCAACCATCATGTTGGAACCACATGTTTTGTTACAACGCAAAACTTAAATCTCAAAAATTAATAATCTTAAATCTTAACGGAAATTCCTTTTGAAGGAAAGTTTGGTCCTTAGTTCAAAATATTTCAATAAAATAAGGACCAATCATTTTGTCGCTTATGGTTCCACACCAAAATTAACAGACCAAGAACGCTGAGGCTGAACTCCACTCAATTAACGTGAGTTTTGCGCACTCCAGTAGTGCATATTGTGACGATTCACCTGATCATGGTTTATGAAGGTTGAATCGTCGGGTAAAAGTAGTTGACGGAAGAAATCAGGGTCTACGAGCATTCGTTGGCAAGCCAATTCACAGAATACGACTCCCTTATGAAACGAAAGTCTTCGTCATTAAGTGCATGATGCATGGACACGTGATAGATAATGAAATTTATGACATTTTAATATCCTCCTACCACTATTGCAAGAATTTCCTAATTGGCCAGATATTTCTCGCGTACTCCCATAAGAATTATGTGCCACCGCCACTAGCACGGCAATTTGGTTATTCTCTCCAGTTGCATGTGCTCTGCTAGTTTATTTTTGCACTGTATACTGCCTTCAGGAGGAAGTTGCTCGGGAACTGGAACAAAAGAAGAATGCCATCGTACCCTGTTAAGAAAACGCTCAGCATAAACATTAACAGCATAGTCATTTTCTTTTCTTCATTCGCCATAAACAATAATAATTTCAACTATTTCTTCTACAGATAATAAAACGACATTTATGAATACCCCAATTAATGTAGCTGCTTCATTAATACAAGTAATATTATTACCACCACGCGATGTTCTAAGTAGAATAGCTTCTGTGAAAGTGATTTAACCTGTTAACCGGGGAATAAAATTTTGTGAAACTCGTTTCACACTGGGGACTTTTTTTGGGGGAGACATTTTGGTAGTCTTCCGGGCATGACGAAAAATGTCGTCATACCCAGGTCATAACAGGTTAAACGAATGACTTGTATTTTTGTCATTTAAGAGCAGACCGCGGAGAATACCTGATTCCACAGAAGTCAAGTAGACGCATGTAAATCATTCGATAATAGTTACATATTTACAGTGTGAAATTTAAATCTTGCCCCCACACTCAAAAGTGGGGAGTTTAATTTGAGAATAAGTGAATGTCTCTTGGAAATGTTCATTACGTCTACTTCTCCTTTTTGGTCACCTATATATTTCTTAAGATAATTACAACATCGTAGGTTCCGCGATTATAGCGCCATCTGTCACAAATGGAAAAAAAATAATTCTAATGAATGTTATGTTAAAATTGGAATTCACATTTTTATTGCAGATTCACGAAAAAAGGGAAAAATGTTTATTTTTTTCCTGGGGAATCCGAATCTGCAATAAAAAAAGGGTGTTTCCATTTAAAATTTCAAGGTTGGCCACACCCTATCCACAGGTGGGTGGGGGAAGTTCAATTTTGACATCATTAACTAGCTTCCGTCGGGGCGAACAAATTTTTTCAATGCATTTTTTTTTATCCGGTATGTAGTTTTCGAGATATTTCGCTTTGTCAAGTTAAATGGGACACCTCGTACACAATAATATTCAGTTTTGAATTTATTTAAAAGTTAATAAACAGCGTTTCATGCTAAAACTTGCTTTCAATATAACAAGTTAAATAAAAAGATATAAAAGTACTTACACTTGTCATCATTAAAATGTTGTTTGCTTCATTTACAATATCTATGTTTATTAAGCTTTCATCACAAATAGTCCATTTCTTGAAAAGCCTTTATTGTAGGCTTTTTAACATATATTTGGAAAGGGATGAAAATTCTCAGAATTATCCAGTTTTCAAGTGCTGATAAGTTCGTTTCATTGGGTTTGCCTCAGTTAAAAAAGCATCACTATTTCTTCTGTCCTCCTTCAGCGTTATCGTCCCTGGAGAACTTCGGCCTCCTTGATAATCGTCACATATTCCTGGCTGTCCAAGGCTTTCTTCCAGTGGTTCCCAATTTGTGGTTCGTAGATTACTGGTGGTCCGCCAAAGAGTCCCAAATGGTCCGCGAGACGGGTCATTATTTAAAAAGAAATAATAATTAATAAAAACGCTTATAAAAATATTATTATTATTATTAAATGTTAAAATTAAATATAAAAATGAAATTGATAGTACATTTGTGTAATAATTTACAATCGGACGAAACTTTAGAAAACGGGTTGAATTAAAGGTAATTCGTCTTAAGCTTGTTCGTCTTTACGAAGTTCGATTGTATTATCATTAAATTTTGTTTTCTTCTGTTTATTATTTCTTTTTTTCCAAAGAAAGATTTTACAAACACATTTCCCCCAAAAATGACCCGGCTCCCTTTTTTATAAAGGTATTGCTGTCGCCTGGTAAAAATTTTTCAAAGTGGTCCGCAGCTTAAATGGAGTTGGGAACCACGCTTTCTTCGCTATTCTCTCGCCCTCATTCTTCTTAGATTTTCCTCCAGTCCATCAAGATACCTTTCCTTAGGACGCCCTACCATTTTTCTTCATACTGATTTGGTCCTCATGACCTTCTTGGCTCTCCTAGATTCTCACGTCCTTTCTACATGGTCAAGCCATCGAAGTGCATTTACCTAATTTCTGCCATTCTCTATAATTTTTTTTTTTTTATTTTGGAATTTTAGTTTTCTGTAGAAGTCTCAATGTTTGCTTTATTTAGAAAATCGCGTCATTTGTACATGTTGAATACGGAGTGTATAAAAGAATTTCACTAACATGATTTACATTTTTGCACTTAGCCTTTATACTGAATAAAATCTAAGGTTTCCCTCTATATACGTAAACTCGCTAAATGCGGACTCGTTACAAGTGAGTTTTGCTGCATATTTCATATGTATAATTTATCTGTTTAGAAGTTACGCTAAACATATTTATTTTTTCTTATATCCCCTTTCTCCTTCCGTTTATTTTCCTCTTCTGATTTTGACTTTTTGCTTTTTACCATCCTTCTTTTTTTAGCTTTGATTTACATACATTCCTTCACTTTCCTTGCCTTACGTTTGCTTGCCTACTTCAAACTTACTTTTACTCTCCTTCTTTTTACATGCCATACTTTTAACTTTCACGGTGCGTTTAATATGATCTCATTTCCATTGTTTTCCCATAGCTTATTATACCTGCAAACACAGGCGCAATCTTGAACAAAATATTATACGCCTTGAATTCCTGTTAACAAGAGACAAGAAAACAGAGACAATAGTGATTAATATTTGGAGTTATGCAGGATAACCGGTAGAATTTGTTATTATTGTTCTATAGATAACGATTTAATATATTTTATATGTTCAATTTTTCACTTTTTAATTAAATTCTTTATTTATTGATTGATTGCTTGATTGATTGACAATCGCTTTGAGAAAAGGGACGAAAGGGACTAAGGCCTTTATAGATAACGTCCTTATCTATCAATCACTAAATTTTAATAAATTATTTATTAGTCATAATAAAAAATGCCGATTGTGATTTGCAAAATATCAATTTTAATAGGAATAGTTTCTTTGAATTAATAATTGTTTGATTTGCAAATTACAATGTTGTCATATTATTGCCAAAAAAAACAGTTTCTGCCGTTATGCTTAGATCTTGTTAGCCTCTAATGCAATGCCGAGTTTTGTCTTAAAGACATTTAATGTCAAATATAGGATAGAACAGAACTGTCAAAACACAGAACTGCAATGCCATCACCAATGAGCACTCGTATTCCAAACATAAATGTAATCGGCAGCCTGTAACAACGAGTTAAAGAAGGCGTTGGCGAATATATGAGCAAAAACGTAAAATTATGGACAGTTAGGTGGCCTTTCCAGATATTAAATCATATCTAATCACGGCACAACGAAGAACGGATAACGTAATTTCCTATCGCTGTTCCATACGCTCATCAATAACGGTTGCCAAATCGGGAAATCGTGGTAAGATGCATTTTTGATAAGTTTCCTATTCAATTTCAAGACAAGTCAAGCTATGGTAAAGGATCCTCTTGGGGACGCAACTACGTAACAAGAATCCCAGCTCCAATCCCCCCTTTAATTTCTCTAATTAGTTTACGAAGTCCTCTCATTAGTTCAGAAAGCGTCACAGATTAGTAATTAAAGCATATTAAAAGTATCCTTGTAAATTAGATTCCTCGCTTTGACTGGCGATTGGAATCCTATTCAATGTAATGCCTAAATGATTATCGCCGTTCCTAATGACCGAAGCCTTAAAATTACCAACCACGTTTGATGATAAAAAAAATGAAAGCTTTATGAATTTCCAATCTCGATCAATACATATTTAAAAGGCCGTATATGAAACGACTCGTCTTTACCAATGTTTGACAAACTGCGAAAGCTTTTGCAAGATTAATATGATGGTGCATATGCATGTATACGCTCTGCTATACGAGATTTAATTGAGGTTCTAAAAAAAAACTGTACCCTGATTTTCCCGACTTAATTGCGATTTTCGTCGTTCGAGATATCGATTCGCTAGTTCGATTCGGCGTTTATAACTAGGGATAGTAATTAATATTTACGATGGGTAACAGTAATTAGATACTTGCTTAAAATCATTGTAAAATTTGAAGACAAGATTAGTAAATCACACTTTTAATATTAATTAAGATAGTACATTTCGTGTCCACGCATAGAAGTACAAATCGCATTAAATAATTATAAATAAAATCTTGAACATTCTAGTATATATGAGCTGACTAATGACTAGAGACAGGATTATACAAATGCATAGGTGCATATGCAATTGCACATTATATCTCTTTTCAGCTTTAGTGCATACAAATGCATAGAAATTTTGAATCTACAGAATAAATGCATATTTTAAGGGTTTCAATAATTTCAAAAAATTTAGTTCCCTTTTGTCGAAACTTTTTCGCACAATGATAAATTAAGCTTTCCGTTTACTCAGATATGAGCAGAAATATAAATGGACCTGAATATATACATACATTTATAATTATGTTCATACGTACATGCATATATAATAATGGCCATACATATCATACATATTTAATTATGTCCTGAGGAGTCAAAAAAATTTATTAACATTCGTAGCTGAATTAGTCACTACTCTGAGTAGGGAGACGGAAAGTTTTTATTCTAATATGTTAAACAGGTGGCTAACTAAAGGTTAGATCAAACACAACAAACGTTTATATAGGGTAAAATTCTGCACCATTATCTGTCAGTAATAGAAGTTTATGATAATTTGTTACAGATGAACTATAAATTTTAAACTACCTGCAAAATTTTTTATATACCATCAAATAACCTCAGTATATCTGGTAAGGACTTGTTTGGCTATAAAATGCTATTGATTAGTAGAAGAATAAAGTTTAGTTGTTTGAAATTTTGACGGAAAACTTGTGATACGATATATTAAAAAGCATGCTGTATGTCGAATATTTTCCCTCAGTTAGCTAGTAATAAAACCAACCTTTTGCATCAAGACGCAGGATATTTGTTTTTTGAATAAGTCGAAAAATATATTAAAGTGCGTATTTGTTCATTCTAAATGCATATAAATGCATATTTTGGGGGATTTAATGCATATTTTGGGGGATTTAATGCATATTTTGCTGGTTTCTTAGTGCATATAATCCGGGCTCTACTTACAACAATACAATAGTAGAAAATAACTCTTACATCGTGGGAATGAATTCTATGAGTTAGGATGCCCTGATGTAACAGAAATATCGGACTAAGGAAAATATATTCATGCCCTTTTTTGCATGTTTTTACGGTACAAAAATTCCAAAAGTCGGGCTGCGCCAGGACATTTTTTCAGAAGAAATCAAACCTCTGTTGCAAAGGGCGACCAAAACCCAGGAATACATTGTGCAGAAATACGGCACGTTTTCTCCGATATCTATGGGAGGTGAACCTGAGTTTACAGCACGAAGACGAATGTGTTTCCGCTACACACATTTAACACTGTATCTACATTTGTCTGTGAAATGTAAACCACCTGGTCTACAGTAGACAGTTAATCTGTAGACGTTCTTTTCTTGGAACCGTTCAGGGTCAAACTTGGAAAACGGCATGGGTAGGTGTACCTGCTGCCACTACACAACCACAGGAGCTAGGTATTGATTTCAGTATAGTGTTTTCATAATGTGGAAACAGTTGTATGGATTTCATGTCAATGATTTTGAAGAATAGACACAATATAAAAGGAATCAAAGGCGATTTCGAGCACTATAATTTCGTCTATGGTGATGTAGAATGTTATATTTTCCAGAATAGCTTGTTTGATTTTGGCTACCTGTTGGTACTACTGCCGTCCTTGTATCCGTCTGTACCAAAATCGTGGGTTTGGATCCTTATGCTCTGGTGGAGGATCCCGAATATTAAATGGATCTCCTCGGTTTGATGTCTTCTACAAGATATAGTTCTCCGATGTCTATAGATTTTTTGAGGTTAATTTAAAACATCAAATCCCTTAAAGTATAAAATACCGGTTTGGACTATCCCGCTTATGTTCTCTCATTTTCCTTTTATCTCCAAAAAAATAATTTGGTAATTTATTTTAGATTTACTTTATTTAAACTTCTATTGAAATGCTAATTCAAGATTGCATTCCCTCATATATATTTTTTTTAAATTCAATATTATTTCCTGATTTCCTTCTACGTCTATTTCACTTCTTTATAGTATAGCCCATTCACTGTTTAATAAACAAATCGAAATTTTTCTCTCCCTGTATTTTCAGCTTGAAAAATTTCAAGCAAACCTTAAAATCCGATCGTGATATGGATTGGGACAGTTGATAAAGGAATATAAACTTGTCAATTCTTAATATTTATAATTATGAATGACAACAGATGAAATGTGCGTCACAACTTGTCAATCTAATAATTGTTGCATTGCGATTTTTTTCCCATTTGCTTCTGATCACATCATTAACTTTATTGCTTAAATAAGGTTTGTGCTATTTCCCTTACTTAGCTTCTTAATCTGAAACCTTTTTACATCAATTGTGTTAAGTTTTACATCAAAGATTTCTTCACATTCAAATTCATTCAATTCCCTTCTTGGCTTATTAAGTCTGCGACTGCTTTGCTTGATCATGAAAGAGACTTTATATGCTTTGAAAATATGTTTTATTTAATAAAATCAATCTATCGCCATTAACTTCTAACAGAGATTTTAAACCTGGAAATAAAATCTTATCTCGTCTCCTTTTGAAAATTTTCCTGAGATGAACATATTACTTGCGAGGATGACATTATTCGATGACATGTTATAAAAAAATGAATAATTGGAATCACAATTACTTCATGAAGGAACAACCTGATAGCACATGTTATTATTTACTGAAGTTGTTTTATAATTTTACTAAGTCTGAAAGAACAGACTGTAATTAAATTTACAAATTCAATGTATTTATCAAGTTTTCTGGAATTAATACAGTATTATAAAGTAAAGTCACTGTTTAAAGAAAAGTAACCATATATATATATATATATGGCGAAGCGTTATGAAGAAAACAAGTAATTCCATCTAGTTGAAAAATATTTTTATTGACGCTTACATGTTAAGTATAGTTAATTGCAACTCCTAAAAGATAAATAATTAAAATACATTGTTAAAAAGTTTTTGGGACGCCCTTTTTCGCAGATTCTCAAATAACACATATGCACATTTCGACAACAAATGAAAGACTGATTATAATTTGAGAATTCGGAACGCAACAACATATATTGTTGCCAAATATATAAAATTAAATAACGTATAATACGTGTTGTCGAATATTGAAAGTGAATACATTAGAATTTTGAGAAGCAGCTATTTAAAGGTATATAGAACAAGTTGAAGCGAAACGTTTCGAAGCTATCGCAGCTTCATCTTCAGTGCGAAAATGATTGAAATGCTGGAATATTATTTAAGCGTTGCTTATTCTATATGGGCAGAATATGTAACACTTAAATAGTATTCCAGCACTTCAACTATTTTCTCACTAAAGATGAAGCTGCGATAGCTTCGAAACCTTTGTTTTCAGCTTTTTCTATATGCTTTTTAATGGCTGCTTCTCAAAATGTAATGTATTTGTTTCTAACACCAGTTGTAATTTATTTAATTTATTTCACACTGAAAGTGAAATTGTATTTATACAACAATTGCTGAACTTAGAATAAAAGAGAATAATTTGGCATGTTGCCAATTTTAGAAACTCAAGTTTGCGTTCATTGGTATCCCAAGTGGCAACAACAAGAGATGCCCGTAAAGCGAAAAAGTACTATTTCTATTGGTGAAATCCACACATACGATGTTTGTTTGGGATAACTGAGTATTGGAAGTTATGAATCGAAACGTAGTGTTTTATTCAACTATACGTTGATTAGAAACAAAAGTCTTGTTTGTCTGTATCACTTTCATTTTATTGCAGACCTATATTCTCCTTCTTATCCGTTGTAAACATCTATATAAAATTAAAACATATATAGCAAAACCTCTCTAAACGAACACCCATGTTTTAGGGTGAAATAAATATTTCTTGGCAAAATATTCCTTCAAAAAATAGCCCCCCCTCACCACTTCCGGCTACCCTTCTTTTAAGAATATAATTTCCTGCCATACATGTGTGTCTAGCAATGGAGAATTTTACGGTATTAATGAACTGGTAAAAAACACGGAAAAAAGATTTTAAAATTTTAAGCATACCAGGGATTAAAACATATAAGCATAATGCAGTCGAATTCACATATATGCAGCTCGCGTATATGCGAAGATCGCATACATACATAAAATATAGAGTCTTAAGTTTTCTCCTATCTTTTAAATGTTGTCTAAATCCACTTAATTTCGATTTTATGCATATACAGACTAATACATGCAAGTATTTTTGAAGCCAAACGAATGCTTTATTATAGAATTTAAACCGTATATATGCAAACAAATTTTATGAACAAGTTTTCATCCACAGTAAATAGCTGACAACGTTCGTTTTAAGGAGTAGCTTTCCCCACTGAAAATGTCTGTCAACACTTGTCGAAGTTTCACTTATCAGCCTATTTATGTCTTTTCCTAGGCCTTCCTCTTTTGGTGTTCGAAATCTGTCCAATTACTATTATTATTTTTTTTAACGACGGCAATCTGGTAAAGAAGCTAATTCTGCTCTAAAATTTTCGCAAGCTTATTTAAAATAAAACAGTTTTGATATGAAAAACGTTGATACTGTAACAGATGAAATCTTTAATCATTCATCAAAACATTCATGCGTGAAAATAAAGTTAATTGATTTTTTTTTTCCATTAATATAGCACATGTGTTTATGTAAGTACGACTATATTACTTCTTAAACCTTACGTATGGTCTCACCTTGCTTGGCGCAGAATGACCCTTGCTGTCCTTGCGCCATAAAAATACAACCAACCAACCAACTATATTACTTCTTGTTATTTTTATTAATAGAGTAATAGTACTGTACATTATAAATATTGAAATAATGTGTATGATTTATAAAATTAGAAATAAGAATATCTAATTTAATAATAAAATTCGATAAAAATTTAATGAGCAAATTATTTCCACGCTATAGTTCAGAGAATACCGCTTTTATGTAAAACCCGCTTATATGCGAAACTCGCTTATATGCATAGGATTTCATTGCCGCGTCCATTTGTATATATATATGTGTGCAATTTTGACAATTTATTAATTTATACTTAGGAAGAAGTAACCGAGATAACTAAGTTCATGCACCTACTTTTCATCCCGCAAGAGTTAGAAGAAATAAGAAGATCATGCCTAACGCTGTTCTTAATTCAGCGACCTTCCGGCTTATATCCCAAATTTCTGTACTCTGTGCTGTTGAAACATAGCTGGCATGGTCCCAAAGTCTACTGTACATCAGTTATTCAGCAGATAGGAAGACTGTATATGAACCTGAAAGTCGATCTATCGAAATCAGCTTTATATTGATTCGTGTTTCTTCAACGCGACATTTAACAGAAAAATGTTCTAATTTGAGTCTGAAAACGGGTGTATGAATAAAATTACATCAAAAGTGTAAAATGTTCAATTTCTCAAATATTCAAGTATAAAAATTTGGAAGGTGTAGTTTACACAGTATGCTGTGATTTCACATACTTTAAACATATGTTATGCCAGGGTTCGAAAACTTTTTGATAGTGATCTGCGGAATAATACAGCAATATCATACTATCGAAATATTAATGTAAATTAAGTAGATTTTTAATTTTAACAGTCGTATTCGGAATTTTATATTTTCTTTTAAATCAATCCGTGTGACATTAACAACCTTTTCGCTTGCCATGGTTTGAGCGGGTGGCCTTAGTTGTCGACCTCTGCAGAATTTTCAACAATTTTTGAAGCAATATAGCAAATATAAAAGACATGAAACTAAATTTTTATAGAAAAATTATGAATGAGATATACTTTTAACGTATGGTAACACACACATAGGTATCCACAAATAGGCAAAAGAGTGCTCGAGACACTCATATCGCTCTGCAATATTTGCACTTGTTTAGGTTGAATTGTATTGAAAAAATTTTGCGTAATACTTGCAAATACTCTTCCGGTCAACATCCCACACATTTGAAAAATTATCATAGGAGCTCATGAAAGCACTTTTGCTCTATGCAAACTTCGTGAGATGTGGGATATTTGCATTCTTTTCTGTCAAAAATACTACAAGAATTTCAGGATCTTTCCAGCCTTCATCGGAGAATGAGCACATTGAAGAGACAAAGTCAGAGAAAGCATAGTCCAGGTGAATGAACATCCGCCATTGATTCGTCTTTTTGACTAAGATAGCGTTATGGTAGATAGCAGAAGCCCTCACGCTGCCATCATTTTTTCTAGTGTTTATCGCTCCTCGTATGTAGTGTTTGCGGATGATGTGGCGCGAAAGGGGGAAGAATGAAACACAGGACCCAGGGATGACGAGAGATCTTCTGCAAATGATGAATGGCGGAAGGCCGATCGGCCGAGAGAAACGTCCACCCAATATCGATATCTGAAGGGCCGAAATTTTTCATCTCTTTTTTTTTATTTGACTTTCGAGATATGAATACAACTGAGGCTCATTTATTTTCTCAACGGTGTGGTATTTTCCTTCCAAATGATCACTTTGTTCACTTTTTTCTCAGTATTCCTTTTCATGGTGTTATAATGCTATGTTTCTCTTTTTTCTCCATTGTCTATTTTTCTGGCATTTGTTATTTCTTCTTCCAACAACTCTTTTTTGTGGATTATTCTGTTATCGATGTCGATTTTGGATGTTTTGTTTCGTTTTTTAGAGGTGTTTTTGGATCTATGATTCATTTGAGCGGTGCCAGTTGGCAGGTCATTCGTGACAGACGCACATAGCCACATCGTTTTCACGAGTATATTTCTTTAGACGTCATCGGTGAGTTTCTTCGATAATTTTTAATACATTAAATAATTTAAAATATTATTTGTATTTTAAAAACTAAAACTAAAGAATCTCGAAACTTCCATAAAATTATGTTTAGTACATATTATTTGACAACAAATAATGCAAAATTTGAACACTACATACGATGGTATTTGTCAAATGAAAAATAGAAAATTATATTATTGTTTTTCATTTAATAATCAGTGAAGTTCCTTTAAATTATTTACATTAAAAAGAATGTGCTGCATACATATACGAACAGCTTAGAAAACCGAATAATGGATGACGGGCTTAGAATATATTTGAAATTTATGATTATTTGCTGTAGAATTGCGATTTATCTGATACACAAATAGTAGATAAATATATCACAACACTTTCGCAGTTAGCTATCATTTAATTTCTAACTGCGACAGTATTGTGTTATGTTTATCTACTATTATTTGCTGTGTTTTAACCTTACATTTGTTTAAAAAGTACGATTAATTTTTGTTATTAACTGTGGGAAAATAATATCATACCAAAAATTAAATTATACTTGGCTGAAGTTTTCTAAATTAAAACTTTTATTGTTTGAAAAGGCCTTAAGATATTGTCATTTGCTAAACGTATATTCGACATTTTGTCATAAATAAGCGATGGGTTGTAATAAATGCATATTTTATGTGTATATTCTATATATATATAGGGTGAATTTAATCCTCCGCACCTCCGATACATTTTTGAAATCCTTATGTTATTATAAGCCCATTTGCAAATCATTGTTGGATCGGAAAATGGAATTTTATATTTTTTTGTTTTTTTAATTTTTTCGAGCGGACTATATTTGCTGATTCAGCCAATCATGGGTTAGTGGAGGCCAACCTTCTTTTCAAGATTTCACGCCCACTTGGAGCAATACTCGACTTGTTGAGTTAAATTAGTATAAGATTTATTACGGCAGTATTTCGATAAATTTTTGACGAAACATAGGTTTAGTTATTGGTTGTATGAGTATTCACAACAGAGTGGACTGAAACTGAATGATTTCATATTTTGGATAGAAAGTAATTATGTAATAATAAATTAAACTGTGTTAATTGTAATAAAAGCGTAATCTGCAGAATTCGCCAAGAAAGCTCGCTAAACTCAATTTTCGAAAGTAAACAAACTAGTTTGGCTGAAATTATTTCACGAAAACATCCACGCGCGGGATTCAAAATAAAATGAATGCTTCTCTTATGCACAAACTGAATTGCAACTTGCAATGTGATTATAAAAATTAAAGTAATTTGTTTTCTGCTATGACTTTCAGAAATAAAATAAAAATAATATAGAACTTCAATTTAACAAATAGAGAAAAAAATAACTTTACAGCTACTTCAAAATCTAATACGTTTAAATTTAAAAAGTTAACGCTAGCTCTGTATTACTGGACGTATTCTAAACTTTTAGAATACATCCCGCGTTCGCTTTTTCACATTTTTCGACCAGCTTGCTATCCCGCCGCGTGTTGCCAAAAAGGTTTCAATTGGCTCTATTTTAACTACCTTTTAACACTTAATTTCTCGATTTCCAAGGGTCTATAGCCGCTAATTTTCATACATTAAGGATTTTAATCTGTCCACATTAAGCTCAATTAAATTCGTTAGATTCGGCATGTGAGCTCCGAGGAAGTGGGGGAGGGGTTACTTGTGAGTTTTCCTGACTTTCTCAGTCTGTAATGTAAATATGAGCCAATCTCCTAAAAATTCCTCCAATGAGGCAATCCTCTCTATCTCTCCAAGGGAGGCCGGCCGGTGCTTACACGCTTCTCCCCACTTCCTAAGTCCTTTAATAACTTGAGAAATTCAAGAAAAGTTGAATATCATATTCAAATTTAGCCTTCTTATAAAGACCGAAGTATAGGAGGGGGCAACATAGGGTGAAGTCCAGGCCCTCGCCATAAGTAAGTAATTAATAATAGGCAACGTATTTTTGTACGAGAAAAAGAGGAATCTTGATTTTGTGCCTGTGGAAATCGTAACGTGTCTTATGTTCAGCGTATACATTGGAAATAGTTTTTATGTCATACGTACCAAATGTTCAGGGCCGGACATTAGCTGAAGCCATTCCTCTCTCCCCCAAAACCGAGCAGTTTTTAAACACAAAAAGGTAAAAATATTACTACTGATAGGTTGTACAAAAAGTGCTCACGAACTTGATTTACAACTTTGTAATAATTTTATGAAAGTCTCTGATTGGAGCATAGCTTGCCTACCCTCTACCCACAAAAATTAAAAAATAAATAAATAAATTAGATTCAGAACTATTTATTAGTTGTAATGTCATCAATCAGATAATAACAATTATTAACGCTGTATTAGGGTAAAAGGTCACTGAATTCAAAATTTACAGGACGGTGCATAAGCATTCCCAGAAAGTGGAAGGGGGTGAGGTTTATTTCAACCCTCAATCCAGAAAATTAACCATGTTAAAAAAAATGCACGTTAAAATCTAGGCGATGGAGGTCAAATCCTCGCGACCCCCCACCCTCTCACCGTTGGGATAGGCAAATTGGACGATGTCTAAATGTTCTCTAGTGCATAATTTTTAAAAACTGAGGTTTTTTATATTTATTAATTAGGGAGAGATTTAAGAAATAGCGATGGGCCGCCAATTCTAATAAACTGATCATTCTCGCGCGTAAGAATATTGTAAATTTTACTTTCGTTGTTCGTAACACGGTGAAGACAGCATGCAAAGTCGCCAAATTGGGCTTACCCTTTTGCTGATAGTATAGAACCAATGAAAAGGTTATCTCGGAAAAATAAACAACACAGTTGTTACTCGTTAGCGCCTATTGGTGAAACTAGTCCAATCAGTGAACAGATGGCTATTTCAAAAATGTTTCTCTAGTGCGGTGGATTGAACTCACCCTGTATACTTAGCGGCTAAATATTTGAAAAGTTTTCATAAAATTACTTTTATATTTTATAGTGGTATTTTTTAAATTTGCGGAAGCCTTATTTTTGTAAACACTATTGATAACCTTTAGGAATTATGATCATGAGGATTAATTATAAATAAATAAGTTTGACTTAATATTTTTTCCTGAAATTTCGTGATTTCAGTTCCCGTTTTTAACAGCTCTTTGTAATTTTTAAATTTTGTTGATTTCGTTGTTTACACATTTTTGCGTTTTAATCCTGAGCTAACGTACTAAACGAAAACAAAATAAAATAAATTTTCAATAATAATAATAATAATGATAATTTATTAATAATTACAGTGAAAATCGTTTATAACGACGCCGATTATAACGACCAACCGCATATAACGACGGAATTTTTACAAGAAGTTTGGTTTGCTATTCTACTCCATACTAAATATATCGGTTATAACGACATCGTATATAACGACGGCGATTTTGTAGTCTACGTAGATTCTAAGTAGGGAAATTCGTATCGGATATAACGACGCGACTTGACAGTCATAAGTCGGAACAATGTGGGTTAGTTATTAAAATTTAAAGTTAGTTACAAAATTTAAGCTTTATTCTAATCTTGTTTATTTACAAATGTAAGAGTAATTTTTATTACTGCTAAACCTGAATATTGAAAATAGTGAACTTAAAAAGTGATTTATTAATTGAATATCACGAGGGTCATATTCTTAAGGGGCCCATTCTATTTTTTCAGCGTAGGTCGCATAAAATTCTTCAGCCGGCACTGTTCTGATCAGTATAATAAATACTATTCATTACATTTGTTTTCTACATTATATACTTTAGTAGTATTTTCTACAATTTTTTCAATTTAAAAATCTAAGGAAGTACTATGTACTTAGTATAGCTATAACATAATATAAATGGAAATTAAATTCATTATAATTAAGTATATGTTTATTGTAAGGTATTATTACCCTTCACAGGGATAACACAATTGCCAAATATGGTCAACACAGAAAAGCCTCCGGGGCGAGATTTTTGTGAGTTTTTCGTGGGGGAATTTATTATACAATAATTTTTGCCACCCTGGGTGACAGAAATTATTGTATAATATATTTTTATTTAATTTTGAAACCAAAAAGTGTAATACTTTTTACTGTCAAAATAATTTGTAAATGTTTAGAGTACATTACTATGGGTTACTCTGATTTTAAAAAGATATCGGTTATAACGACCGAATTTGCACGGTCCCTTGGAGGTCGTTATAACCGATTTTCACTGTACTTCAACACGTATTCCCACGTATTGGTGTTTGATTTTCAAATATTTAAGTAAGGAATAGCTAAATGAAATTTATTCTTATTTAAATTAGCATCAAATGTCATATAAAAATGTAGATTATTATACTTTTTGATGTAGATTTTTTACACATTTCCAATACATCTCTAAAAGCCACACATGAATAAAATACATCATAAATGCAACAAAAAAATTCTATTTATCTTCTTTTCTCCGATCTAGTTCATTCGTTTGACATGCTATTAAGCTGAAACACTGCATATTATGCTGGAAACCAATTACCTTATTCTGAGTAATTAGATTATCAAATTAGAAACATGGGTATCGCAAAACTTACAATTTCAATTCATTAACCGTTCAAGGCTACTTACTTAGTCCCATTCACCAAATTTACGCGAAATTTCTGCTTTTCAGAATTTCTCTTGTATTTTAGATTCCAAGGTGGAGACTTTTTAAAAGATATTCATCGCATTTAATGAACTGATAATAAAGTACATTTCCCCATCTCGTTAAATAACTTTCTTGATATTTATTAGCTTAGAATTTTAGTTAAGTTTTCCTTGTCCTGAATTTTCTATAATTTAAACACCATTTTATTCGGTTTGAAATTCATGCCCTTCTTAAATTCTCTAAATTCTTATTAGAATTGCACATGTACAATAAACAATGAAATGATTTTTTTCGCATCTAGCACTCAAATGCACAGAGCAGCGCATTACTTTTGACTCAATTGAGTATAAAAATAATAATCATGCATGATGGTGAAATCCAATCTTTAACATTAATATAAACAACATCATTGAACAAATAACACATAGTGTAAAAGTGTAAAAAGTACTTGGACAGAATAAGCAAAAAACATATACTGTTGTATTGTTTTTTTAAATCCTCAAGGCAATGATTTCGGTAGAAACACGGACGCCTTCTTCAAAACCAACACAATGCCAGTATCATCAAATTGCTGGAGCAATATTGACCACGTTTTTGCGCTGTCACTAAGGCAATGAGGGATATATTCCGATAACGCCATTTATCCATCAATTTTTCACGCCTTTCGTTAACAATGAAATATTGTTTAGAAACTAGCACATTCGCAATGGACTCCTGATAGTACCATACGGGGATAGTAGAATTTATATACCACCATGATAGAGTAACTATTAATCGGATATGTGTTAAAATCTCTCTTTTATTATCGGCCAAGTTACAACGTTTATCGATCTTGATACCAAATTACCATAAACAGAAGTGCTGAGAAATCATTTTGTATTCATATCGGTCAAAGTCTAGGTTTCTTGACTACCGCAAACAGTTAGAGCGTTACCTTTCCCATCAGCCAAGTGTACCAAAATTTATGTCCATTCAGTGTACATATATCATATTAGACAAATATGATTAAATGCCGAAATTTGGGAAAGTTTATTAGAAAGTTCCGATTAATTACATCCAGGCACCGACGGTTGAGAAAAAATTACATCCAACCATTCAAATTATTAATGCATTGCGTAAAATGTAACAGCACCCCGAACCAAAGAAAAGGAACTAAGCCAAGTTAGGAAGAATAATTATTCTTACAACATTTTGGGTTTACTGCGATTTTAAAGGAACGCGTTACGGAAGATTAAAGTTTTACGGAAACAAGGATTCCTCCCCCCAACCCCCCCACACACACACACTTCCTAGAGCCTTTCAAACAAAAGAAGACAGTATGAAGGGTAGAATGTAGAGAATCAATCATTTTCCTCGTAATCAATTAAAAAGAGAGCTGGAAAAGTTAAAAAAGGGGAGACTTTTGTTCTTTGTGTTAACGAGATTTTCCAGCACTGTGTAATCTGTTTCTGTTACAGGGATCGATGTCTCTTTAAATATTTACGAGCCATTAACACAAAGCTTAGGTGATGCTGAGTAAAAAAATGGGCCAACTCTTTCCTGCAGCATGTTTACTTGGTCAATTTGGCATTCTCGCATTGTAATCTAGCTAGTGAAAATAGCTAAGGTGTTTCCAAGGAGGGCTATTGTGCTCTATTGTCCCTATTATAGGAATGATAATGACATTGTAAACGAGTCAAACAATAGCAATTTTTGCCAAAGTGGCAACGTGTCGAGAAAATTAAATTTTTATGACGATGCCTTTTGGATTTAGTCAAGCACTCGAGAAATATGAATCTTTCTATCTTCTCTCATTCGTTAACTCGCCTAAAATTACGATTTGATTTCAATGGCGGATTCAGGATGTCGTTACGTGGGGGGGGAAGACTGTTTCGGGGACCTTCACCGCGAAAATTTTTAGTTTTGGACTGTTAAATAGTTTAGGTAAATGTTGTTATATTACTAGCCTTCCTTTATATTCACCAAAATATTTAATTTATGACAATGAAGTAGAGTTGGGCTTTTCTTTAATTAAACTATATGGTTTAGGGTAGATTATAGTCAAGTATGACAGAAGGATAAGCTAGTAAAGGAGACATATACAATAACCAAAACGATAATTTACAATGTAATTAATAGAACAAGTTTAAATTTAAACTGCAAAAGCGTTGAAATTATTTTACTTTTTTTATAACAAGCAACTTTTAAAAAAAATTAAGTTTAGTAAGTTGAGTAGTTTAGTAATTCGTTGCTTATTTTTATTATATTTATACGTGAGTGTTGAAAATTATTGTGTAGTTTATTACTTTAAGTAGCAAGTCAAGTGCAAAGTCTAGCCATCTTGGTTTCTTTGAAAATTTGTCAATCACTTTATTTACATCAATATGAATATTTTTGTGGGTGTGTATTAAAAGTCTTTCTTCTGTCATCCGCGTTCGAAGGCAAGTTTGAAGGCGCTTCAACTAACGCAACACTTGCTGAAAACATAGCTTTAAAGGGTGAAAAACTTGTACATTTGTGTGAAAACGGTTGGATCGCATTTCTCGAAAACTTGGAGACTACGGATGCCAGTATAAAACTTTTGTTAATTACAGTCGTAACAAACGACACAAAATATTCTTAATCTTTTTTTTTCCTATTTAACCATGACAGGGGGAGGGGCGATAGCCCCTTTCCGCCACTCGCTGGATCCACTAATGCTTGGTTTTCCTGTTTCTTATCAAAAGAATTTACAATAGTCTTATCTTAATATTTAATTTGAAATTGACAGTCGAATCCCGCTTACACGAATTTTATTTAACCGAATTTCGGAGTAACCAAAATGACCTGATACGCATTTTGTTTCATTATTTTTCAAAGTGTACACCCGTTCAAGAATTTTGACTAAAACACTAACGTTTACTTTCTGATGTACTACAATCTTCTGAATAAACTAGCATAAATACTATTCAAGAACATATTAGTCTAAACTAAACGCTCAGGAGAAAAGTTATGTAGTGTTAGTCTGTAGTTTTTCGCCCACTATGGCGGCTACGCTAATAAATGACCTCGTGGTGTGAAAATGAAAAATCCGGTGTCAGAGTGTGCTTCAATAACGTGTTTTGAGAGACGTATTGCATGTTATCGTAGTTCTAACTAGCTTCCATTGTATACCGACTGGCACGCCGTAACTAACCCATGAATTTGCAGCCTTAAACACTTTTTCTGTAAATTCCTTTTTTCGAAACTTAAATTTCCTCTCAATGGCTAGGTGTTAAAAGATTTAATAGCTGCTATTGGTACAGTAAAACCCTGGGCATCTGGTCCCGGCTAGGGAAGGGAATAAGTGAGCAAATTACCCCCCCAAAAAAAAAAGTTGCTACGCCATGGCCATGAAAGGTTTTGGATAAATATCGCTTCTTTACACTTTACACTAAAGACTTAATTTCTAGATTATGTAGAACCCTTAATTTCGTTTTATTTGGGTTCTACGATACACAAGTTTTGTTATCCACGCGAATGTAGTTGGTCGCACATTTACATGGAACTGATGACACGGTTTCTTTTATGTGCAGAGAAAACGTAATTACACATTTACAGCTTCAGAACTACTGAAAACAAATATAGTGGGACCTGCTAAAATGACCACATTTGTAAGTTGACCACCTGAATAAAACGACCACTCTTTATAAGAGAGAGCTGGTAGGGACTTAGTCATACCTATACCAAAATATACCGCGTATAGTGACCACCTGTCTATGGTCACCATATGATACAGTTCCCAAGGTGGCCACTTTGGGTAGGTTCTATTGTATCTAGACATTTTTTATATAAAATATATCGCAATAGCGATTTAATTTCGTTTAAATATGATGAAGGTAACAAATGCAGTAAAACCTGCTTAAAGCGACGATGTTTGGGACTGGACTGAAATGAACATCATAGAGAGGTTATCAAATTTTATAACACACGACAGACTTTAGTATAGGCAAGGTAGTCAATTTATCAAGGTGGTCGCTTTACCAGGTTCCACTATATAACGCATTGGGGTATCTAATGGGGGAAAAGTGTGGCTTAGCTTCCCAGAAAAAAAAACGATTACTTCTCCAAAAAAACGAAAATTATAAATGAATGCTCTCTGGGGAACCTTGGGATGGGGCTATAACCCCCATAGACTTCCAAGCTAGTTACGCCAGTGGTAATATATAAAGAAGTGGTAACAAAATGGTAAGGAAATTTATCCTTTAATGTAAATAAATTTTCATTTTATTATAGTAGTAAGTAAGATACAATAGCTGTAAGTAAACCATTATGAAGAGTAATTTTAGATGTTGGATAAGTCTTAATAATTCGTTTTAGAGATATCATGCTGTCTTTCAACATGAATCAACCCCAGTAAACGGTAAGTGTAAGTATTTCTATTTCACGCTATTGTTAGTTATCTGGCTGCAGCGCAATTTTTTGGCAAATTATTAATATTTTTGGGAGCCAAAAAGTAAGAGAAAAAGTCGAAAAAGCACTCACTGGTTGACCAAATCTATCTTCACATGCAGTACTGAAACTAGGAGTAGATTTGGCTGTTTATAAGTCACGTTTATGCGGCTTACTCAAGATCTAAAACTACGCTTCCCTGATTTATTATGTATATTCGATCAGCATAAACATGTTGTGCCACAAGTGTTAATAGATCTCGGTGTCGTATAAGTTCAAGCATTTAAAATGACATGCTAATATCTGTGAACGCAAATCTTGGTCAAATTAACGTGTGATAACAGCAAGAGAATATTTGAAGGTGGAAAAGACGAGCTAGTTTCCATAAAGTGTTTCCAAATGCATAAAATTCCTCATTTTATTTTGATTTTTCCAAAAAAAACGTAAAAAATTGTAGATATAAGACGGTTATGCAGAAGAAAGGAATTACAACAAGAGGAGAAGGATAAGAAGAAAAAGGAGAAGAAGAAGAAGAAGAGAGAGAGAGAGAAGGAAAGAAAATAAGAAAGGGAAGAATATAAAACTGTGCAGTCAAAACGAAGCTAGTTAAAACAGATCAGTCAAAACGAAGCTAGTTAAAAAAGATCAGTCAAATTAGATTAGATCATTAACAAGGATTGATATACAAACGTTACGTAAGAAACCAAATAAACATACCTCTGAAATATTGCGCTTTTAACCCATCGCAATAAAGTGAGTCACACGTATTATTTGGTTTTGCAGCGCATGTAAAATCATACTTACATTAATTGTATCGTAGTCCCTGAAGTGTACATTATTAATTAATTTGTTATTTGTCAAATTGTAATATAGGGACAAGGAAGAGCACATTTTTTTTTGGAAACGTATCACTGAAAAGCATGTCGATGAAGAGTTCCCAAAAACTCTCAATTTATAAAATAAACACAATAACTGCGAACCGTGATAAAGCAAGTTAAACTTATATTTCATTGAAATACCCAAAACGATAAAATTCAACAGCAAGTGAGATGTACAAAATAAATTGTCGAACATTAAAAATTAATTAAATCAAAGCTTAAATATTAATGCAAATAAAATATATACTGCTCCTATAGTTTTACAATACCAAATACGATAATATTATCAAACAATAATACAATTTATCAATATTTGGTTCCTATTTAACAGACGCCAGTCTGACAACTATTAGAATGAATTCATTTTCTTCCTCATCTGTCCTTTCGTTTTCCTCATCATAAACCCAGTATCAGATATTTCATTACTAAAAATTGATATTAAAGAAGTTCATCATTCAAAATTGTATGATACCCTATACATATTAATAAACCCCAAAGAATTTTATTACTCGATCTTTTTGGGAGTTTTTGCTCTTAATAACTAGCATTTCCTTGAAAGTTGATTCAATCTTGCTTAGTTGTCAGAACCAGGCAGACGTGCAAAACAAGTCAACCAGAAACGAAGCAAAAAGGTCCGACAGAATCGCAAACAAATATCTAAATACAATCTCACTTATCTTGAAGCTGAGAAATCCGTTTAATTTTTCAAGCCTATCTTTAATCAATTAGTATCGGAACTACAGTTTGGTAATTCCGTCTTTCCTAGAGTCATGTCATTTGCTCCTGGTAAATGCAATTCCCAAATGACTCGTCACCGCTCTCGGGAGACAGACGGGATAGGAGGAAACTCATTTGCATCAATTGATTCCGGGAAAATGGCGGCCGAACATTCAGATCCATCTACAGCTTGTAGTCATATTGAAGCCAGCGTCAAGCGTTGCAAATATCCTTTAGTGGATCTTGTCCAGTAGCTGACGTTCGAGACAAACGACCAGCAGTAGGATGTCGGAAACTGGGCCTTTCCTTAAACAATGCGACTAATTTTCAATATGCAGGGATGAAGGTGCAAGTCTACCTATGGTCAGCCAGAAAGGGGCTAATAATTCCCCTAACATCAAACTGTCCATCAGCAGCCGTTTCCTCGTAGTAGGTTCAAATTCAAAACGCGGAACTAACATGATTATGCATATTCTGGTTA
>QLNU02014802.1:134187249-134211388 GCA_006491805.2 Dysdera silvatica
ATATAATTATTAATAATTACAATAAAAAAGTATAAACGAATCCTACGTCACAAATATACAATATCAATAATTACAATAAAAAAGAGAACAAATTAATCCTACATCATTTTTAAAAAATAGTTCTTCAATTTCTTTTTAAAAGATGGCAAATTCTTCAAATTTTTCACTTTACACGGCAACTCCTCCCAAAGTTTTATTCCACTATAATTTATATCATCTTTCCCTTTATTTGTTTTAGGTTTAGGTAATTTATATTCTTTATAATGTCTAGTTCATCTAACTACACTATTAATCCCAAGGTTTATAAAGTCTTCATTTTTTCCCAGTTTAATTCTCTTAAACATAGTTATAAATTTTGTATAATGTATAATTTCTGTTATATTCAAAATTTTGTGTTCTTTCATTACCTCTATTCTTTATTTTTTTTTTGTTTTACTTTGAATAATATTAATAAATCTATTTTGTACTCTTTGAACTAATTATATATTTTTTAGAAGTATTGTAGCATACAGAAGTTATTGAAGTATACAGAAAGTTATTGAAGTATACAGAAAACATACAAGAATAAATATTTTGCATCAGTAAAAAGACAAACAAAATCCACGATTGCTATTTATACCAATTATAAATCGTAACCTCTCTTTCTTTTCAGAAATTGAACTGCCACGTTCCTAATTCCACTCTTATGTGTAGAAAAGCTCTTACGGCATATTTGGCAAAGCAAATTGTTGTGTCACATATGTGTTGGTACACTGATGCACACAGAAAACAAATCGAGCAAGAGAGAGAAATCCTATATTATAAACCAGAAATTGTAAATTTTGAAATACGTGGAATATTATTTATATTATTACATAGAAATAAATGGTATAAATTGGTAGAGAGATCAGGTAGCAGGTATCGATTTATTATTCAGGTACAAAATAACAAATTAGAATCAATTAGTAGAGTATATCTCAGGGACGACCGAAAAAATACTGGTAAATACCAGCTTGACGAGTTCCACAGTCACCTCAAATTCCCATATTCCTTTCTTAATTCACCCTAAATTCCCAGGTTGTTTTTAAGATGAGCAGACATGGTTAGCAGCTATTTGTTGAGTCCAGGTTCAAGACTTTCATTGGCGGTTGAAATGACGTCAAGAATACCAAAACTTGTAATATAAGTGATTTCTTTTAGCTTTCGGTGAGCAGCTCTCGAGCCATTTGGCGAACCAAGGTTAACGACAGCTATGTTCGAATTTAAAGAAATGTAATTTAAAGCGATACGTACCTAGGAGCTCTTGATAACTAGGAAGAGGCTGTTCAAACAACTAAAATTCAGCTGATGTGATGTTTTGTGCAAGTCGAAGAGTACAGAGTGATGAAGGAGGAAAAAGATTCAGTAAATTTCGATTATCCAGAATTTTACGGCTATTGTAATGATACTGAACTAAAAACATTCGAAAGGCAAAAAAATTCACTATCCATTAGCCCAAAATTTATTATTCCCAAAATTAAAAATTATATTAAAACGATGATGAACCATTGCTTTATATGTAATAGTAGATCGACTCACTGTGCTAAACACTCGATGATTAATATAATACACAATAGGCACAGTTTTTGAAACCAAAATTTATTCAGCTTTAAACGTTTTTCGAAAACCTTGAGCTTTCATCAAAGAAGTAAAAAATCTAAGCGTACATCGCTCGTAAGGGCGAGTGTACGATTGTTTATTGTATAAAGGGTAAGGTTGTTGGTGGATTGGCGCCTTCTATCGGTCGAGCCAGATGAATGTGGACTGTAGGAGAAATATATGAGGAATATATTCCGAGGCTTCAACTCGTCTATTGTTGATCGGGCCGTAAAAAATTCTCCTCCAAAAAACCGGACACACATCTTTCTCCCAACAGCATTCCTATTTTATAGACCATCTGCTTACCGTTCGTTCCCAATATCAGCACTAAAATTGCTACTATTCTTAACAACTTTAATTTTAAAGTCTCTTTCACGCCCATCAATAAACGTTGTATTTCAAAACTAAAAGACTCGGTTTCGGATCACAACTCATGGGGGGTATTTATGAAATCCCATGCTCGTGCTCAAAATCGTGCATCGGCCAAACTCGTCGTGCACTCCGGTTCAGGGTTAAAGAACACCGGGCATACGTATAAAAATAAGAATTGACTAAATCATCCATAGCCGTTCATTGCTGGTCTTTGGACCACAAATTTAACTTCGATGAAGCGAAGTTAATCTACAAACCTTCATCTCCTGCTGATCTTAATTTTTTTGAAACTTTTTTAATCCATCAAAACATCGAGCACCTGGTGAACGATTTATCTATTACGGCCAATATCCATCCAGCGTGGTCACGTTTTCTCCTCTTAAAATTTCACCAATAATTTTTTATCATATACATTGCAATTTTTTATCATTTAGCACAATCCTTCACGCAGCCAACTTTCCTCCTACAGTCCACGTTCATCTGGTTCGACCGATAGAGGGCGCCAACTCACCGATATCAACCATCACCTGACCCTTTATACAATAAACAATCGTACACTCGCCCTTATGAGCGATGTACGCTTAGATGTGCTTCTTTGATGAAAGCTCAAGGCTTTCGAAAAACGTTTAAAGCCGAATAAATTTTCGTTCCAAAAACTGTGCCTATTGTGTAATATATTACTCATCAATCATTGCTTTATAATCAACCATCTTCATGCTTAAAACAAATTTGCAATGAGCCCCTTCCTTTCTCGAAGTAGACCTTTGCTTACATGACAAAAGAGCTTTAATTAACACTTAACGAGAACAGAACCAATAGTTTCATATAAATAGTACAGCTATGAGGTACGTTAATGACTTTTAGAATATCATATCACTTCGCTTTCACTCAAGTCATCGTATTAACGAATGAGGACATGATTATCCGCACTTAGTTTCATGGTGTTATTTCCAGCTAGCTTGCAGATACAGCGTAGCTGTTTAGGCTGAGTATTTTTTATTCATCAGTTAGCTGAAGTGCTAACTAACGCTCTGAGATCGAAGCTGTTGATTCTTCGTGGATGGCTGGCGATGTGCTATTGAGTGTATGAATTAGATGCATACGTTGCTAGGCATGTGCTGTAAGTCATAACACAACTGGTTGATGGTATCGTAGCTGCAATATCCGGTATCTACAATAATGTGCCATAGTTTTGCCGAACACTGTAAATACTGTATTCGTTATTAGTGAAAAAGCATCAGCGATTCTGTGAGTTATATATGAACATTCCCATGGTATTTTACTTTGATAGGTTTACTATTTGATTTTAATGCTAGTAGCGTTGAGTAAAGATTAGATAATTCCCTATATGTTGTTTGTACTAATTCTTTATTAAGATTAGTAAAGTGACGTAACACTACGCAGTACAAATGAGTTAAAGAAGTGCAACTTTTCAGGTGTAGTAAAATTTTTAATAACAATAATCGACGCATGTTTCGGACTGGCGTTGCCCTTCCCTCGTTAGGAATGAGAGTGGTCCAAAACTAAAACAGCACTGTGGTGTTACCGTGTTTACAGGTTTAGTTTTGCGAATCAAACCCCATCTCTTGGTGACAAAAGGAAACTAAATGCAGTTGAGGAGAAATTTAATGCTTGGTGGAGATAATTTAAGATTTTCCACATCCGGCCGAAACTCGGAGTAGTCTTGTAACTATTAACAATATTATCAGAGTTGACGTCTATGAAAAAAAGCTTAAAAACAATTCAGTTTGGTTGGCGACCTTCGCTGACGGATGATCGAAGCGTCTTGGAAGTTAAATTTGTGGTTTTTATCCAGCAGTGAACTGAGATGTGAGGATTTATTAAATTCAGCCTTCTTCAATTCATTTAATTCTTTATTTTATGTATTGTTAGGTTCTCCTGTCAATTGGTGTATTTTGTTAGCACTAGCTTTGTATTTTTGCTATTCACATTCCGATTTATATATAACCAGTGGTGGGTGAGGGGTTCGAGCAGCTAGATGTCAAAATATTGCACGTTACCATACCTTAAATTAACAATTAATAAAATTTGACAATTAATAGCTAACGATTAAGCGTAAATAATGTAACGATGTAACATAACGATTATGATTCGCAAATTGTTTAATTTTGAGGCAAAACCGGAAATGGAATATTATAACAGCTGAAGTACTTATGCTTATTTTCAATGTATTTGTAAATTATTACGCTTTCTAAGTCGAAGTTAAGGATATAAGTTTAAAGTTAAAAGCTGTTATGTTTAGTATGTTGGCTCTGACTTAGAAATCTAATATGTGTAGCGTTACTTTAAATCAGCCAGCATAAATTATTAAATTACTGGAGTAGTAGTTGCTGAAACCGCGTAGTACAATTTTGGTAGGATGTTTCTAATAAAATTAAAATAAACAGCTTCAACGTTAATCAATATGGACTCGATGATTTCCTCAAAGCTTTGTAAAAGTAAAATTGTTTTCTACCAAACCCCGTTCAAAACTAAACGAATGAAATCAGTTTCCTTTCAATTGATTTCCTTCTAGGGTTACAGTATTAAGTTAGGAGGAAGTGAAAAAATCATAGAAAGTAACAAAAAAGTAAACATCTGCCTAAATAAAATTTTCTTTCTTTCCGTCGAAGAAGATAAATGACTTTTCCTGAGGGAAGTTTTTCCTTTTCCGAGATAGGATATTAGAGAATGTTAGGAGTAAAGGGAAAAAAGTATGTAATGTAAATTGCGGCTCCCTACCAGTACTAAATCAAGAGAAGGATAAGTAAATTTAAATTATACGGCAGCGAGTCAAAAAATTGCGAGTCCGTATTTAAAAATAAACGAGAAAATGTTTTGTTTACGTGATAATAAATTTACGAAGCAACATAGATTTTATAAAATGTTTGAGTGAACCGTGAATTGCAGATCTTTCGATTTTTACTTTATACGAAATTTTCCTTATGTTTAACTAAATTGTTTAAGCAGATACAATACTACCATTCAATCATAAATATTTCATTAATCCTTGAAAGGGGAAATCTTCAGATTCCATAATCCCTCCTTTATCCAACCACTCCCTGGTCCTTGTTGGGACTGATATTCATAAGTTCAGTTTGTTGTGGTTGTTATTAATCATTCATTGCTCAATCACCATATAGCTGAACCTTGGTTGAAGAATAATGAATTACTAGTTAGCTCTGTGCATTTTTTAAAAATGGATTGGAAGTATGGTGGTATTGCAGGACAGAGAGGATAAAAAACAAGTTGACACTGACTAGGAAACTACCCAAGGTTGGATTTCTCGATTTTATCAAGAGCGGTGCTGACGGAAAGCAATTATCATGAGGAACAAAAAATCAAATGGAATTACCCTCCGGAATTGATTTAGGATTTTATAGGTGGTATGTTCCTAAATATATTTTATTGATAAGATTGGAATAGCTGTACACTCACGAAATAAATAAATTTGTAAATTTGTAAATCCAACCAGTTTAAGAGATACAGACTAATTTATTTTATGTGCAGAAAGAATCCATACAGAATTATAACATTCCACCAATAAACAAATACTTGTTAAATCTTTGTGGATCTTCCAGTGCTTTAACATGCCCATGCATGTTTTTGGACACCAGTCCGAAAGATCTTGAAGAGAGGCTGTTTAGCATCGCTGCTACTATCACGCAAATTCGTCAATTATTGGGGCTTCGTTAACGGTTTATGGAAATTTGTTTCAAAAGTGCTCATTATAGGGCATTGAGTCCCACAACCCAATGGAGTTGAATATTATGACCTGAATTTATTGCCGCTAATTTTAAAAGAAACGTATTATTCACTCCCGTTCTACTTATCCATTTCACAGGAAGCACTTCCAATAAATCTATTATTTCCAAGTGTACCACAGAAAAAGAGATGAATGGAGACCAAGAATAGGTAACAAGAAAACTCCAAGAAATTTCTGAATATCTTTCCTTCTTCCAACCATTTCTTTAATAGAGGAATCGAAAATTTGAAAGTAGTGGTACCCATTCCGAAAAACTAATTTGAATAACGATTACGCTTACCATTTTTTTATTTGGATGCAATTTTAGATTAGATGCATCATATTAATCTGATAATAAGCTTATTATCTTAAATAATTTTAAAGTAGTTTAAAATTGACCAAAGAGAATTTTTAATGGTGGTAGTTGCTAATTATAAATAAGCGCTTCATACGAAATCTTTTTTTTTCCTTTTCGATTTCATTTTTATTTCTATTTCATTGGTAACTTTGGTTTCGTTTTAGCTCACATATAAAAAGAAAGTATTTTATGGACGAAATTTACCAAGAATTTGGGAATTACTGTCGCTAATTTTTTTAATTACTAGTAAATTACTTCTTTTATTCAAAATTTTTCATTATACAAATTGTTTTAATTGAAATTATTCGTTATAAAATTATCCTAATTAAGGAGACTTACGCCAGAAAAATAGATTTTCTTTACTCTTAACCAAAAGGCATAGAAGCATAAGAGAATGTATTGCAGGAACTTAATAAGTGTCAATGGAACAAACCATATTTCAGTCAGTCGTATACTACGTGCGTAATAAAGCACTTAACCAATGCATGCGCAGTAAAATACTTAAGCAAGCGCATGCGCAGAAAAGCACTTACACAAATGCCTGCTAACACAGCCTAATGGCTAGCGAAATAATACAACCAAAGTGTACAGACTATGCTAACAGGAGATGAACGAGAAAATATGAATAAATCTTCAATGGAACCAGACAAACTTCGGTGCAAATTTTGGCTTGGTGTGCGCAAAATTGCTGCAACCATTTAATTCTTATTTTAAACTTATGAAATATTTTATTTCATAATGTAATTATTTTTCAAAGATATATTAATTATATTTACTGCTGTTTACTTCGTATATTCCTAAGATAAAGAAATATTAAGTTTTCATTAAATGTCGCGACAAACTTCCACCTCTTCATAATTTTATAACATACTATTTAAATACCGTTACTAAGTAAAGAAATTCAAAACCAAATGGTTTAAAAATGCATTAGTGATAGATTAGTTTAATGGAAATTGATATTTTGCACATATGAATATTCCCTGTTATAGAAAATATGGATGAAATAGTTGCTATGGTAACTACTATAAAAGATGGGTCAGGTATGTTCTTGTTCAGGCTAAGAGCTATGGTTGTTTTCTTTTTGCCAAAATACTCATGTAATTGTATTATTAAGGTGTAAATAATTTCGATCTGTGTGAGAACATTTGCAGCCACGCTCATCATAAATACATTACCAAAGAATACAAACTTGGTTTTTTCACGATAGCAAATATAAGACAACGTCGTGTAGCATCAGCTAGAGAAAAAAGATTTGATCAAAAGGATAAAAAACGCATTATTTCTATGCTATCTCTCTTTTTTTGCAGGACACTTTCTAAGCACAGTTGTCCACAATGTGTTTTTCCTCTGCGTGATGAAAAAACACATCAAAGAAATATTGCTACGTCGTAACTCACGGCTTTCTGTGTCTTTCTGATATTGAAGTATTTTGGACGTTCTTTCAAATAAGACAA
The DNA here is from genome assembly GCA_006491805.2 of Dysdera silvatica. Classification (NCBI taxonomy): domain Eukaryota; kingdom Metazoa; phylum Arthropoda; class Arachnida; order Araneae; family Dysderidae; genus Dysdera; species Dysdera silvatica. The sequence goes on from QLNU02014802.1 coordinate 134,194,796, forward strand.
AAGAAGACGAACGCATACGCCATCACGCACAGGAAGAGAACAAAACGCAGAAATGGTTCTCAGAAATGGAGTCTACTGAACACGAAATTAAGAATAGGTTTTGTTCCTTCCTGGCGTCTTACGTTTAAAAACTGCTAAGTGGTGCATTAACTCAGTATAACTAATTGGTCTGACTAAACAACTACCAGACGATTTACCATCTGTATACAATCTAAATGGTCTGCCAACTAGTCAATGATTCATTAAATCAATAAATTGTCTAAAGATCTTACAAACTTTTACTTTTAATCCATACAGGACACAGACATTATGAAACAGATTTCCACTTTTCTCATTTTTTATGGATTTCTTAATATATTTCCATTCTTTGTCCAAAGTTTTCTGATGTTCTTCTACATGTATTTATTGCTCTAACTCTTCTTCGCTTTTCTTATCGAGTTTCAGTTAAACGCTTGTCTAAAACCGTCATTAGAGCTTTACCAGAATGTAATTCAATCAACTATATCCTTTTTGCTTAATTAGTCCCGGCAATTCAACTTTCGTCCCTATTAAAGTAATTCCTTTCCTATATTTTTATATTCTCATTTACGAAATATTGTACTGCAACAAGCTGTAGTTTCTACTCTTTTCCATACCTATATAACAAAATCGGAATATTTTGTATTGTTTCAATATATATAATTCATCAACTGCTCGCAATATAAATCCATGCAGCATATAATTCAGACTAAATAAAGTCGGCACTTCTTTCTTTCTTGACAAATATTTTGAGTCGCAGATATATCTGAAGACCTATATCAGTTATAGATTTTGGCTGGTGTACGATCAATATTGTACAGCCATTTATGGAAATTTAAATTTGCCTTTTTGTAGTTCAGCATTGCCTGGCACTGCAATATCTTAATAGCTTTAGATGGATAGCGAAGTACTTTTCTTTTTCCAAATCTATGGTAAGAATAAAAATGTGCTCCCATGCGGATAATTAGATTGGCTTGAATTTTGATTTCCCCCATCTCTACAATTTTGATGTTTAGTGTTCCAAAACTAACGCAGCTTTCATTAATTAATTACATGCATGTCTTTGTTTCGTAAAGATTTGAGCATCCAAAAGTTACGGATCATCGTCATATGGCAAAGTTGCAAGTGGCACTGCGCCAAGCGGAGTAGAAATACAAGAATCCAAATTTGAAATACAAATCCCGTTGAAATATGGATGCGTCTCGCAACTCATAAATTACAAGACACGTCTGATGTTTTTATGCAAGATAAAGCTGAATTTTAAAGCTACTGTATTCAAATTTCTTTGAAGTCTGGTAATAATAAATAGTTGTTAATCGTAAATTTGAACACTGGGACTTTAAAATATCAAAAAAGCCATTCCTCTACTTTCTAAAAAAATAATTATTCTATTTGAAAACAATAAAACTATCAAATTCCAAATCGTAAATCCTATAATGGACTAAAAAGTACATTTTATTCATATATCCACGATTTTCTGTCATAACGCGTTATTAAATTATATTTCATGAAGATTAAATTAAATTATATTTCATGAAGATTAAATTAAATTATATTTCATGAAGATTAAATTAAATTTTATTTCATAATGCCCATATTTGTCTGTTCTTTACCATAGGAGTACCCATTACAGGTGGCTGAAAATTTCCCAATTTAGAGATGCCAAATTTTTCTCGAATATCTTATTAGTCGCCTAATATCCGCAATTGGCGTAAATGAATTTCGCGCCGGATAAATTTTGTTAAAAATAAATAAAGAAATTATATGGCGAGCTTTTAGAGTTAACTTCAGTAAAACATTTCCAAAATAAGAAAGGATAAAGCATATGAGTTAGAGTGTTTCATTTTTCCAAAGTTGCTATTTTCATGTCAATTTGCTCATTCTCTTGGTTCTATTCTTCTAAATGACATGTATGCCAAATTTCATACAAATTGAACATTATATAGGGGTTGCACACATTTGTAGGTTTCAGCTGTTTTGCCAAAGAGATATAGCATGTCTTCATTCCACTTACTTCGAAAACTTTTATGTAATAATTCTATTCTCATTTTCAAGTTGTGAAAATAAATACCAGAAAGGGAATTTGGTTTCTTGAAGAGATTCCAAGGGTGAATTTCCCTTCTGGAGAACAAGTGCCAGGGGTGAATTTCCCTTCTGGAGAAAAAGTGCCAGTAATCTTCATTTACTATTATAAGAGATGAAGGAAACGCTCTCTGATTTTATAAAGTCCACAAGTATCAAGCTTCAGGAAGTGTATAAAAAAGAAAACATCCCTGTAATGACCGAGGAAACTATTAGAGCTCGTGTTCAGGAGTTATGCATGGCAGATTTGGATAGGTGATGTTGTGGAACTATTTAATATAGCTCGGTGAGATATGATGACAATGAGGAGTGTATTGCAAGAAGATAAGATATTCCTTAAATTCACAAAAATGGAATGAAACAATTTGATGCAAAAATCTAGTTCTTCAAGGGAAAGACTTGAGCGATTTTGTTACCAACCATACAAAAGCATCCTTTGGATTATTTAGGGGTCAACGAAATGAAGGAATATTGCAACGATGGGCTAAGAATCTTCATTAATGCCCTAAAAGTGGGAAATGACATTGCAGAAAGGGGTATAGTTCTAATAAAGAAATTCAACGAGTCAGTCAGGGATGAACAACAGGAACAATTCATATTGAAGATCGTTGCACACCACAGAAAAATCATCACCAAGTGAACCAAAGCAGGGGTTGCATCCTACAAATTGAACTAATATAAATAACATAAATACTATTAAGTTGCTTCATAAATTTGTCAAATACCATTTTTGTATCAATAGAATGTGAGCGAAGTCAACAGTAATGCAATATTTTATTTTTTGCCTAATAAAATGAAACATCCTAATGTGGGTGTTTAAATAATATTTGGGTTCCACCACAAAAACCTAAAATATTTACTTCTTCGAAATATACTGCACTCCATACTATATACAACTCAGATTTTAAAGTCCCGAATTGAAAGATCTGTTAAGTTCTGGAGACAATACTTCATCTCTGAAAGCGCTATTTTCTTCGAATGAAATTTTTTATATATTATAAAAAGAAACAGGAAGGTTTGAAAAGGAAAGAAAGACCAAGAACAAAAATGAAGAATTTTAAAGACAATGAAAGTGAAAAACCCATTAGTAACAGTTCTTCGCCAGCAATTTTTCTTTTCATCTATAAAGGAAAGGGGCCTTCTCCTTATTTTAACGGCCTTTGAAATAACTCCGTATATTACAACCAGTTTCCAATGTTTTTTGGTTTTAACCCCCTCAAACACTCCTCTTTATCGAAACGTCACACTTATGTTTTAGCCTAGATTTTCTGTTTCTATAAAATATGCTTAATTTTAAATTATACAATCACAGAGAAAAGCAAGAAATTTGCAGCCAAAATTTTTAATTTTTATTTAAAAAATATTGATTTGAGGCACCGAAAATGCTAACTTTCAGTGGTTTGCTTGAGCACCTAATTAGATACAAAATAATTTATAAAGAAAATATTCTGTCATATAATTGCATATGTTCCATATATTCATTTTTTCCTGTGCTACTTGCTTCCTCTTTAAGCTCACACTTGTTGGATATACGCTGCCAATGAAAAATGATGTGAATGTTGTATGTTGCTTCTTGGTATTTAACGAAGCGTTAGAGGCAAATATTAAGCCTCCTTTCTCTTCTTCCTTCCTTACAAACTCACATAATCATTACGAGTTACCGATTTTCGATAATATTTCTCAATTTTTGATGAACTACAATATATTAGCAACATAAAAAATTTGGAGTTACAAACAGTAATGGAAGTAACCTACTATTTTCATAGCCTCTATATTAATAATTTAAAATCCATTATATTATCGAATTGATGTTCATTCGCTTATTGACTAAAATTTCTTTGCTTTATTGTGTTTTAAAATTTATAATTTTATTAATTGAAAGATGTTCATTAAAGTATTATCAGATTTTTTTGATCTAAGCTTTAGAAGTAATCAATTTAGAAATCATCTCTGTATATAATTTTATAATAATTTATATATAACCTTATAATAACTCGCATATCAACTTTGAATCTAACAATTCATTTACTAAATTGTACGTACTAATCATACCTGTATATAATTTTATTACAACTTATATATACCATTACACAGGCCAGCAAAAATTTGAGTCATGAAAAAGTGTTTGCAATGTAATGACGGATTTTTATATTGTTTGGTGCGCCGAATTCAAATGTGGCATCCATTTTTCTCAGTTACGTAATGATTTTTCACAAAAATGTGTTTATATATGTGTGAGAAAAAGGAATAATTTACATATTCTGGTGAATAGTAGTTTTTTCCAAAATATTTTTTAAATGTCTTATTTACAAATTTATTATCTATCAAACTATTGGAAATGATTTGCTAAATTATATGAATAAGAGCAGTTACAATTGTTAATACATCCTGGCATTCATAGGTCCTTATGTTGTCTTTTCCCCCCTGAAAGCTCCTTTGGGCACTTTGCCAATTGTAGGTAGTATGCGGGTCTTCTCTGTGCAGCATCTAACAGTAGTCCGCCATCATACTAACGTTCCACCTACCTTGACATACACCTATCTACGCTCCATCCCCCTTGATATTTTGGTGAAATCTTTCTCCCTGTTCTTTGCTAACAGCACCAAGATTTTCGGGAGAGTAGTTCAAATGCGAATTTAAAAATGCACTTTCAAACTCATTGAGCAACCCGTTTTTGAATTTCGTTACATGTTTTCCATGATACATTTAAATTTGGGGTCCTTAAAGTTCCCGAGTAATTTTTTGACGATTTCCTTAAAACTCTCCAGGCCTCTTTTTCACTCATTTCCATTTTAGTTTCAAACACTTAGTCTTTAAAAAGTTTCCGAATATCTGGATCTACGAAAACACCTTCCTTTGGTTTTTCTTCCGACAGTCCTGGAAACTTGTTGCCAATGTATTTAAAGCACTCTCCTTCTTTTGATAGAGCCTTAAATTGTTTCATCAAGCCAAGCTTGATGTGAGGTGTAGGCAAAAGGACTTTGCTGGGATAAAACAAACTTTCTTTTACTACATTGTTGTTTCCAGGTTTTAATACGGTCCTATGCGACCATTCCTTTTTGATCCAGTGATTGCCCTTATCTCGACTGTCCCATTCACACAAGAAGCAAGGGTACTTGGTGTATCCCGCTTGTTGTCCAAGAAGCAATGAAAGCAATTTTAGATCACCGCATATCATCCATCTACTATCTGGATATTTCAATTTGGTGAGAATCAAGGAAAAATTAATGTAACATTCTTTTAGGTACGCAGAATGCCCTAAAGGCACTGAAGCATACTTGGTGCCATTATGCAGAAACACTGTTTTGATTCTTCTTTTTGACGAGTCAATAAAGAGCATCTACTCATTCATATTAGACTGTATATTATACATCTCCATCAATCCAGGGAGATTGATACAGTAAACCAGTCCACTATCTTCAGAAAAGTATGGAATGAAATCTGTTTCTCTTTTTCTGAACCGTGAGAAAGAGGTACCAGGAGCCAATAATTTTTTTTCCTTTAGCCTAGAGACTAAGAGTTCTGCAGAAACTTTAGAAAGGCCAAAATCTCTGACTAAATCATTCAAGTCCAGTTGGGCAAATGATTGGGACTAGCTACTACCTGAAACACCGTGAAATTTCTCGTCATAAGCCTGAACTTCGTCTTCAGGAATATCTCCTAGTTTCTCAGTAGGTTTAGAGGTATTTCTGAGCTATGAGGAATAGGGTACATTTCCGACGGGACTTTCCGATAAAATATTTCTCTCTTATTACTTAAACTGTATCCCTGCACGTTACATGAACAGAAGTAGCAGTTATCACTATGATTTTTAGGTTCCCTCCAGACCATAGGGACTCCAAAACGGAAAGACTTTTACGTAGCTTTTGACCAGTTTCATAATTCTTCTACACAAGCGAAACACACTTTATGTGGCGTCCATGACTTATTCTGGTCACTAAGTTTTACACCGAAATATATGCATAATATACTTTCTTTACAAAATCTGTTACATTTCTTTGGCGTTTCTTCACTAAAAATTCCCCAAAAATATAACAAAAGGAATCAGGTGACTTACGTCAAGCCCTTGATGTCATCTAGTACTCTTTCTATGTTAAAACATTAAATATGAAACCTATAAAAACGTATATACTCATCCGCTGCAGAAAAAATAACCTCTACAGATATAACACCTTGAGAAAAATTGCACTGCACAAAACCATTTCACTCAAAGATCATATAACAACTGATCAGAGAGCAGGAAGTGTGGAATAGGGGAGAGGAACAAAAGGAAGTGAGTCATCAATGGACTCACTTCCGGTCACACTAGATGTTTCCGGAATTCTCCTTATGATAATCACTGGTGAATCGTGGCGATTTTTAACGTAGGCTCTCGATGAATAAGTGCCACTTTGAAGTAAAATCTGTCCAAACAAAAATTTTTTTGGACGCATTATTACTTGAAAATTGTTTTTTTTATTCGCACCACGGACTTCCCGAAAAATCTCCAGTTCTCGCCCGTAATGACAACTTATGACACTAAATGCTCATCCCCTTCTTTAGTAGATTATAGCACAGTGGATTGGTGGCTGCGAAAACAAAAATTTTTAATTTTTGAAAAAATGGTACGTAATTCGATAAATTTCTAAATACACAGCTTATGGCTTGCCGTGGAAACCAATAGCTCATTCTGATAGATTTTTGGATTTTAATTTCAAGAAAAATAGTCAAAAATTTGGATCGCGCACCATTTTTAAGTTTTTGAATATTTTTCCTGAAATTAAAATCCCAAAAATCTCTCAAAATCAGCTATTGGTTTCCACGGCAAGCCAAAGCCGTGTATTTAGAAATTTTAGGAGCTTCTCCTTCGTGGTAAAGAGATATGAATTATTGAAGGATTAGTTGTATTGGAAAGAAAGTAATAAGAACGGTGGTCCAATAAGGCGACCGCAACTCTCAACCTAGACGGATTTTACGATCCAGAGGCTACAGTGAAAACCGAATATAACAAAGGCAAAATAATAAAATTGACAGTCGGTTTATAGGGGTTATAACTCCTCGTGGTTTTCGCTGTTTTAAATCCCGAGAAGAAGGAAGCTGTTAGGGACGTACTCAAGTAGGGTCGTGCTTTTGTGTTGTCTAGCATGGGATAGGTCGTAAGGAGGAGCCATAGTTGAGGGCAGTAATTGTGATTTGTCTAGAAATGTTGGTTGAGAAGTGATTGGTACGTTCTAGGTGATAGATAAGTCGAGAAATGGTTGAGAGATGATGTGGGAAGAGAGGGAAAGGGGGAGACGAAGTTGGGAGCCCGAGAGAAAAAGTTTGGAGAGTCGGAATAGAGTAAGAGAGAGTGACGCGTCGAGAATAGAGTTGTGCCGGGGCCAAGTGGCTCGAAATTAGAAGTATAGTAAACCTCGAGAGTGAGGTGTTAACAGAGTTGATAGCGACGTGATCAAAATTGTGGAGCAAGGGGCCGAGCGAATCCGAGCGTAGATTGTTTACGATTGGCATTTACGGAGCAAGGAGACGAACGAGGTACGGAGAGGAGAGGAGAATATTTACTACTGACATTTCCGAAGAAAGGAGCCGAGCGAGTTTCAGCGTTGATTGTGTACGACTGGAATTTACGGAGGAAGCAGCTGAGCGGATCTGAGCGTAGATTGTTTTACGACTGGCATTTACGGTGCAAGGAGCATCAGTGGCGGCCTTTACCAACCGAGGCAGTGGTTATACCATCAAACATACAATACCGAGACATTCCTGGAGCAGGCTTGTGGCGCAAGGACAAAAAGTCATCGTGGGACACCATACGTGAGTTTATCCCCTTTTATTCTCGAATGAGGTTGCAGGGTGCGTTAGGTTAGGCTCGATTAAATGTTGTTTATATATACGGCCTAGAACGAGGGCTAGGCTAAGGAGGGAACATAGTTTAATGGTAGACACGCATTATCAGAATCAAACTGGAATAATTTATGCATATTGATGATTTACTAAGGTGAGCTATTGCTAGCTATTTGTCAAACAGCAGAGTTTACTCATCAGATTATTCTTAAGCAACTTTCTTGTTAATCACAAAATTGGTAGTATACGATCGAATACAATCAGTCCATTTGATAGCCATTTCGCGCTATAAATATGAAATAGATTGTTGGCCATAATTTAATTGTTCTTTACGATCACAATTATGTATTTCCAGTGTTTTACATTTATTAAATTATTGTTTGTTTTACGAATGTTTCACATATAAATAGGACTGGCTCATTCACCTTTCCCTTTCCAGCTAAACTTAAACTAAACGTTTAGTTAAAGCCGACTATTAGTTTACGATATTTTTAAACACTTTTTTGGTTGCAGGCCAGTATTATTAGAAAAATTTCATAATACTTTATTATAAATAGAATATAACTTTATTTTATCACTTTGAATAATGATAATTAATATCGTATTTGAATTTGGCTGTTACATTTATTAAATGTGTGATATAAGAGCATTGTAGTGAATATAACTGCGTATAATGAATCGTCGATTCATGGTGTCCTAATTATTCGCCAGTTATGCATAAATGGAGCAATACTGCTTGCTCTGTATTCGTTAATTGTCTTCTTGAGCTGGAATATATATTGAAGATAGATTCAGGATATATATATATATAATGCAGATTCAATCCATACCCTACTTCATTTCACGACCATAAAGACCTTAACCAGAATATGCATAATCATGTTAGTTCCGCGTTTTGAATTTGAACCTACTACGAGGAAACGGCTGCTGATGGACAGTTTGATGTTAGGGGAATTATTAGCCCCTTTCTGGCTGACCATAGGTAGACTTGCACCTTCATCCCTGCATATTGAAAATTAGTCGCATTGTTTAAGGAAAGGCCCAGTTTCCGACATCCTACTGCTGGTCGTTTGTCTCGAACGTCAGCTACTGGACAAGATCCACTAAAGGATATTTGCAACGCTTGACGCTGGCTTCAATATGACTACAAGCTGTAGATGGATCTGAATGTTCGGCCGCCATTTTCCCGGAATCAATTGATGCAAATGAGTTTCCTCCTATCCCGTCTGTCTCCCGAGAGCGGTGACGAGTCATTTGGGAATTGCATTTACCAGGAGCAAATGACATGACTCTAGGAAAGACGGAATTACCAAACTGTAGTTCCGATACTAATTGATTAAAGATAGGCTTGAAAAATTAAACGGATTTCTCAGCTTCAAGATAAGTGAGATTGTATTTAGATATTTGTTTGCGATTCTGTCGGACCTTTTTGCTTCGTTTCTGGTTGACTTGTTTTGCACGTCTGCCTGGTTCTGACAACTAAGCAAGATTGAATCAACTTTCAAGGAAATGCTAGTTATTAAGAGCAAAAACTCCCAAAAAGATCGAGTAATAAAATTCTTTGGGGTTTATTAATATGTATAGGGTATCATACAATTTTGAATGATGAACTTCTTTAATATCAATTTTTAGTAATGAAATATCTGATACTGGGTTTATGATGAGGAAAACGAAAGGACAGATGAGGAAGAAAATGAATTCATTCTAATAGTTGTCAGACTGGCGTCTGTTAAATAGGAACCAAATATTGATAAATTGTATTATTGTTTGATAATATTATCGTATTTGGTATTGTAAAACTATAGGAGCAGTATATATTTTATTTGCATTAATATTTAAGCTTTGATTTAATTAATTTTTAATGTTCGACAATTTATTTTGTACATCTCACTTGCTGTTGAATTTTATCGTTTTGGGTATTTCAATGAAATATAAGTTTAACTTGCTTTATCACGGTTCGCAGTTATTGTGTTTATTTTATAAATTGAGAGTTTTTGGGAACTCTTCATCGACATGCTTTTCAGTGATACGTTTCCAAAAAAAAATGTGCTCTTCCTTGTCCCTATATTACAATTTGACAAATAACAAATTAATTAATAATGTACACTTCAGGGACTACGATACAATTAATGTAAGTATGATTTTACATGCGCTGCAAAACCAAATAATACGTGTGACTCACTTTATTGCGATGGGTTAAAAGCGCAATATTTCAGAGGTATGTTTATTTGGTTTCTTACGTAACGTTTGTATATCAATCCTTGTTAATGATCTAATCTAATTTGACTGATCTGTTTTAACTAGCTTCGTTTTGACTGCACAGTTTTATATTCTTCCCTTTCTTATTTTCTTTCCTTCTCTCTCTCTCTTCTTCTTCTTCTTCTCCTTTTTCTTCTTATCCTTCTCCTCCTGTTGTAGTTTCTTCCTTCTGCATAACCGTCTTATATCTACAATTTTTACGGGTTTTTTTTGGAAAAATAAAAATAAAATGAGGAATTTTATGCATTTGGAAACACTTTATGGAAACTAGCTCGTCTTTTCCACCTTCAAATATTCTCTGGCTGTTATCACACGTTAATTTGACCAAGATTTGCGTTCACAGATATTAGCATGTCATTTTAAATGCTTGAACTTATACGACACCGAGATCTATTAACACTTGTGGCACAACATGTTTATGCTGATCGAATATACATAATAAATCAGGGAAGCGTAGTTTTAGATCTTGAGTAAGCCGCATAAACGTGACTTATAAACAGCCAAATCTACTCCTAGTTTCAGTACTGCATGTGAAGATAGATTTGGTCAACCAGTGAGTGCTTTTTCGACTTTTTCTCTTACTTTTTGGCTCCCAAAAATATTAATAATTTGCCAAAAAATTGCGCTGCAGCCAGATAACTAACAATAGCGTGAAATAGAAATACTTACACTTACCGTTTACTGGGGTTGATTCATGTTGAAAGACAGCATGATATCTCTAAAACGAATTATTAAGACTTATCCAACATCTAAAATTACTCTTCATAATGGTTTACTTACAGCTATTGTATCTTACTTACTACTATAATAAAATGAAAATTTATTTACATTAAAGGATAAATTTCCTTACCATTTTGTTACCACTTCTTTATATATTACCACTGGCGTAACTAGCTTGGAAGTCTATGGGGGTTATAGCCCCATCCCAAGGTTCCCCAGAGAGCATTCATTTATAATTTTCGTTTTTTTGGAGAAGTAATCGTTTTTTTTTCTGGGAAGCTAAGCCACACTTTTCCCCCATTAGATACCCCAATGCGTTATATAGTGGAACCTGGTAAAGCGACCACCTTGATAAATTGACTACCTTGCCTATACTAAAGTCTGTCGTGTGTTATAAAATTTGATAACCTCTCTATGATGTTCATTTCAGTCCAGTCCCAAACATCGTCGCTTTAAGCAGGTTTTACTGCATTTGTTACCTTCATCATATTTAAACGAAATTAAATCGCTATTGCGATATATTTTATATAAAAAATGTCTAGATACAATAGAACCTACCCAAAGTGGCCACCTTGGGAACTGTATCATATGGTGACCATAGACAGGTGGTCACTATACGCGGTATATTTTGGTATAGGTATGACTAAGTCCCTACCAGCTCTCTCTTATAAAGAGTGGTCGTTTTATTCAGGTGGTCAACTTACAAATGTGGTCATTTTAGCAGGTCCCACTATATTTGTTTTCAGTAGTTCTGAAGCTGTAAATGTGTAATTACGTTTTCTCTGCACATAAAAGAAACCGTGTCATCAGTTCCATGTAAATGTGCGACCAACTACATTCGCGTGGATAACAAAACTTGTGTATCGTAGAACCCAAATAAAACGAAATTAAGGGTTCTACATAATCTAGAAATTAAGTCTTTAGTGTAAAGTGTAAAGAAGCGATATTTATCCAAAACCTTTCATGGCCATGGCGTAGCAACTTTTTTTTTTGGGGGGGTAATTTGCTCACTTATTCCCTTCCCTAGCCGGGACCAGATGCCCAGGGTTTTACTGTACCAATAGCAGCTATTAAATCTTTTAACACCTAGCCATTGAGAGGAAATTTAAGTTTCGAAAAAAGGAATTTACAGAAAAAGTGTTTAAGGCTGCAAATTCATGGGTTAGTTACGGCGTGCCAGTCGGTATACAATGGAAGCTAGTTAGAACTACGATAACATGCAATACGTCTTTCAAAACACGTTATTGAAGCACACTCTGACACCGGATTTTTCATTTTCACACCACGAGGTCATTTATTAGCGTGGCCGCCATAGTGGGCGAAAAACTACAGACTAACACTACATAACTTTTCTCCTGAGCGTTTAGTTTAGACTAATATGTTCTTGAATAGTATTTATGCTAGTTTATTCAGAAGATTGTAGTACATCAGAAAGTAAACGTTAGTGTTTTAGTCAAAATTCTTGAACGGGTGTACACTTTGAAAAATAATGAAACAAAATGCGTATCAGGTCATTTTGGTTACTCCGAAATTCGGTTAAATAAAATTCGTGTAAGCGGGATTCGACTGTCAATTTCAAATTAAATATTAAGATAAGACTATTGTAAATTCTTTTGATAAGAAACAGGAAAACCAAGCATTAGTGGATCCAGCGAGTGGCGGAAAGGGGCTATCGCCCCTCCCCCTGTCATGGTTAAATAGGAAAAAAAAAGATTAAGAATATTTTGTGTCGTTTGTTACGACTGTAATTAACAAAAGTTTTATACTGGCATCCGTAGTCTCCAAGTTTTCGAGAAATGCGATCCAACCGTTTTCACACAAATGTACAAGTTTTTCACCCTTTAAACTACGTTTTCAGTAAGTGTTGCGTTTTCCGAAGCACCTACAAACTTGCCTTCGAACGCGGATGACAGAAGTGACTTTTAATACACATCCATAAAGACATTCATATTGATGAAAATAAAGTGATTTACAGATTTTCAAAGAAACCAAAATGGGTTGATTTTACACTTAACTTGCTACTTAAAGTAATAAACTACACAATAATTTCCAACATCCACGTATAAATATAATATAAATAAGTAATGTCAATTACTAAACTACTCAACTTACTAAACGTAATTTTTTCTAAAGTTGCTTTTCATAAAAAAGTGAAATAATTACAATGTTTTTATAGTTTAAATTTAAACTTGTTCTATTAATTACATTGTAAATTATCGTTTTTGGTTATTGTATATATCTCCTTTGCTAAGTTATCCTTCTGTCATACTTGACTACAATCTACCCTAAGTAAGTAATACAGTTTAATTAAAGACAAGTTCAATTTTGGTTCATTGTCGTAAATGAAATATTTTGATCAGTAGAAAGGAAGGCTAGTAATATATCAACATTTACCTAAACTATTTAATAGTCCAAAACTAAAAATGTTCTCGGTGAAGGTCCCGGAAACCGCCCTCCCCCCCTTAACGACATCCTAAATCCGCCATTGAAATCAAATCGTAATTTTAGCCGAGTTAACGAATGAGAGAAGATAGAAAGATTCATATTTCTCGAGTGCTTGACTAAATCCAAAAGGCATCGTCATAAAAATTTAATTTTCTCGACACGTTGCCACTTTGGCAAAAATTGCTATTGTTTGACTCGTTTACAATGTCATTATCATTCCTATAATAGGGACAATAGAGCACAATAGCCCTCCTTGGAAACACCTTAGCTATTTTCACTAGCTAGATTACAATGCGAGAATGCCAAATTGACCAAGTAAACATGCTGCAGGAAAGAGTTGGCCCATTTTTTTACTCAGCATCACCTAAGCTTTGTGTTAATGGCTCGTAAATATTTAAAGAGACATCGATCCCTGTAACAGAAACAGATTACACAGTGCTGGAAAATCTCGTTAACACAAAGAACAAAAGTCTCCCCTTTTTTAACTTTTCCAGCTCTCTTTTTAATTGATTACGAGGAAAATGATTGATTCTCTACATTCTACCCTTCATACTGTCTTCTTTTGTTTGAAAGGCTCTAGGAAGTGTGTGTGTGTGGGGGGGTTGGGGGGAGGAATCCTTGTTTCCGTAAAACTTTAATCTTCCGTAACGCGTTCCTTTAAAATCGCAGTAAACCCAAAATGTTGTAAGAATAATTATTCTTCCTAACTTGGCTTAGTTCCTTTTCTTTGGTTCGGGGTGCTGTTACATTTTACGCAATGCATTAATAATTTGAATGGTTGGATGTAATTTTTTCTCAACCGTCGGTGCCTGGATGTAATTAATCGGAACTTTCTAATAAACTTTCCCAAATTTCGGCATTTAATCATATTTGTCTAATATGATATATGTACACTGAATGGACATAAATTTTGGTACACTTGGCTGATGGGAAAGGTAACGCTCTAACTGTTTGCGGTAGTCAAGAAACCTAGACTTTGACCGATATGAATACAAAATGATTTCTCAGCACTTCTGTTTATGGTAATTTGGTATCAAGATCGATAAACGTTGTAACTTGGCCGATAATAAAAGAGAGATTTTAACACATATCCGATTAATAGTTACTCTATCATGGTGGTATATAAATTCTACTATCCCCGTATGGTACTATCAGGAGTCCATTGCGAATGTGCTAGTTTCTAAACAATATTTCATTGTTAACGAAAGGCGTGAAAAATTGATGGATAAATGGCGTTATCGGAATATATCCCTCATTGCCTTAGTGACAGCGCAAAAACGTGGTCAATATTGCTCCAGCAATTTGATGATACTGGCATTGTGTTGGTTTTGAAGAAGGCGTCCGTGTTTCTACCGAAATCATTGCCTTGAGGATTTAAAAAAACAATACAACAGTATATGTTTTTTGCTTATTCTGTCCAAGTACTTTTTACACTTTTACACTATGTGTTATTTGTTCAATGATGTTGTTTATATTAATGTTAAAGATTGGATTTCACCATCATGCATGATTATTATTTTTATACTCAATTGAGTCAAAAGTAATGCGCTGCTCTGTGCATTTGAGTGCTAGATGCGAAAAAAATCATTTCATTGTTTATTGTACATGTGCAATTCTAATAAGAATTTAGAGAATTTAAGAAGGGCATGAATTTCAAACCGAATAAAATGGTGTTTAAATTATAGAAAATTCAGGACAAGGAAAACTTAACTAAAATTCTAAGCTAATAAATATCAAGAAAGTTATTTAACGAGATGGGGAAATGTACTTTATTATCAGTTCATTAAATGCGATGAATATCTTTTAAAAAGTCTCCACCTTGGAATCTAAAATACAAGAGAAATTCTGAAAAGCAGAAATTTCGCGCAAATTTGGTGAATGGGACTGAGTAAGTAGCCTTGAACGGTTAATGAATTGAAATTGTAAGTTTTGCGATACCCATGTTTCTAATTTGATAATCTAATTACTCAGAATAAGGTAATTGGTTTCCAGCATAATATGCAGTGTTTCAGCTTAATAGCATGTCAAACGAATGAACTAGATCGGAGAAAAGAAGATAAATAGAATTTTTTTGTTGCATTTATGATGTATTTTATTCATGTGTGGCTTTTAGAGATGTATTGGAAATGTGTAAAAAATCTACATCAAAAAGTATAATAATCTACATTTTTATATGACATTTGATGCTAATTTAAATAAGAATAAATTTCATTTAGCTATTCCTTACTTAAATATTTGAAAATCAAACACCAATACGTGGGAATACGTGTTGAAGTACAGTGAAAATGGGTTATAACGACCTCCAAGGGACCATGCAAATACGGTAGTTATAACCGATATTTTTTTAAAATCAGAGTAACCCATAGTAATGTACTCTAAACATTTACAAATTATTTTGACAGTAAAAAGTATTAACTTTCAGTTTCAAAATGAAATAAGAAAAATATATATATATATATGCTAATAATAAATAATAAAAAAAAAATGAGAACCATCCAGAGAAGAGCCGGACAACTACACCCTGCAACGGCAATTGAACGGCAAACACTACCCCGGGAAGAAGGAGGACGCGGACAAGCGGACCTCAAAGACTTACATGACAAGCAGATCCAGAGCATGAGGCAATACTTCCAGTTGAAGAGTCCCCGATCGCCACTCATCCAAGCCATAATACAAGCAGATGCAAATTACACGCCACTAAACCTGTGTAGTACCGAAGAGCGTGTCCTCGAAACAGCCAACGAACAGAAACTGAGAACTTGGGCCGGAAAACCATTACATGGCAGGCACTACAATGACCTGCAACAACCACACGTTGACAAAAAGGCATCAAATTCTTGGCTGGCCAAAGGCACTCTCCAGCCAGAGACAGAAGGATTCATGCTAGCCATCCAAGACCAAGTGATCGCAACAAGGAACAATCAGAAATTCATCCAGAGAAAAGACATAGAAAGCGACAAATGCAGACACTGTCATGCGGCATCGGAGACAATCCAACACGTGATGGCAGGATGCAAGATCCTTGCGCAGTCAGACTACAAACATAGACACGATCAAGTAGCGAAAATAGTCCACCAGAAATTGGCAGCGAATGCTGGCTTTCTGACAGAAAAATGCCCGTACTACAAATATGAGCCAGAGACCGTGCATGAGAACGAAACACACAAGCTTTACTGGGATAGAGCAATCATAACAGACAAGACAGTCCCACATAACCGTCCTGACATAACCCTCGTCGATAAATCGGAT
>QLNU02014802.1:134211488-134226109 GCA_006491805.2 Dysdera silvatica
ACGGCAGCGGTCGACCTAGAGTCACAACAGAACGGGAAGACAGAGCGATTGTCAGAGCAACTGCCACAGCACCGGATTCGTCGTTATCAACTATCCAACGTGTGGCCCGCACACATGTGCCCAACATGACCCTCTGTAGACGACTGAGAGAGCGGAATTTACGCTCGCGCCGACCGTTACGCCGCTTACCTCTCACGCCTTTACACCGTCAAGTCCGATTACAGTGGTGCCGGGCTCGATCAACTTGGAACTGCGCTGACTGGGGACGTATAGTCTTTAGTGACGAGTCCCGTTTCCAACTGTGTCCTGACGACAACCGCAGACGTGTCTGGAGACGTCCAGGGCAGCGTGGGGATCCTGCCCTTACTATCGCACGCCACACATGCCCACAACAGGGCGTTATGGTCTGGGGTGCCATCTCCTTTGATAGCCGGACCCCTTTGGTGGTCATTTCTGGCACACTTACAGCACAGCGGTACGTAGACGACATTCTACGACCGGTTGTGTTACCGTTCCTTTTGCGACACCCTGGACTTACGTTTCAACAAGACAATGCCCGGCCGCACACGGCACGTGTTGCTATGAATTGTCTTCAAGCTTGCCCAACACTTCCTTGGCAAGCTAGGTCTCCTGATCTCTCTCCCATAGAGCACATTTGGGACGCTATGGGAAGGCGATTGCAACCATCCCGGAATGTTGACGATTTAGCCCGACAGTTGGAGACAATTTGGCAAGAAATTCCGCAGGACACCATCCGGGATCTTTATCAGTCTATGCCACGCCGGGTGACAGCTTGCATCCAGGCCAGAGGTGGACCAACGCCTTATTGACTTCCTCCCTTTGTAACGGTCAAACTCTGCAATAAATCATTCAATTATTCTGAAATTTTAACCGTTTTTTTTATGAATATTCTTCACATCCACCAATTTTTATCGCAATCGGACAACTCCTTCTTGGTGCGTCGATTTGTTTGTTATAGAGTGTATATTTTGAACTTTTATTCTTTTTCTCGTTTGTCATTAAAACTCCGCTGTATTTTAATTCTTGAGTTTAATTCCTAAGTTATAAAAGTTGCTTGCACCCCACCGCTAACAATGAAAATATGTAAACTAATTTTAATTTGATATGCATGCACCGCTGTTTCCTCTTTACTGACGACGTGCATCAGTTTACCTGACGGTTGGGTTCTCAATTGGTTGGTGTGTGAATTAGTAACATAGTTTTTACGGAATATATTTATTAAGGTCCAAAAATATAAGATTACGACAATTAACAATTTAAAGTGAACAACGTCCATCAACAATTCCTTTAAGTTCAGAGTCGACGGTCCACTTAAATAACGTAAGGCCAAAAGGCCAGTGTATCTCATGCGTCCAGAATTATCTGTAACTAGCCAAGGACACTAATTATCAATATACAGTAAGAGCCTAACAATCTAAACATAAACTATAAACAGTAATAAACACTTATAGCAACACGTCGCTTAACACGTCGGGTGTTAAGCTGACAGTTGAACAAACCGGTTTCTATGCTGTACTTGTTAACTGACTAATCTGTTATTTTAAAATATCACAGAAATATATTAATTCGACTAGTTCAGTTAAAACGACCCAACAAATATATGATCACAAAAATAATATAAAACTAAACCAACTGTTAAGAATTACTGCCGTGCTCGGCAAACAATGCTCAGCACATAAGGTCTCGCCCAAGGATTCAATGCCCTTTAAGTTAAACTCATTACCCCAATTATTACACATGCATCAGCACGTTAGTTACTTAGTTGGAACGCTTAGCGTCAACGCCTAACTACTAAAAATGAAATCTCTACTTCACCATAGGCATCCAACCAGTAGTTTCCTTTCCCAGAGCCAGGAGTCGCTCAACGAGAATTCTTTATGTCCGGAATCCAATACGGTTTCTTCAGGTCGACTATCTCCGTCGAACGCTAGGGAGTCTAACTTCGGATCGACTATCTCCGTCGACCGCTACTGGTCTGTCCCGTTTGGCTTACAGTTCTTGACCCTCCGAGAAGCACGTGGAATCTTGCTATCTGGCATTAGTGTTGAATGGCACATTGAGCGAGAACTTACGCTGGCCGAACTCATCGATTAACTATTACTTTATCAATTATTTTGTCATCGTCCCCGAGTACAACAGTACAAACAAAATAAAATAAAATGTAGCTGCTGGATATTTCACCCGACTCTGCGCATGCGCTGGTTCAAAAACGAGCTCCTCAAATTCGTGCCCTTGACCTTTATAGTCTCACGGTTACAACTCCGTAGATAATTTGCATGATCCGCGGAGACACTCCCCACCAACTTACAGCTCTATCAATTAATGTACACTGTGACCACAATAAATCTAACCTTTTACATTAAACAAAAACGTCACTGAACAATTTTAATCTTATAATATATTACATCATCAAACAGTGGAAAGATCCGTTACATGTATAACATGAAGTTTGATTTATATGATTCTTTTGCGATTGTCACTCTTACCGGATGATATGACATTTTTGAGTGACCATCGCTCCTATATCTTTAGAGGATAAGGTCTAAAATTTGAGAATTTTTTACATTTAAGAGGCTCAATTTTATAACCAGGAAGGTAAAGGTTATTTTAACCTTTATAAACCTTAGCATTAAATAGCTTTTATAATTTTTTTTGCTTTCATCATCATTCTGTACTCCGCTTAAAATAGTTTAAACGGCGTTACTGTAATTGCATTCTAAATTTGAAAAAAAAATTGTGGCGAAAGGGGACTTGAAAACAATACTTTTTTTAGAAAGATGGATGCTGAACACCCTTTTGAAAGAAAACCCATTATGTTTAAAAGGAAATTGTGGAACAAAAAAACCTAGTAGAATGTTTTAAAGCAGGCTTTGCAACTCTTGGCGTGATTCGACATTTTAAAACCTTTCTTTACAACGACTTTAAATTTCTTCCGTATTAAATCCTTCTATGAACCTATGCCCTTGTTTACGGTTCTTGGGATTAGGCCAATCAGTTTTTTATTCAGAAAGTCTTTGTACTTTCTCCGTTAGAGAGGAAAGGAAAGAAAGAACACAAAACATCAAGAAATACCTATTCTTAGAGTCGTCTATTTTGAGGAGGTGGAAGCAATGTTGCAATATGATTTATACAAACTTAAGAAACCACAAATGTGTTTTCAAATTTAAGTATTCGCTCATAAATTAAAGTTTGTAATTAAGATACTTATACTGGTATCGCCGGGCATAAAATATTTCATCCCGTAAGAATGTATATTCGTTTTTTGAAAAGAGAAATATTTGATGTGCTGAACACTTGGGAAATATATGAATTGCCACCAGTTTTAAACTTATATTTCTAAAATGGGAGTTGCTTGGAGAATTAAAGCATTTAAATTTTAGCACTCAAGATTTCGGCTCAAGAAAATGCTTTAATTCGAGCTGTTAGCCCCGTGTGCGTCATTTATGTTTAATATATTTCTTCGTGCAGTAATTTTTTCTCCGAAAACCAAAAGTTTGAAAGCGCCATGCTTTGATTACACACTCAAATTGAAACAATTTAAAAGCAGATATTTATTTTGATGGCGAAATGAAACAAGGCTTTGCCTAAGTAAAACAAATATTAGAATATATTTAGAAATTGCGAATTTAACATCTCTTAAAGTTTTTCAGTGATACGTTTTTGATACACAAAATCCTGAAAGGCCCTTGTAATTTAAAATGCCTCTTTGAAAAACATGAGCTCTCATATGTACCAACTAAACAACAACAACAATAATAATAGTATAAAGAGTACAACGGCAAGATTGAAACAACATCATATTTAATATCATCATCATTACTGTCGAGATTATATGTTTTGTGTGAAACCTCAATACTTGAGGCTATATACCTAAAACAAAAATTATCCTATAATATTTCCCATATTTTTCGATGCAGGGGTTGCTTAAAACTAGAATTTTCTGGTCAGGTAGGAAAAGCTATGTAGTTAGCGTCAGTGTTAGTGTTCACTCTTATTTCTTTACAAATTTTAAGACATAACCGTAAGTTATATTTTCTCATAATGCAAGTCCACGTTACAAGGAAAAAGCAGTTCTTGTTATTTTTGTTGCTCCGAAAAACTAAAGGTAACAGGGCTTAAACGCCCACACGTTTGCGTCAGACTAGAGCTACCTCCTCCATAAGAGATGAGGAACGGAAAAATGAAACCAGGTTGTTTTTTGATATAGCAACCTCCCAGTTTATTTTTGTCTTTAAGACTAAAATAAAGTAATTTTTCTTCTCCGAAATTGTTGTATAAAGAATTTCAGTCTAAATAAAAAAAAGGGAGTATTTATTCCATAAATTACTTCACTCGATTTCAGCGAAGCGCTTATTTAATGGGTAAGTTAAAATTGACAAAAATGATAGAAAATGTAAAAGGTAGCATCACTTAGATACTTTTCAATGACTCAATAAAATAATTGACACTGTGGTCTAATATAAATATCCCAAGACGAACATACAAAAAAATTATGAGATCCTGTAAATTAGATTGTAATGTATTGAAAAGAAAAAATATATCGCATCACTAATCGGATAGATATGGCGATAAAAAATTGCCGGTTCAGTTAACTTTTTCAGACAGTGTAAGGTTGACATAAATTAAAACACACACATATATATATATTCGAAATAGGCATAAGTAAACGTAATAACTCTGTTGCAGAGAAATATTTAAGTGTGTATTTAAATGTAGAAATATTTAGCATCCAATGTCTAATTAACGAAGTTGAAATTGTCACACAATTCGTTTTTGAATTGCATTTGAACATGACGACATAAATTCGAAATTTCGAAGAAGTTCCAGGAAAACAAAAGTTTTAACGATGTCGTAGACATTCATTGACATGGCTGCATCCTTCCCCGATCCAAATGAAAGAAATTGTGTTTGGAGCCAGAAGGTATTAAAACTATAGTAAATGAAATAACGTCTATTTCTCAAACCACCTCGTCTCTTCCCAAGTCTATTTCTTCGTTCATTTCGACTTCTCAGTAACAAATGCTGAGCGATGTAGGTCTTTGAAAAAGCTTTTTATTTGGACGGGTGTTTGTATGGAAGCGTTGAGCTAAGGGGTTTCCAGCTTTTATAGGATTGATCGGATCAGAAGACTGAGATTGAATGGGCGCTGGAAACCAATTCCAAGATGGGAAGAAGAGGAAAAATAATTTTCCCTTTTCAGTTCTTTCACTGTCCTTGGTTCCAATCGAGGTTTAGAAATTCACAGCCGATACCGCTCGTAAAACCATTTGACGACGCCATGTGAGACCCAAAGATTGCTGAACATTGCGAAGGGATAGACCTTTCTTTCTACAGACATGAGGGAACCATGTCGTTTAGATATGAAGTATGGACGTAAATTATGTCAGTTTTGACAGTTAGAAAGGCCAGTGACTTTTTTTGTCGTCGGGGATAAAGAATGGAGGTGGAAGGCACCAACTTTAATAGCCCCTATAAAAGGGATTTTGGGCCAAGGCGAAAATATTCTCACAGTTATATTCAATTGAGCATTCTGTCAATTACCCTACAAAGTGAAAAATATATGAAACTTGTGAATATATGTGAGTGTTCCATGGTGCGTGGGTGTACATACTTCCGATGAACTTCATTGATCTAGAGAATTAAACTCCGATTAATCGAAAAACCTCAGATTTCTAACATGGTTTATCCACATAGCTAGCCACACTTCAATACCACGCGGCGGAGGGGATGTAAAACAAGGAATTCGAATCACAGCAAACCCTAAATCCATTGCTCGATAGTAGTTAAATCGGCGCATTTGTAATATTAAATGTAATTATTTGTAGGGCAATTAACAATCCAAGCCAATGTAAAATACCTCAGAGCAATATAAATGTAAATACTAATTGCGACATGATGGAAGTTAATCGTATTTTCGTGTCTATATTTAATTTTAAGGAAAATAAATAGACCAAGATATAATATGTAAAAGAAAATTTGAAACAAGAAAATAAAACAAAATTAACGTATTGATCAATTTTGGTTCTATATCATCCAATTTATTTTTTCCTAGCTTATTTTTATTATATTCATAATTATATATAAATGTTTTGAGCCGCGCTCAATGGTGGATTTCAAAATATTTTCAGGAGCACCAAAGTTTTTAAAAACATATGTAGAAACCTATAATAAGATTAATTTGTTATTCTGGAAAAGAGAGGGTTCCCTTCCCCCACTCTGGATTCGCCCTATATTCAGTCTAATGTATTTTTCTTTTTTTTTTGAACCATTTGGAGTTAAAAACCGTACGAATGGCATTAATTTAAATATTTATATATTTTATTCATGCCGACTGGTCAGAAACATTATTGAAATAGTAGTAAATAGGAATCATTCCAATTTGTATAGAAACGTCTATTTATATGCACCAGAAATTTATATATATATAAATGAAGAATCAATAAATATAAACAGATCATAACTAGTCAAAATAAGAAGAATTGGACCTGCAATATACAAATATTGATTGGCTTTATGAGTAAAGTTGAGATACCAATAATCATGGGTTAAACAATGTTTTAAAGATCCGACATTCCCCATTCAATGCAGACATTATACAGGAAAACCTGTTCGTTTATAACCATCCATGCGGCAGAGATTTAAACACATTTTTTGTTTGAAAGAGACAAAAAATAGAAAGAACTAGAAAGTCCTGTATACATCTCACATCAAAGTAACACTGTTGAATAACTTACAAGTAGTAATTCAACAAACTCAGTTCAAGTAATACCACAAATGCAAAAAACTATGGATGAATTTGTGCAGTAAAATATGTCTAATTATTTGAAATTTAACAAATGCAAAGACAAGATATGTGGCATTTGCCCTCCTGCTAAATGATGAACAATTGCATCAAATCAAGATAAATATGCTGTTAAATTTCATCAGATCAAGATAAATATGCTGTTAACTTTCATCAAATCAAAATAAATATGCTGTTAACTTTCATCAAATCAAGATAAATATGCTACTAACTTTTGTAAAGCTTTCAACGTTATCCAATAACATGTAAGATCTGTGGATTGAGATATGTTGAACAGACTTCTAATAAACTAAATTTGAGAATTAATAATCACAGATCTCTGGTCAAAAGAGTAGGTGAGATATCTGAAAACCAATATGAATTACACCATTTCTATATTCATGATTTCAAAAATGTTCAAATTTCTATATTGAACCTAGCTAAAGACTTGAGAAAAAGATTGTGTTTGCAGAGTTATTACATTCAGATTTTAAATTCGCAGTTTCATTTTGGTTTCAATGCCAGTGTTTTGGAGAGGAAATATACAAAAAAAATGATTTTAAATATATGTATATATTTATTTCAAAAATTTATTTCAAATATTTTAAAATATTTTGACAAAACAACAGTTTTCACTACGAAAAGGCATGCACTTTTATTTAAAAATCTCAACAATTGTCTACAGAGGAACTAAGCAGTAGAATTATTCAAATTTCTTCTGATTTTAAAACTACCTTCAATTTGTTAAGTCCTAAAAAATTTATTTTTACACTTAACAAACCCACTTGTAAAAAAATTATATCATTTGCTATTTGGTGATAAACCAGACATTGAATTGTTTACATATTATCTTTTGATTGATTATTTAAATAATAGAATTTGTAAATCAAAATGTTGAGGCCAAGGCGCTAAATTCTTCAAACAAACAGAAAATTTATTGTGTTTCTGGCTTTCCCAATATTGAATTTAACAACATTAATTTCAAAAAATCTCTCAATAACCCTAAACATTTTTCCCCCCCTAAAAAACACGAAGATTGAAGTGAGCTATAATTACTATGTTACTATAGGTCAACAACTTTTCAACTACAACTCTGTTTCTAAAAAAACTAATGAGGCTGTTGATACACCATGCATATATGAAAGATATACTGAATTTGTTGAGAGTAATCATCAACATGTCATTACAGGTGCTATAAATTTTTTCAATAACAGTGGTTTAAAAAAACTTTCGTCAAAAAGAACTAAGTTTAGATTATAAAAATATATGCAAAAAAACACAGAAGAATATCATCAGAGAAATTGATGGTTTTATTTACAATGTGTCTATTACAATGCAATACCAATCAAATCATTTGACATTTGGAAAAATAATTGTATTTGTGAAGTTTTCTTACACGCTGTCTGGTATAAAAAATGGGATAGAACACATAAAAATTTCAAGAGCGTTGCAGAATACAAAAGAGATTTGAAGGATTTTTATAAACGCTTTATGTTATTGAACATAGATAAATATTTTTCGACATTTGTCATAAATTGCAAGAGGTTCTATGCTTCAAACATACAGAAATTTCTTGATAATACAGAGCAATATATAAATCTGGGTACAAGCACTACCCCTATCTTCAAACACATACAGGGTGCTTTTGAGAAACTCAAAGCTATCCAATCCCCAATTAACTTCCCATACATAACTCTCATCGTTAAATTTCATAAAGTTTTAAATTTGTTTTCGCACTGTTAGATGTGCTACTAGCTCTTATAGTGTTAGAACAGGTAAACTGTTTCTTGAAAGGGATTTATGTTAAAATTTCCTTAAATACCTTTATTTTAAAAAATAGTTTTCAACTTTTGAAGACTTCGAACTCCAGCGATGGGAATCCCACTTTCATTAAGTGCTTTGATTTTGAGGATCTATTTAACCAAATCAATTTAAGAGACCTATATCGTGTATTATTAGAATTATTTACAGAGTATGATATAAAATCAATTGACAAAATCTCGTTTGTAAAACTACTAAACTTCTGTCTTAACTATAATATGGTATATAATGGCACTGGTTATTATAAACAGGTAAGAGGGCTTTCTCAAGGGGGAGTATATTCTTCTTTAGCTGCAGATTTATACTTACGTAAATATGAAAGTTTGTCTTCACCAAGAACGGGTCTATTTTTTGGCAGATATATAGGTGATATAATCTTTATAGGCTGTAGGGACTCACGAATCAACGATCATTGATACACCAACCCACATTTCCAAAAGGTTTAATCATGATTTAATGTTCACCATTTTGTTTCCCTCGCACATACGCTTTTCTCATCCAGAATCCAGATGGACCGACTAATCAGCAGTTCGCTCTGTTCCCGGCGACGGAAAAGATATTAGCTGCAGGCGACGATTGAGTTTAGTGTACAACACGGTACGACGCAAAGATAACTTGATCGTATTTCTACAAGTTCCTTAACAGGTATTTCCTGCTTATAAGTACCCCCTGCTATACATGGTGATTACGACACTCGAGTGTAATGTCACGGATCCGTGACTAGAACAACAAATCGTCGATTAGTGTTAAAGGGGTAACCAATGAACATTTGCGTATGAAAAGGGTGAACAGCCAATAAGAGTGATTGCGAGTGTAGAGACGATGAGGCGAACACCAATAAAAGACATTCTTTCGGTAGGACTCTTAGCGAGATGGTCACGCTGCCCATGATGGACATTCATAATGTCTTACAATAATAATGTCAATTCTTAATCGTAACAATTTAAGTTATTTTGCTATGTGATTGTAAATAATTTGTGTAACGTAGAGACATGCTGTCTACATGGTTCATCTGTATCTTGGTATCCCTGACTTAACTGAGATAAGGTTCCAGGGTAACATTCCACGTGAGTTGTCGCAGGAGCTAAAACCCTTCTGATATAACTTATAATCTATCGGTGATATTATGGAGTCTATCACCGCTCCATCGTTCTGCAATCCGTCATAGAACGATAACCAAATCTATAAATGTAGAAACTGCAATTGGTAACCCTAAAAGACTGTGGCATATAGCACCAATTGGACCTTGATTTTTATCCCTCAGGATGAACACTGAAAGATACCTCTGTATCTAGAATTCGAGTTCACTTTTTAGATCTACTTATTACTATCAATGAAAATAATAGATTTGTCTTTCAAATATGCGATAAAAGAAAACAATTTTCATTTGCTTTTGTTCAGTACTTGCAATATGACACATGTCTCAGAAAACATGTTATAAAAAATTTGATTTTAGGTGAACTCTCCAGACAGAAAGTGCTTTCAAATAGAGTTGAAGCCATTTCTGAAGGCTTAAGATCTTTTAAAAAAACTTTCGTTTTAAATGGTTTTCCAATGAACTATATAAATAGAACATTTGCAAATTTCATCCCTAGAAAGAAATCTATAGTTTCAATGCATTCATATAGATTCAATAAATAATAATTCATATAGATTAAATTCACCTGTAGTATTTTGCATTTGTGGTATTGCATAGACTGAGTTTGTTGAATTGTTAATTGTAAGTTATACAACATTGTTACTTTGATGTGAGATGTATCGACGACTTTCTATTTCTTTCTATTTTTGTCTCTTTCAAACAAAAAATTTGTTTTAATATCTGCCACATGGATGGTTATAAACAAACAGGTCTTCCTGTATAATGTCTGCATTGAATGGGGAATGTTGGATCCTTAAAATATCGTTTAACCCATGATTATTGGCTCATAACGCCAATGAATATTTGTACATTGCAGGTCCAATTCTTCTTTCTAATTCAGACCAACTATGATCTGTCTAAATTTATTGATTCTTCATTTATATATTAAATGGAGTGTTATAAATGCTGTGTTTTATAACAACTCCATTTGCATCATTTAAAATGGGTACATATTGGGCAGTGGTTAATGGTATTGGTATGGGATTTAAATGCTTGGTACTACAAATTTATTACGTTGGTGTGATATAGGTATCATTAATGATAAAACTATTCAAAAACAATGTTATTACTATTGTATAATTTGTTCTGAGTACATATTGTAAAATATTTTTTAATTGTTTTCAAACCTACACACACACACACACACACACATATATATATATAAAAGTTTTCCTCGCCCATTCTTGGCGGAAACAGGCTTTGGGACGGGCAGAGCGCCATGTTCCCAAGCCTCTTTTTACATCACTTCTTAATGTGCCATGTCTAGAAACTTCCTGACAATGTGACACGTGTTTAGGATTGTGGCTTTTTGTATTTCAATGTAGGTGTTTGGGTCAATGTTGAGTATCTCCAAATTCGTCGCAAGCGTTTTTGGTACTATCCCTGTTGCTGAGATGACTAACGGGATGATGAGGATCTTTTCCATACCCCATATATCTCGTACTTCATGTCTGAGATCTTGGTACTTGGTGATTTATATATATATTCCTCTTAAATGTTAAAAAAACATTAAAAACCAAAGATTTAATACATGTGAATTGGTATATAAATTTAACTGTTTTTATTTTTATTTGAAATATTATGAAACGAGCAAATTTAGGCTTTAACCGAGGACCCGTCGCGTAGTTTTTCTTTTTCTATTCTTTCATTAATTGTATGTATTGATGATATTCTATTGTATGTATATTGTAAATATATTTGTTTTTTATATATTGCGTTTATTAATAAATACAATTTATTTGTTTTGTATATATTGCAGTTACTGATACAAACTGGATTTAATTTGTATATAATGTTTGTAAAATATTTTTCATGTAAGAAAAATTATAATTTTTTGTTTTTGAATTAGATTTTGATTAGATATATAATTTTTATCTGTGATATATTTGTAGCAGATCCAGCGGCAAATAAATAAATTATTAGGTTTTTCTTTTGTTTTTTGGGTGTGCGTTCTCGCACTTGGCGGATTAAGCTTAAGACGAGTGGTGCCAAGTTCTCAAGTCTACCTTCAGTGTGAAAATAATTTTGTATGTTTCATTCTGGTGCCAAGTTTAAAAATTTTCTGACTGTTCGGCAGGTGTTTAGTATTGTTGCTTTTTGCATCTGAATATATGTGTTTGGTTCAATTTCAAGTATTTCCAAGTTCTTTTGGAGTGTGGTTGGTATTATACCTGTTGCTGATAAGACAAGAGGGATAACGTTTACCTTATCCATGTACCACATGTCTTTGACTTCCTGCTTTAAATCTTTGTATTTAGCCATTTTTTGATATATGTGCTCTGTATGGTTTTTATCTTGGGTATTGCTATGTCTATGATGTGTGTGGTTTTGCTGTTTTTTTCAATTAGGATTATGTCTGGTCTGTTGTGTGGTGTCGTTTTGTCCCTCATAATAGCCCTATCCCAGTACAATTTGCGTGTTTTGTTCTCTAGTATTGTTTCTGGTTCGTATTTGTAGTAAGGATTCATGTTGGTTATCAGCTTGATTCTGACAGCAAGTTTTTAGTGAATTATTTTTGCCACTTGGTCGTGACGGTGTTTGTAGTCTGTTTGGGCAATTATCTAATAACCAGATGTTACATGTATTGTTTCAGATGTTAAGTCGCATTGTCTTTGTTCATTTTCTATATTCTTCTTCCGGATGTATCGCTGGTAGTTTCTTGTTTTTATGACCTGGTCCGGGATTGTCATCATGTATCCTTCCGTTTCCTGTTATAAGGTTCCTTGGGTTAGCCATGTGTTCGAGATTTTTTTGTAGATGTGGTGCTGTTGAAGATCATTATAGTGTCTGCCATGAAGTGCTTTGCCTGCCTGTTCCTTCAGTTTCTTTTCAATGTGTACGGGTGGTATTTCTTTGTTGGCACTGAGACTTAATGATGTGTGAGAGGTATCTGCGTCTTCTACTGCTTGGATGAGAGAAGACAGCCTGATCTTTTCAAAGAAGTACTGCCTTATGTTATGGATTTGCTTCTCATGGAGATCTTTCAGGTCGATTTGTTATTATTATTATTAGTTGTTGTTAGTATTGTTATTATTATCATTGTATCAATATTATTAACCGTCTACCAATGAATCAAATTGCAATAAATTATAACTAAATTCGTAAATAACAAAGGAAGCAAGAATTGAAAAAAACAAAGTACTGATGAATGTGAGAAATGGCTATATAAAATTTGAATAAATATCGATTCAAATATATTTATTTATTTATTTTAAAGTTATTATTACTAAATTCTAAATTCTAAACGTAGTCCCTTTAAACTTGAAAAATAATGTTTTTTAATTCAAATATTAATATTTCAAAATTTGAAGGTCAGTTTATATAAATTTGTGGATGATTTTTTTATTGTTTTTGTTAAAATGATATATTATATATACACAAAAAAATATTTATTTACTAATTCTCTCTTATTTCATAACATAATACAAGTAAACATACAAGTTACATAATACATTACAAAATATGCGTATATAGCGATAAACAAAAATTAGCATCACGACAATTTTTTAAATATTCAAACTCCCATTTTTAATATTATGGTTAAGTATATCATAATTTTAGCACGAAACTGTTTATTACCGTATTGGAAAACAAAAATTTAAGGTTTTTTACGCAAAAAAGAAAGTTTGAGGTTTTTACGCAAACTCGGAGGGTATACTAAGGGAGTAGTTAAGTTCTAGATTTCAAGAAATTTCAAAATCAAAATTTTAATCTCTTTATAAAAGTAGAAGCAAAAATATGCGATACTGAAAAAAAAAAACTTAAATAAAATCCACAAAAGATAGTTTTTGTATAAGTGTTATTTTTTGTAAAATTATGAAAAATATATTTTCGATAAATTTCTAACATTATCCTGCTTTTGATAACAAAATGCATTTTAACTTGTTAAATATATTTAAAGCGATCGAAGAAGCTCAATAAGGATATTTAGAGAGAAAAATGTTTTCTCAAAATTATGGTTATGTACATCTACATATACACACACATATTGTGGATCTATATTTATAATTGATTGAACAAACCATGAATTTCGAACGACAACGCAAAGAAGTCAAAAGGCACATCGATGATAAAGCAATGCATGAAGAGGAGCTTCTAGGAAATAAACACGTAAAGACTACCAGAAAAAAAGTAAGTGTGAGGGCAAAAAAGAAGCAAACCGCACCGTGGTAAAGAACACATAAAAACTGCCAGGAAAAAGGCGTAAGATAAAAGAAGAAATAAAAATATAACATACCAACACCATGAAAACGAACAATGAGAAAAAACTGACTAAAGCGATCATTTGGAAAGCAAATACCACACCGTTGAGGAAATAAATGATCGCGTTAGTCGTGTTCACATTTCGAAAGTCAAATAAAAGAAGGGATGGAAACTCTCGTCCCTTTCAGATATCAATATTGGGTGGACGTTCCTCTTGGTCGATCGGTCTTCTGCTATCAATCATTCGCCAAAACTCTCTAGGCATCACTGTCTCCTGTTCTTCGTTCCTCCCTTTTTATACTACACCATCCCCAAACAGTACATGCAAGAAGCGATAAACACCAGAAAAAAAGTGGTGGACGTCTGAGTGTTTCTCCTATATGCCAATGCGCTATCACACTCGAAAAGCTGAATTCATGGCTAATATTCATTCACTTGGACCATCCTTTCTCTTACCTTGTATTTTCAATGTGTTCGTTCTCCAGTGTAGACCTCAATGGCACACACCTCCACGAAATGTATTTGGCAAACAAAAACCTAAATTGCCATCAATCTTTTAAGCATGGATGGAATGAAATATTACTATACTTTAAAATCATGCATTATCTACAACTTTTGAATAAAGGTTAGTTAATTTTTCATGTTGGGTTTACTTTC
>QLNU02014802.1:134226209-134308440 GCA_006491805.2 Dysdera silvatica
CTATGGGAAGGCGATTGCAACCATCCAGGAATGTTGACGATTTAGCCCGACAGTTGGAGACAATTTAGCAAGAAATTGTGTAGGACACCATCCGGGATCTTTATCTGCCAATGCCACTCCGGGTGACAGCTTGCATCCAGGCCACAGGTGAACCAACGCCTTATTAACGTTCTCCCTTTGTAACGCTCAAACTCTGCAATAAATCATTCAATTGTTCTGAAATTTTAATCGTTTCTTTTTCTATGTATGTTCTTCAAATCCACCAATTTTTATCGCAATCGGACAACTCCTTCTTGGTGCGTCGATTTTTTTTTGTTATAGAGTGTATTAATAGCTAAAACAACATTGTGTCGACTTTATAGTCGAATATATGCATGTGCACATTTTCTCATACAATGTTAATTAATTTTCATTCAATATTTATATTCAGTAATGCCATGTGGAAAATTACAGTTCACTTCCTTTTATAAAATATTCATATTTCTCTATTTTTGTTTGGTTTGGTCACTTTATTGTGCAATTCCTTTTTCATTTCTATGAACATTGCATTAAACAATCTATTTCTTAACTACAGTTTATTTAAATACATTGATTTCTCATTTTTTGGCTATAAAACATATTCATACCTTCCTCGTTATGCATACAAACACTTTTTTAAAGGGAAAAGCCACGCAAGTTTTGTCAGGACATCAAGAGTCATTCTACCCCAAGCATGGGCCCCACTGGTCCATTAGTCATGTCCATCACTTTCAGGCCATTTGATTTCGAGTTCGATTCCCAACTAATCATTGCTCGATGTAAATGTATGGTGTGGTGATATGCAAATGACATATGCGTCTTTGTCTTTTAGTATAAAACTGAAAGAGACTATGAATCTGTAAATACCTAAAAATAGTGGTCGTTTGGTAAATAGAGGTTCGGATCCAGAAGACAGTCAGAGCTTACTTTTTTTCCATTCCCTACAAATCCAGGATATAATTGGTTTCCACAGTAAGCTGCAACCCTTGGAATGTACGCTCCTTTAACAGAGGCGATTGATTACATTTTCAAAATTGACATCTCATAAAAGACATTAGGGCGTCTTAGCCCACATTACAAATAACGGTAAAGAAATTTTGAATTTTTTTACATGTTCAAGTAATTTGTGTAATCCCGAAAGAAGGAAAGGACTGGCCGTGTTAATATTTTTTTGAAAATGGCTCTTTTCACCATAAACTGGACAAAATTTTCTAAAGAAATCTACTTATCTCCCTTCTTTCTGAACTAACCCTTTCTTTTACGATATTCTATCTTCTACTTCCGTTATCTAGCGAAAAGTTGAGGATATTTAGCCTCTGACGAGCAGAAAAAAATCCGAGACATTTTCCGCGGATAGTAGGAAGCTTTCTCCCTTGTGCAAATACTCTCCTTCGGGCTACTTTCTTCACGAACTGAACATTCTTAAATCTTTAACATCCCGCATCTTCCCCTACATGAAAGATTCATTCATGATGGCCGCAGACACTTGGTCAAATTTACAGCAGCTGCAGAAGCTTTTTCCGAAATATGCGTTTTGAGACGAGTTTTGCTTGGTCTAAAGTAAAATAATTTTTTTTTATTTGAGCTATTACCATGCAGCTTTAAAGCATCTCATGTGTGGATGGTGGTGCTTTTAAAACTCTTTCTGTGTTTACTGGTGAAATTTACTCATTGTTATAAGACGTACTTCAACAGTCTAAACTTTATAAGTACCCTAAAATGTATTTATATGAGGAGACTTTTTTTGACCAAAATTTTAACATAGATCTTTAATATATATTTCTATATACATAGGCGTAGGCAGAAAGTTCATAAAAGGGGATTATAGACTCAATGAGGGGTTCCAGATCTACAACTCCATATAATCATATGTATATATACATAATTTCGTCGCAGTGGGGGTAACAACCCCCATCAACCCCCCCTACGTACGCCATGGTGTAAACAGTCAATTCTGTAATTAAAGACTCCCAAGGGACAGAGAAAAACGTCGTGAAACAGAAACAGACGTTAATCAGAATGTTAGTTCCATGAAGCATTTACCGAGGTGCAAAATATCGACGATAAACAGAAATATTCCTTAATTAGATTAATATTACCGAGAGAGCAATTTCCGTAACATTATCGGCGTGAGCGTAAAGTGATATGGGCCCGTGGGGCCCGAGCCCCCCCCCAATAATCTGAATGAATTCAGATTTTACATATACTGTAATGTATGAACGTACATGTGCTTGAGCCCCCTCCACCGAAAAAAAATTTTTTTTTTCGAATACTCTACGTTGAGATCCATTTCAGAGTATCCAATAATTTACCGGATACTCTAAAATGGGGGATACGTTACCGGATACTTTACCATGTGGGATACGGAACTACTTCGACATTGAAACGCGTTGGTCGGACACAGAATTAAATTTCCACATCATAAGTTAAAATTTTTGCAATGCATTTAATAATATTTATTAAACACAATTATAAAACATTTAATGGAATATACACAATGAAATACACATAACATATATTTAATTATTAAAAAAATTTAATACGTGATGCATGTGTGTCGGTTTACAAAGCATAATACAAAAAAGTATTCACGCATGATTATCAGCTGACACGAAAGAATGGCGTGTTACTGTCAATTTCAATTTGGGGTCTGCATTTGGGGCTCCTTTAACAGTTGATCGATGATTTAAGTTGCTATTGCAATTCATTCAAATACTCAAGTTATTGAAAAATTGCCATAGAATACAGTACTTTATAATTTCTGATTGTTGATTTCGTTGCGTTTTAAGTAAACAAATGTGTACAGAAAGTGCGATATTTTTAATAAATTGTATGTAAATATTTAAATTTGTTAACAATAACCAGACATGGATTTCAAGTCCTTAAATGATATACTTTAAGTTTACGAATTAACGCCGAAACAGGCTATGCTGGCCGCAAACTGCCCGCAGAATGCAGATTGGATCATTCAGTTCTAAACATATTTATTCATTTATTTACTTATTTATTCATATGATGAAGGAAAAGAATTAAAAATTCTGCTAGAGACCTCTGGATTTCGGGGTACTAACTGTGAGCTATTTGTCCACTGCCAACGGAGCAATAGATGTTTGTTCCAAGAGAGAATATTTACTCATAAACTCGTAAATTAATTACTAAATAATTCTATAAAAATGCTCCTTCATGAAGGAACTCCGTCGAGCCGGAGTGAAACAAGCAAATGAGGGATTTGCTGTACTCATACTAGAGCTTTATTCGTTTTGGAGAAAAAGAGACGCTTTCCCCATCCTGGATTCGAACCAGGGTCCCTCCGTTTAGCCCGGAGTGTCTTGGACCGCTAGACGAATGAGGACAGGAAACAACGCTCTCTTTCTCCGTATGTAGGGATTTAAGACGTTATTACACTTCTCAAAGCTAGTACAATTGCCAACACACAAAGCCACCGGGACGAGTTTTTTGTGAGTTTTTCGTGGGGGATATTTTTATTAACAAACAGTTATTTCGACACTCCGTTTTTAAACCTTACGCCAGTGTCGAAATAACTGTTTGTTATGGAATCTCCTGGTGAAACTCTGTATTGTTTCGTTAGATATTTTTATTACTAATAAATTTGACAGCCACGTTTAAAGCTCATGGTACAGCTTTTTTTGGTGTCCCATCCTGGATTCGAACCAGGGTCCCTCCGTTTAGCCCGGAGTGTCTTGGACCGCTAGACGAATGAGGACATAGAACATCGCTCTCCTGAATACATAATTATAACAGAATAATTAATTACTAAGCAATTGAAAAAGAAATCCACGACAAGGAAAAATTGACTTCCTTCAGTCGAATAGGATTCGAACCCAAGAACTACGAACATAGGAATTTAAAACTATAGTCCACCACCCTGCCAACTGATCTATGACGGGCGATGGAAGTGCATAAATTTAATTAAAAAAAAGAAGAAAAATTGCTAAAAACATACATGAAAAATATCTTCCATGAAGAAAAATGTTCCTCCGTCAGACCAGCGACCTAAAGACTTCTAAAATCAAAGACGACAGTCCACCATTCTGCCAACTGAGCCATCGAGAGGCGTTGTTGGTGCTTATATTTCATTGTAAGAGGACATTAATTATTAAACGTATGTAAAAACCCCTTCCATATAAAAAAATCACCTCTGTTGAGACGGATTCGAAACAGCGGCCTATGGATTTCTGAAACGAATTCCTACAGTTCACAACTCTGCAAATTAAGTAATCGACGGACAGGAGTACCTTCATAAATAACAAAAAGAGGTTAATTACAGAACAGATGTGAAAAGAAAGATCTATCATGAGGAAAAAAATAAGCCATTCCTTTAAGACGAACCAGTAACCAATGAATTTCTAAAATCCAAGTCTACGGTCCATTGCTCTTTCAACTGAGCTACCGAGGGGAATGGAGGTGTGCTTATATTTAATTATAAGGAGAATTTAATTACTAAACATATATTTGAAAAATTTAAAAAAAAAACAAAAAAACCCAGAAAAAGCTTCTCCGGCGAGCCAGATTCGAACACGTGACCATATATTTCTGAAATCAACGTGTACAGAATACCGACCTGCCAACTAAACTAAGGACGAGCGATAGGCATAATTACAAAATAAGGTTAATTACTAAACAAATGTAAAAAAAATAAATCATGAGAAAAAAATAGGCCTTTCTGTCGAGCCAGGGACCCATGGATTTCTGAATTCGAGGTTCACCGTCCAGCGCTCTGCCAACTGAGCTATCGACAGCCGTCAGTGATGCTTATATTTAATTACAAAGGAAGATAAATTACTAATTATATGTATAGAATCTCTATTCCATGAAGTAAAAGTATCTCCGTTGAAACAGCGACCTATTTTGTTTTTGAAATCAAGGTATAAGAGAAGCTCCTTCCGCCAACTGAGGTATCGGCGGACCATATGAAAGATTATATGTAATTACAAAAGGAGGTTAATTACTAAACAAATGTTAAAAAAAAGTCTTCCATGAATTAAAAAGCACCACCGTCGAGTCAGTGCCCTACGGATTTCGGAAACCAATGTCTACAGTCCATCGCATATGAGCTACCGACGGGCTCAATGATGACGGGTTAAGATGCAAAATATGCGTATATAGCGATAAACAAAAATTAGCATCACGACAATTTTTTAAATATTCAAACTCCCATTTTTAATATTATGGTTAAGTATATCATAATTTTACCACGAAACTGTTTATTGAAATTGAAACTGTTTACTGAAAAGTTTAAGGTTTTTTACGCAAAAAAAAAAGTTTGAGGTTTTTACGCAAACTCGGAGGGTATACTAAGGGAGTAGTTAAGTTCTAGATTTCAAGAAATTTCAAAATCAAAATTTTAATCTCTTTATAAAAGTAGAAGCAAAAATATGCGATACTGAAAAAAAAAAACTTAAATAAAATCCACAAAAGATAGTTTTTGTATAAGTGTTATTTTTTGTAAAATTATGAAAAATATATTTTCGATAAATTTCTAACATTATTATTATACTATAATTTTTGCCACCCACGTATTAATTACAGCTCAAACTAGAGCTTATGTAATTTTGGAGAAAAAGAGACGCTTTCCCCATCCTGGATTCGAACCAGGGTCCCTCCGTTTAGCCCGGAGTGTCTTGGACCGCTAGACGAATGAGGACAGGAAACAACGCTCTCTTTCTCCGTATGTAAAGATGTTAAGGTATTATTACCCTCCGCAGGGATAACACAATTGCCAAATATGGTCAACACAAGAAAGCCTCCGGGGCGAGATTTTTGTGAGTTTTCGTGGGGGAATTTATTATACAATAATTTTTGCCACCCACGTATTGATAACAAAATGCATTTTAACTTGTTAAATATATTTAAAGCGATCGAAGAAGCTCAATAAGGATATTTAGAGAGAAAAATGTTTTCTCAAAATTATGGTTATGTACATCTACATATACACACACATATTGTGGATCTATATTTATAATTGATTGAACAAACCATGAATTTCGAACGACAACGCAAAGAAGTCAAAAGGCACATCGATGATAAAGCAATGCATGAAGAGGAGCTTCTAGGAAATAAACACGTAAAGACTACCAGAAAAAAAGTAAGTGTGAGGGCAAAAAAGAAGCAAACCGCACCGTGGTAAAGAACACATAAAAACTGCCAGGAAAAAGGCGTAAGATAAAAGAAGAAATAAAAATATAACATACCAACACCATGAAAACGAACAATGAGAAAAAACTGACTAAAGCGATCATTTGGAAAGCAAATACCACACCGTTGAGGAAATAAATGATCGCGTTAGTCGTGTTCACATTTCGAAAGTCAAATAAAAGAAGGGATGGAAACTCTCGTCCCTTTCAGATATCAATATTGGGTGGACGTTCCTCTTGGTCGATCGGTCTTCTGCTATCAATCATTCGCCAAAACTCTCTAGGCATCACTGTCTCCTGTTCTTCGTTCCTCCCTTTTTATACTACACCATCCCCAAACAGTACATGCAAGAAGCGATAAACACCAGAAAAAAAGTGGTGGACGTCTGAGTGTTTCTCCTATATGCCAATGCGCTATCACACTCGAAAAGCTGAATTCATGGCTAATATTCATTCACTTGGACCATCCTTTCTCTTACCTTGTATTTTCAATGTGTTCGTTCTCCAGTGTAGACCTCAATGGCACACACCTCCACGAAATGTATTTGGCAAACAAAAACCTAAATTGCCATCAATCTTTTAAGCATGGATGGAATGAAATATTACTATACTTTAAAATCATGCATTATCTACAACTTTTGAATAAAGGTTAGTTAATTTTTCATGTTGGGTTTACTTTCTAAGAACTATAATATTTTAGGAGAATTTTAAACAATAAGCAGCTATCATTCTTCAATAATGAATCATCATCTTCTAACTTCTCCTGCATGACTATTATAGTTGAGAAATTGAATAATCCCAGATAAATATATAAATTGGTCCATAAGTGGATCAAATACTGAATTACTGGCAAACATAATAAAAGTTAAATTAAATTTGATTCAACAATGGTTCTATGAAAACGATCTCATAGTAAATGCTGAAAGGACTAAATATATGATCTTCCATGCTAATAACAAAAAAATTTAATTACAAAAAAATCATATAAAATTTAATGGAAAAACACTAAAAAGAGTTAAATCAATGAAATTTCTATGTATTAAATTACACGAAAAACTTTTATGGAATGAACAAATAGATGATATAAATAAAAAAAAATAAGAAGAATAAATGAACTATTAGCCAGATTAAATAATAAACTAACTTTAAATGCAAAAATTGATATTTATTATTCAATAATTTACAGTATACTACTGTACTGAAAACCAACATGGGGTGGACTAAACAAGAAAAACTTAATAAAAATAAATAATTTATTAAATGATACGATAAACAAAATAAAAATCACCATATCAATCAATTGTTCAATTTAGAGAAGAATATCAACTACTTAATATAGAAAATATACACAAATTAAAAATATCTCAATATATATACGAAAGAATAAATGAAGGAAAACACATAGACATAATAGAAATAATAAAAGAAGACCACAAATAAAATACTTGTCATAAAAAAGAAATTAAAACAAAATATATTCGAACTAATTATGGAAAAGATAATATGAATTATTACGGATTAAATATTTGGAATAGCATACCAAACGAAATAAAAAATTTAACACCAATAAAACAATTTAAAAATACACTCAAAATATTACTTATCTAAAAAAACGTAAATGGCCAAAATTTTTAGGCTGCGTGTGTATGAACCTATAGTTTTATCATGTAATCCATTATACATATATATATATATATGTGTGTGTGTGTGTGTGTGTGTGTGTGTAATCTATACACATGTGTATGAAAATAAAATTCATTTGTATTTGTATAAAGTTTCATCTATTCATTGTTTTCGTCACATATCATATTTTATTTAATATATTCTAGTATTTATTTATCCCAAATAATAAAATATTATTATCTTATTTTATTTTTAGACAGAAAATATCATTTTTAAATCCATTTGAACTCACTGAATTTTCTGAATTCATGAATGTGAATAAAGCCAAGTTCTTCTTCAGATTCCTTAAAATTATAACATAACTTTTGTGTAAAATAAAATCTATTTTTATATCGTTTGCTCTTGAAATATAATCGCAATTACTTATTTTGTGCAATATAATCTTAAAATAATGCTTTCTTTGTAGCTTGTGAAATTGCTTCTTTATAATATTAAGAAATAGATGAAAGACATTCATAATTAGATTCCTTTTTTCGATTTTGTGTCATTGTTAGAAGTTAATTATTTGAAATAAATTTTTAGAATTTTTCTTTTCTTTAAGGCTGAAATGCAGTCATTGTGTGAGGTGCTTAAATAAGATCGTTACGCAAAAAACCCAATGAGAGGTAAAAAAATGAATGAATTCAACTGTGAAAACCCATTTAACTTAACTTAATATAATTAGCGCACGAAGTTTTGGATTAAGCAGTGACTAACCCTAGGCAAATATTTTAAAACTAGTTTAGACAAAGAGTTTCTTCTTTCGTCAAATACAAATAGAACCTAAACACAGGATGTAACAATTAGTAGACTGATAAATTTCAATTTCAATTTAGTCAGTTCTTATTAATAATTATAAATATGAAGAACCGACAGGTTTAATATTTTTTATCCTGGCTTATATCATCGAAACATATTTAAATAAAATAGATCATATCCGTATCTTAAAGACATATTCCAATTGTTTATTGGGAAGCAAAAGTTGTGTGAAAAAGTAGGATTTATTCTCCAAAGTTTGTGAACAAAGTGTACTGTGAGGATGGCAAACAAACGACGGAGAAATTAGAGTAAAAGTATTTTATCTAACAGAAAATTAATCGGAAGCTTTCAAGAATTAGTATTTCAGTTGTTTTTCATGTAAATATAAGAAAAATACAGTTAATAAGTAAATGTTCATTAGAATGAAAAGTTAATGATAAAAAGAGAAAGTGTGCGTGATATAAATATTGCAAATATTCTAGTTCATTTTTAAGAGAGTTTAGTAGTTTAGTTACCGTAAAAAATACATAA
The DNA here is from genome assembly GCA_006491805.2 of Dysdera silvatica. Classification (NCBI taxonomy): domain Eukaryota; kingdom Metazoa; phylum Arthropoda; class Arachnida; order Araneae; family Dysderidae; genus Dysdera; species Dysdera silvatica. Next base: position 134,235,335 of record QLNU02014802.1, read on the forward strand.
ACCGTGGCCTGTACTTTATACTGAATATCAAACTAAGAACACTCATTTTTTTCTCAGATCGTATCCAGATCATCTGAATCCGTTTCCAGGATGTACAGGGATACAGGATGGACAACACTTCTGTTCAAATTTGTAGCCAGGAACCAAGAACATGTTCTGAAAGAATAATTACTTACATCTACTATAATCACAATCACTGCTTGCAAAAATGCTTCTTTATATTTTTATATGGCGGCCATTTTTTTTACAAATTATCACCGCGAAAGATAAAAATTTATTGCCAGTTTATAGAATCGTGTATAGATAAATATTTTACTCCAAATCGAACTCTCGCCTTGACAGCAACCTTCGAGCAAATTATAACTTGATAAAATTAATTTTTTCCAGAGATTCTATGCATTTTTGGTTTATCCCTTATGTTCATTAGAAGCTACACACACACACACACACACACACATATATATCATCATCATCATATTCAACCATTATCTATCCACTGCTGGATGAAGGTCTCTCCAAATGCTTTCCACACAAGTCTATCCTGGGCCATTCGTTTCCACGTCACCCCAACCTCTTTTCTTATTTCATCCACCCATCTAGTTTGAGGACGTTTTCTAGGTCTTCGGTGGTCTCTTGGAATCCAGTTCAGAATTTCTGTTGTCCATCGTTGATCAGTTCTTCTTGCAATATGCCCAGCCCATCGCCATTTCAGTCCTTTTACTTTAACAATGATGTCCTCTACTCTAGTTTGCTCTCTCACCCAAGTGTTTCTTTTTCGATCTCTCCTAGTTATTCCAAGCATGCACCTCTCCATGCTCCTTTGCGTTGTCTGTAACTTTCGTATTGCTCCAACTGTTAGACTCCATGTCTCTGATCCATAAGAGAGGACTGGCAATACACACTGGTTGAAGACTTTTCTTTTTAGACATAAAGGCAATTTCCCCTTCAGGATAAAACTGTTTCTTCCAAATGCACTCCAGCCAAGTTTAATACGTCTGTTGTATATATATATATGCATGCATGGATGCTAAGCTTACTGCTCTATTTAATTTAAATTTTGCGCTTTTAGTTTGCCACAAAAGTGAACAAGCACTCTAAATAATGTAAGATATTATTACCCTTCACAGGGATAACACAATTGCCAAATAATGGTCAACACAGAAAAGCCTCCGGGGCGAGATTTTTGTGAGTTTTTCGTGGGGGAATTTATTATACAATAATTTTTGCCACCCACGTTTATGTAGCTCAAACTAGAGCTTTTTATTTATATTTGGAGAAAAAGAGGCGCCGTCCTCATCCTGGACTCGAACCAGGGTCAAGGATGAGGACGGCGCCTCTTTTTCTCCAAATATAAAAAAAAGCTCTAGTTTGAGCTACATACACGTGGGCGGCAAAACTATTGTATAACTCTAAATAATGGAATAGCTAATTCCTATTAACTAATATAATTGCAAATGCTCACACTTAGCTTAATCGTAGCTTAATTATCTCCCGTGAACTTAAAATGTTAATAAAGAAGATAAGAAATTCTAATTGCGGAGACGTTAGGGTTAAATATTTTATAACTAGAATTGAACATCGCGCAGTATATATAAATATATGCAATCATATTAATCTTGTAGAAGCATTCGCGATATGTTCCAAACATCAGTAAAGGCGAATCTTTACGAATAGAGCCCTCCAACTTGCACAGATTAAAATTAATAATACAGGAAACTTCAGTTTTTACCGCAGAATGTTATTCGGTAACTTCAGTGCCATTACGAACAGTGATAATTATTTAAGCTCTTCATCAAATGGTATTCGAATGGTTGCCCAAAGCACGGAATCTAGTTTACAAGGACATCCTTAATGTGCTTTAATTATAAATCTGTGACGCTCTCCGAACTAACGAGGAAACGTTCTAAATTAATTATAGAAAATAAAGCGGGTTTGCCGTTAGGAGCCTCGCGACACACCAGCTATCACAAGCAGATCCTTCACCTGAGTCGGACGTGCCTTCAAATTGAAGAGGAGACATCAAAAATGTATCTTATCGCGATTTTCCGATATGGCAAGCGTTATTAATGGATGCATACAAAAGCGATAGGAAATCACGACATCTATTCTTTATTGCGCCGCAATCAGATGTGATTTCATATCGGAGAAAACTATCCAGCTATAATTTTATTCTTATTCTCACACAGATGCAAATGTGAAAACAAAAATCTTCGTGAACCTATTTGTTACAGCTTATAGACCACAGCTACGAGTTTACATCCAATTGTGTGAGTTTGTGTTTCCAGGCGCAAGGACAATAGAAGGTGACATGCTGTGCAGAGATCTAAAATTTCTCGAGGAACCTGAATCTCTTAAAAACTGGGGAACTATACTCTGGATTATATTAAGTGGTAAGTCGGTAAGAGGTTTTTCTGCCATCATTGGGAAATGAATCTGTGTTAACGAGACTCCTGGTCAAGGCCATACCCATTAGCAAAACAACACAATATTTCACCAGGAGACCGCATAACAACAGTTATTTCAACACTGGCGTAAGGTTTAAAACACGACGTTTCGGGAGCCAACTGCTCCCTTTGTCAAGTGAAGGCAGAATGAAGAGTTCGTGAAAGTCCAAAGCTTATATACCCGCATGTTTGGAATCCCCATCTGACGCCATTTGGTGCGGGACAATTCCGGCTGGGGAAACCCCGCACCTGATGAAGGCTACCCCTAACTTGAGGTTTGGCAAAAAAACTTAAGGTTCTAGTAGATGTTTTGAGATGCTAATGGCATGACACCTCGAACTATAAGTTTCCCATGATTCCAGAAAAAGTCTACTCCCCGGATTCATCACATTCTGATGTAATACTTTCATCGAATGCCAATCTGGTTCGTGACCCTCCCTGAAGACATGTTCAGCCAACTGGCTTGAATTGTCTACCCTAGCTACCGCACGTATATGCTCCTTCCCTCGTAGACGTATCGATCTTCCCGTCTGTCCAACATACACCTTGTCACAGTCTCCACACGGTATTTGGTAAATAGCACCAGATTTTTCCTCCTCAGGGACACCATCCTTAACTTTAAGTAATAGATCTTGAAGGGCGTGGATAGGTTTGTAGAAGATTTTAACACTCACACAGTGGAGAAATCGAGACAACCGCTCTAAGACACCTGCCACATAGGACAAAATTGCCCATTATCGTATGAAGAAAGTTTATAAGAGAGATGTGTTATAGAGTTACAAATCCATACATTCATATGTATATATATACGAAATTGTGTCGCAATGAGTATTATCACTCCACCAACCCCCACTTGTGTACGCCAATGTCCTCACCAAGTGCCACAGAGGAGCCCATTTATTTACGTGTGAAATACGAGCACGAACTTGTAATGGCGTTATGCTTTCTTTTTTCATTCCATATAATTCGAGAGAAGATACTAAACACTGAACAATTTTAAGATGCGAACTCAGCGATGTCAAAATAATGAATAATTCCTAAGAATAATAAGAGAACGGTTTGTTTTTTGATCTGACGTGGTGATAAGAGTGTAAATGTATAACAAATATTAACATCAAGATTTCGTCACGGTTGAAAATAAAATACTGGAAATTATAATCGATTATTTCTAATTAAGTTAATAAATAAATTATTAAAAATCAATGAAAGGTAGGAACGACAATTAATCAGAAAGGGAATAGAAAGTAGAATAAGAAAGAATGGTCATAAGAATTAAAATATAGCTAAAGGAAAGAAAAACATTCAAAAAGTGGCAAGGAAACATACTAAAGATAAAATAAGCAGGATAACTTTGAAGTAATATAAAAAAAAGAGAACAAAACATAAAATAAAAAGAGAAAAAGTAAATATAAAATAAACATAGCATATAAATTACATCTGTATAAATTATATCTATTTTTTAATTACAGAATAAAGTATACATTGTGTGATGTTTCTCTTACTTGGCACTTACATTGGCACGCAATTTACGATGCAACACCTCTCCTGCGTGCTTATATGACGAAGGCTGTGGTTTTTCGGAGTAGAGTTTCGTTTTACTTCTAAAATTCAAAGATTTACAATTTGAAATATGATTATTCTTCATTTCTTTGTGGTTTTAACAATGAATAAGATTTTCAAACATTCAATTCTCAGAATAGATAGCTATATGCTTTAAATTATTTAAACAAATTTGTCACAATTGCATTCTATAGTTTCAAAGGAGAAACCGAACTAAAATTCTAATGGTGTTTTTAGAAAGGTGAGTCCTAAAAACTATTGCAGTAATCTATTTTCTTAAAAAAAATTTAGGAACAAAGGAAGATAATAGAGAATATTTTAAAGCTTGCTCTACGATTTCGGACCTGCATCGTGTTTTTCTATAACTTCTATTTGTAGCCGTTTGAAATTTCTTTTGTTTAAAATCCTTCTATGAAGCTTTACGCTGTGTTTACGATTCTTGGGATAAGGCCAACCGGTTTCTGAATCTGGAAGTATCTGTACCTAATTCTGTAGAAAAAGGAAAGAAAACAGTGAGAAAGTACTGTCCTTTGAATTGTCTTCTTTGATGAGACGAAAACAGTGAGAAAGTACTGTCCTTTGAATTGTCTTCTTTGAGGAGACGAAACTAATCTAATAACCCAATCTAATGCACACACTCACAAATTAACGCTCTTGTACAAAATGAGTATTTAATTAAATTTACTGGTATTTAATGTTTCTTTATGGAATGATAAATGTTTTCTTATTAAAAACCAAAAGCTGTAACATGATGTATGCTCAGGAATTTCATCAATTTTAAATTCACATTCCTTAAAGGGTCAGTTCGTTGCAGAAATAAGAAAACTAATTTCTGAAATCTATGTTTCCAGCTCAAAGAAGGTTATAGTTTGAGATGTAAACATGGATGTTTAGTGTATTTTTCTTTTATATTTATTTTCTATAGTCATTTTTTAACTCAGCAGTAACAAACCTTTCAAAAATGTTATGAAGAAATAATACTGTATTCTCCTTCCGCAAACCAGCATAAACCCACCGAATTGAGAAGATTGATATCGTACAATCCAACTGCTGATACACTTTCAGTAGATCAGTGTTTTTCAAACTTTAGCTCACGGACGGAGCTTTAGCTCACGGACCACACAACATTATTTTATTTATCGCGGACCACGGGGGCGGGGAGGATATCTCCTCCCCATTAAAAATAGTATATTTCCTGAAATTAAAGTTTCTAACTATGTTTAATAATATTAAGTCCTACTTAGCCACCGTTATACTGATTCCCCCGCCACTCCACCCCAAAACAAAATACATAACGAAAGTAACCCTCGATTTATTTGATTTATTGGCAGGCTTATACATGTATATAATAGCTCTGGCAAGAGAGATTTATTTGTCCCTTGAAATATAATTTGTAGTTAATTTTAAAACATTTTGTGATAAATTTTATGGTTACTTAATTTTTTTTTTACTTTAAAAGGTACCAGCTTCTGGCAGAAAACTTCCAAAATCTCTCATCATGTTCTCAAAGTATGGGTCGGTTGCCAAATCTATCTTAAACAAAATAATTTTTAGAGTAACACTATTTGATAAAGAGAGTGTCAGTTATGATCTTATTTTGTCAAATTTACAATGAAAATGACATCATTAACTTAAATAATAATAATAAGCAATGTAGACAGCATGGGTGTATTCAGAGGATTCAAATCTTTCACAAAATGCCGTAAAGTAACGTTTATAACAAGCAATGTTTACGAGAAATTCCTTAACTTTCATCCACATCAAAATTCTAGCTACGCCGATAATTTCTAGTTCATTTTTTGTTTTGAAATTTGGTGATAATCCTGCGGACCACTTGATGAATGAGCATAGATAGGTCTGCGGACCACACTTTGAGAAACACTGCAGTAGATCTTTCGTAAAGCTCCTGATGCATTGCAATAATTCCGTTGTTTTTTTTTTAAACTTCCTTTGTACCAGCGATTATGATTCAAGATTTAAACGGTGCAACCCTTTGCTACATGAATCCGTATTTGCTATTCCAAGGTGTCTTAGAAAGGAAGAGTACATGTATATATTCTTTTGCTGTTTTTAGAGCAGATAATTTGACAGATTTAATTACAATATGAACACCTGAAAACACTTTGCTATATTACCTGATATACTATCTGTTATATGACTTGTTATATAACCTGTTATATGACTTGTTATATAACCTGTTATATTAATTTTATATTACCTTTTATGCAACCTGCTATATTACCTTCTTGTACATCAGTGTGACAGAAGACGTGAGTTTTAATAACTATTTGGCGCAGTATAGCCCAGATGCTCTTGCGCCATAAAAAATCCAAACAAACAAACTATAATAACTAGTTTGAGGAATGGAGGGAAGACAAAAAGATATTTTGGACGGAAATATAGCATTAACAGTTGTCTAAGTGATTGCACAGTTGGACTGCAGATTTACTGTATTGCAAAATTTTACGGATATATAGCCACATTCCAGTTTAGGAGCTGGGAAGACAAGGTATATTTTTAAAGGAATAAAATACCTTTTGGAATTTTTACAATTATATTCGGAATTTTATTTTGCTTTTAAATCCTCAATATTCTACAACTATCCTACAACATAACACTACAACAACCATTTACTGTCACTATCCTATAACACGCGTGCCAGATGCGGTACGGGTGTTGTAGGATAATAACCTGCGCCTTAACAATCCAATTGCCAAAACTCTAAATGCGAATATAACTGGATGGTAAGGTTAAATTCAAAACAATCGCTTGCTTAAAAGCAAGCTTAAAGTTTTATTGCGAGACACCAAATCTAGCCCCTTTCTAAATTATGGTCACGATAGCACATATTTATTTTGGGATATGTATTTTAAGGCGTGCTGATTAAATTTTGGTGATCAGGACCTGCTCACCGCAAAGGCGTCCAAAGCCCGGGCTTTGGGACTAGACTCTAGCAGGAGTGGGAACTGCACGGTGAACAATCCTTCTGCGCATGTGCGTGGTCCACGCACATGCTCAGAATATAATCTATTCTCAAAGCTCGGGCTTTGGACGCCTTTACGGTGATCAGGCCCTGCTGGTGATCCACAATATTTTAAACTACCATTCTGAACAGCAGGCATGACGTTAAAAAGGGGTATAAACAGTATAAAGCAAATGGAGTATAGAGATAAAAAGAGAACAGTATTATACTTAATATTTATCAGTAAGATTATTTAAATCCCATCTCCGCTAATATTCTCTCATTTCTTTGTCTTTTGGAACAGTGTATTTTCTAAAGGTATGGGAAGCCTCAAAATGCAGAAACGATGTTAGTTTAGACAAAGGTAAAGAAATATTTCTCATAATTCAAAGCAATTTAGTAAAGTTGGTATACAAATTTAAATATAAGCCAGCAAAAATATGTTGCAAAAAGTGTAAGGGTGTGTGGTTACCATTTATTTAATAATTAATTGATTGACTTCCGAGGAATAAACGTTTATTAATCAGTAAAAGTTATTGAAAAACCTCACAAAAAAATTCATATCAAATTGCATTAGGACAAGACGACTTGTAATCAAAACATCTGATAGGTTCTAGCAAACTAAAAGTTTAACGATGTAGTAGATATCCGTTTGAACTTGGTCCATCCTTTCTCAGTACTAATGAACAGAACTTCATTTGCGGGGAACCAGTAGGTGTTAAATCTATAGGAAGTGAAATAACGTCTATTTCTCAAACCACCCTGTCTATTTCTTCGTTCATTTCGACTTCTCAGCAATAAATGCAGCGCGATGTAGGACTTTGACGAAAGCTTTTTATTTGGGCGTGTTTTTGTATGGAAACGTTGAGCTAAGGGGTTTCTAGCTTTTATGGGATTGATCGGAACTGAAGTCTGAGATTGAATGGGCGCTGGAAACCAATTCCAAGATCGGAGGAAGAGAGAAAATAGTTTTTCCTTTTCGGTCCTTTCACTGTCCTTGGTTCCAATCGCGGTTTAGAAATTCACAGCCAATACCGCTCGTAAAACCGTTTGATGACGCCATGTGAGGCCCAAAGATTGCTGAACATTGCAAACGGATAGATATTTCTTTCTACAGACAGGAGAGAGCTATGTCGTTTAGATATGAAATATGCACATAAATTATGTCAGTTTTGACAGTTAGAGATTTTTCTGTCATCGGGGATAAAAAATTTGGAAGGCATAAACTTTAATAACACATATAAACGGGATTTTGTACGAACACGAAAAAATTCGCACGTTTATATTTAATTGTGCATTTTGTTAACCATTATTCAAAGTGAAATATACATGGAATTTGTAAATAATTGCGTTCTCCGGGACAAGGATCTACGCATTGTGAAGCTCAAGCGTTGTTGAACATTGCAGAAGGGATGGATCTTTCTTTCCACAGACATGGAGAAGTGTAGTTTAGATATGAAGTAAGAGCATAGGTGATATTAATTTTGAAAGGCTGCTGATCCTATTATCATCTAGAATGAGGCATAAGTATGGAGGCCGTCAATATGGAAATACATCTAACGAGGATTTCGGTTAAAACTGAACTCTCTTTAACTATTTAATTCCACATTATTATAATCATTCTTCAATGATAGACATATATGTGTTTTCTATTAATGTTTGTATTTTACAGCGGAATCTGAATACGTTTTGCTTAGAAAATGGAACCTGAGATCGATGGCAAAATGTGAAGGCGCTTTGTACCAGCGAAAGTCCAACTCTGATTATTTGTGTAGTGCACAAACGTGATACCATTGTATCACTGAAAGGAAAAACGTAACCACAATGTACGTGTAAATGTAGTTCAATGCATGTGAAAATGTTTCCTAATGTATGTATCAATGTATCTCAATATATGTGCATTTATACAAGTCCCGACGAACGCTAAATTCATTAGAAATGAGGATATAAATTTGCGTATTTTGCTTAGCACGAATGAAAAGAAAATTTCGCTTATGATTGACAATTAAAAATGTTGATGAATTTAATATATCCAATATTAATAAAATTTCGCATTAGTCCAAAGCTTAAGAAAAGGTTTTTCGCAATTTTACAAGCTGCGGCAAGCCTTAGTCAGACTTTGTATTCTTTTGGTATCCAATACCGTTAAGAGTAAGTTCAGTAAAGTAAGTTCAGAATTAAGTTCAGTATTCTTCAAATTTAAATTAAGTTCAGTATTCTTCGAATTAAAATTAAGTTCAGTTCAGTATTCTTCAAATTAAAATTAAGTTCAGTATTCTTCAAATTAAAATTAAGTTCAGTATTCTTCAAATTAAAATTATGTTCAGTATTCTTCAAATTTAAATTAAGTTCAGTATTCTTCAAATTAAAATTAAGTTCAGTATTCTTCAAATTAAAATTAAGTTCAGTTTTCTTCAGTAAAGTAATTTCAGTAAGTAACAATGGTCCCTAAATGATTACTGACTAAATGGTACATAATAACTTTTGAGTAACATATAGTAAGATGTCATTTTAAAACAACATGGTAAAACAGGAACATTTGAGTGTACACTGATGTCCTTTATTATTACAACGCCAGGAAATATATATCATATTGGCTCAGAATTTGGAAGATGGGTAGAAATTGGGAAAACATACATATGGTTAAAAGCGCAACATGCAATTGTAATCTTTTTCTTTGCAATCCCCCTTTTTGTCCTTACAGTATAAGCTACGTATTCTATACCTGCAGCACGGATATACCTTGTTTGGTCCACGGCCATCCAAGCTTGGGAATACTGGTTTCCTGTTAATGGCTAGCAATGAATAAAAACAGAAAAGGTGTAAATACTCTTTATCGGGGAAAATTCTTGAACTCTGTACCACTAAAAAGCTTTCATGAAGCCCATTATGCTCATACAGTAAGCATGCACGTGTCTTCAACAATCAACGAAACCAAGGTCACCATTTAGAAAAGCAAAAACTCTTGTTTTACGCTTCAATTAATCCTCTGTTTCCTTATCTATATCTATGACATTATTAATATCATTTTATAATTGCAGTTTAATAGCTTTTGCTGATGATACTACATATCTGCGGTGTCTGAGCATGCTATATACCAAGAGTGGGCAAATGCGGCTCTTCGTTAAATTAAGTGCGTCTCCCGTCGAAAATTGAAATTTTTTTTTTCCTTTTCAGAAGTTTTTTTATGAATCTTGTTAAATTGACTAAGAAAGTGAATCGGTTAATGAAGAATAGAAGTTGTACGTAATCGCTTCAAAAGTAGACCTTCGGTTGCATCGATAGGTCCATCTAGGAGTTATTATTAAATTTTGAAATAATTATTTTGTATTTTCTTTCTCTTAATTATATTTTCTCATATGTATAATTTACATAGCACTTAAGACTTTGGTACAATATGTAACCATATTAATTAAATTTGTATATTTAATACTATGTAACTATGGCATGGCTCTTTATAATATATGATAAATTGGAATGCGGCTCTTGATTACCTCATACGTGCCCATCCCTGACGTATACCATTCCATCTCCGATTCGAACTTTTGTATCGGGAGGATATTGGAATGGCTCTTTGCTAATAGAATTTTGGTGAATAAAAATAAAACCAAGTGCATTTTAATTCATAATAATATGTTTATAGATGTTTATCTTGACCTACATATTAATAACACTGTTATGAACTATTCTGATTTAGTTAATTTTTTCTGAGTCAATCTTCAAGCGAATCTTCCCTGGAAATCGCAATATAACTCGATTAATTCTCGATTGTGTAGCCTTTTGAGGTTACACGTAGGATTCGTCTTTTCTTCCTATTATGGCCATAAGTGTATCTATATTTATTTATTGTTGCCTCATATAACTTACCGTAACAAAGTATGGGCGATTTCCAGCAAGGAGGATATTTTCGTGATTGAGAAAATCCAAAAACAGGTCATTCGCATTTTGCAGTCAAAGCTGGGTATATCTGTCTACAGGGCTGTCCTGAAGAAAATTCTTGAAAGTATGCTGTGCTGTCTTAATTAAAGAGTATTGAAATTGCGGGGTTACTGGAATTGGTGATGTCACGGCGCTGCGCTGACTGGCATTTGACTGGTCGTCTATTCAAATCCAAGGTGCAGTTGCCACTTTCATCAGTTTTTCATTCCTCCCTTGGTCGTACGCAAGATATTATTTTGAAGCTTGTAGGGTTCAGGGTTTTTTTCTTCAATTCAAGTTTTTTTTTTGTAAATGACTAGCAAAAAAAAAATAAATAAAAACAACTGAACTTTGTTGAAAATTGCCCTAAAACCAGCAAATACAAAAACTTTTTTGAGACCTTGAGAGTACGCGACGTGTACCCAGTATGCTTCAAAATTTCTTGAGAGTACACGGCGCACACATCCTTTAGGGTCCAGCCCTATCTGTCTATGAACCATATTCCAATTATAACATTGCATCTTTTCAAAAACTTTTGCAGTTTCTATTGAAGTTATTCATGTTTAAAGGAATTCGTCTTGCTTTTTATATTTTGTTGAATTGAGAAGACGGCAACAGATATATAGAACTCGTAGGGGATGAATGTTTAATCTCTATTTTGGCTAATAGCAATTATCTTTACAATCACATGTATTCTATAACACCCAGTATATGAAATCCTTCGGAATTTTAGAGATATTTAATGTTTTGGTTTATTTATATCTATATTTTAAAATTTTCTATTGAATTTTCCGTACCAATTGCTGCATTTATATATTATCATTGCATTGATTTTATATTAATGTCCGTCTTATCTTGTTGCCTATAGAAATGATTGTCAGGTCTTAACTTATTTTGGGAAGTGTGGTAATTTTAAGCCTTCTATTTTTGGGCTTTTCTGTTTAGGGCTTCCCTCAAGCCTTTAATATTTATGACGTGTTAAAAAACCTTGGACGGTATATTTTAATAAATCAATAATTCAAGAATTTTAACAAAACATTCTAAAACACTCGCGACATTACACTATTTTATCGTATAAAAATGTCTCTGAATATTTAACATTAAAATATAATATAACCCGATTATAACGACATTCAAGAAATCGCCCAAATTTTGTCGCTATAACCGATAAATAATTTTAAAATCCTAGTATATAGAATTAAATTCCATAAATATTATTGTTGGAGAGCTTATATAATACATATTTTAAACTTTTTTTTCGACTCTGCGTAAAAATACAGACAAATACAACAAGAAAAGTAAGTATGGCAATGTAAAATTGAATATTAAAAAATATAAAATTTCCTATGCACCAAATTTTGTCAAAAGGAAATTTTAATTTTAATATAGGGTAACAACTATAGAGAAAGAGAGAATAAAAATTTCTGAGAAAGAAAACTCAATAAAATGACGTTGTATTGGAATATATAATAAGGACTTATTTGGACGTAATATCAAGAACCTTTTAGAAATGTTATGACCCTATAACCAAAGCAAGGTTCTTATGGATGTCGTGAGGACTTCAGAAATGACGTCATAACCAAGTGTTCGTCATACAACCGAAGTTGCTAAAACCAAGTTAGATGGTGCAAATCTCTATTATTCCTATTTGGATTTAAACATAATTTAACTTTAAACAAAATTATAGTATTATATTATATATTACATTATTTTATTATGTATTACATTATAATATTATGTATTACATTACTATATATATTGTATATGTATGTAAATGATAACATTTTCGTAAGGATATAAAATATTATTTGTTGGGGGTAGGGTTGTAGAATAAATGTAAGTGTTTCAAAGTAAATGAAAAATAAAGGAAAGGCAAGTGGTAGTAAGGATAATGGCTTTTGGATTTGTTTCGAAATGTAGATGCGTTATCGATATACAATATTTTATACAATTTTCAATATAATTGTTCAATTCATCCCTTAATCGCATCGTAACTTCTGCAATCAATAATAAGTAAATGGTACGATGCGATTAATTCATCCTTTAATCGCATCGTACCATTTACTTATTATTGATTGCAGAAGGCTGTCCATATTATGTGTGATGTACGTATATTTAATAGAAAAATTTTCAGTTTAAAAGCTTGAAGAGTACTAAAAGATATATTAAAAGAATATTTTGTAAATAAAAGCAAATTTCCTTGTTTCTTCTGTGTATATATAAAATATTATATCATGAAAATAGTATAAGAAACCGCTGAGGTTTTTTTTTTATTTTCTCAAAATGGCATTTTACACCGCAAGCTACAAGAGAATGGCTAGAGGGACTTCCTTATCTCCTCTTCCTCCTACTTGGACTAACCCTTTATTCCACGATATACTATCTGCCACTCACACTTTTTCAAAGTACAGTTCAGAATATTTAGCCTTCGTCTAGCGGAAAAAAATTTAAGACATTTTTTAGTGGATTGCGCAAAGCTTTTCTTCTTCAAAAATACTGTTCTTCTCGGGTTGCGTTCCTCATAAAATGAACCTCTTTGAAACTTTAAAATCCTACATTCTCTGTTGCATAAAAGATTAATACGTGATGCGTACGGACACCTGGTGAAATTTGCGGCAGTTGAAGGAGCTTTCGGCTAAATATAGGCTTCGAAACGATTTCTCCTTGTTTTCTGAAGACTTTTTCTTTGCTGTAACGGTCAACATGAAGATTTAATGCATCACATGTGTGTGAAGAGTGGTTGTGTTTTTCAAATATTCGTTACGTTGATTTTCTATGCATTTACTTTTTATGTATCGCAACATGCACGGTTAGGACTTAAGGGGAGAAGGTTGCAAAGTACCTTCAAAATGTCAAGTTTTCGGGAAATTTAAAATGCCAGTTTTATTTAAATCTGTGTATGAACATATAAAAATACTCGTAGACTTTTGTAAACTGTATAGTATATTAGGCGCAACAGAAATTATAACGCGAGTTTGTTTTTATTTCATGGGAAATGTGAAATATATGTAAAATACGTTCACTATCGTTTGAGTTCCAATCTATTTGGGGAATACTTACTACATAATTTTTCAATGACCGGAAGATAGATTGTGCCTGTCAGTACGTTATTAACACCCATATATATTTTAAGCCAAAGTGCATATATTTCATTAGAAAATAATTATTTTAAAATGCTTGGCTATCATGGTTTAAAAGAAGATAATTCATACATGATAATTTTCTTTCAAAATTGAAATATATATGATCTTTACAGAATATATGATTTCATTTAGTAGAATAGTTATAAAAAATCTTCATAGAAGCGTATATATATATATATATATAGGTTAATATTGTGATTAGTAATTCATGGTAATTAATGGTATACATGTACTTTTTTATGTCAGAAAATTTGTTAATTAAACTAATTAATCACATTTCAACAATTTATATATATATATATATATTCAAGGATATCCTGAGGAAAATTATTGAGGGTATGCGGGGCACTGTCTTAATTAAAAAGTATTGTAATTGCGGGGTTATTGAACTTGGTGACGTCACCGCGCCTCGCTGCCTGGCATTTCACTGATCATCTATCCAAGCTCAAGGTGTCAGTTTTCACTTCCATTAGTTTTTCATTCCTCTCTCGGTCGCATGTGGGATATTATTATCAGGCGTGGGAGTCAGAAGTTTTCCTCATTTCCTTGCTTATTTCCATTTAAGTTTGTAAATGACTAGAAAAACAAAAAAAAAGACGAACTTTCTTGAAAGTTTTCCAAAACCGGCAAACACAAAAAAAAAAACTGTCTTGAGACCTTCAGAGTATGGGGCGCGAACTCGGGTTTTTTCAAAATTTCTTGAGGGTACGCTCACACAGTACGCGCACACACAGTTCGTACCATTTGGGGACAGCCCTGTATATATGATATTGTAGCTTGCGGAAATTAAAATTTAATGAAGGTTATAAGGCCGATCGAACCCTTGTGTACGTCACTGCTTCTATGATCTAAACTTTGTAAAATACATCATGCCATTACGAGTTTATACATTAAGCGGGTGGCAATTTTAAAGCAAAACTATATTCAGTAAGAGTAAAAGTACTACACTATTCTACATTAATACGACAATTATAGAGTAACTATACTATGATGGCTGGTTAATTTCGCAACAATACTTGTAACTTCATCTACTAGGAAGTAGATGCAGAGAAAACCGCCGAATAAATAATAAATAATTTTATATAAAGAACTATCACATATTTTAATAATTAAGAAGCTTTTGGGAAAAAAAATACTTTTATTCTTCGTAAAAATATACATTCTTGTATTCACCAAAAAACGGCATTGTACTTTTTATGTGGAAAATTTTATATAAACATCATCCTTTATGTGAAGTCCACAACAGTTTCTGAAAAAGAAAGTTATAGAAATAAATATAAAAAATAGAACATGCATATATATGTATATATATGTTTCACACTTTACTTTCTAATAATTAAAAAAATATACTATAGCGTTTATATATATATATATGAAACTCATTTAAAAAATCTGTCCCTATTATGTAAAATTGTACATTATTAATAATTTAAAAACATGGCAACAGTATAAAACTATATTATACTTAAAATCATAAATGTACAATGGTTAAAAATTATGTATAATTAAAAAACGTTAAATTAGGGAATATCATATTTTAAATTATACGAGCTTTACGACCATTGCAATTTTTAAGTAAAAAACGCAAAATGTAGATTTCTAATGCATATTCGGAGATATAAGTTTGAATTCATGTTTTCATATACGTGTAATGGTTCCTTTATGGAATTTATATAAATGCATAAATATATTTTTTACATTAGTAATATTTTAAATTTTATACATTATTACAAAAGAAGTACTTTTTTAAGGTTTTACCGTATTTTTTATGTTAAAATAATATTATAGACATGTGGACGCATGTGCCACAACAATGTGATCGACAACACTTTGATATATCAATTACATGTTCAAAATTTGAACACTATCAAATCTAATTATAGAACTACCGTTTCCGTAACTTTAGGCGCTATTCCAATGAATTTAATTAATTGACTAATTTTTTTTCTATCGAATTAAGTGTCTATTGTTCGAGGAAATAAATTCGTTGCCTGCTTTCTTATTCGTTTTCCAATGCCTTTGTCTATTTAGAGATTTATGGCTAATATGGGAAATGGTTCCCTAGCGATGCCTTTATGGACGATTCTTTTTTTATACTTCTTTCCGTCCAAGTCTTTAACTTATCCACTCACTCTCTTCTTTTCCTGGCTGTGGATATCTCTCATGATTTTTCCCTCTAGTTCTAACGTGAGTGTTCCGTTGTAATAAATTTAATTAAAAACAATTAGTAACAACGTGTTTACCTTTACAAAATATTTAATGCCTTTTGCCGCCATATCCTCCACCTCCATTGCCACCTCGGTTTCCAGCTCCATGACCTCCGTAGTTTCCTCCATAACCTCCGTTGTTACCTCCATGACCACCTCCATAACCTCCATTATTTCCACCATGGCCGCCTCCATATCCACCTCCGTTTCCGCCTCTATTTCCGTGTCCGCCATAGCCACCTCCGTTTCCTCCACTATTTCCGTGTCCTCCATAGCCACCTCCACTGCTCAATCCACCTCCATAGCCTCTATTTCCATGTCCAATGGCATGGACGGCAACCAAGATTAAACAAAGGATAAGTACCTGGAAAAATAAATAAATTATTTTTATTTTGGATGTATATTTTTTCAATTATTATAAATCTGCTGATCTTGTGCTACGTGTTGGAGTTTTATCGTAAAATTTAATAAATATATTTTTTAAAGCGAGTTAATTAAAATTTTCCAATCTAATATGAAGGGCGATGTATCAAAGAAAAAAAGAATAAAAAAATCTTTTGGAATAGGTTTTAAAGGTATTATAACTTTATTTTATTAAACGAAATTCAAGCCTCAAGCATATTAGTTACTTTAATTAATATGAAGAGAGGAAAAAATAACTCGCAGATACTGGTTTTACAAATCTGTTATTTGAACGCGACGTTTGTTCCTCATACTAATGTAAGGAAGAGGATATAGTCAAATATACACATATTTTTCAACGTACAGATACACGTATTTTTCACAATACGTGTAATATTCTACCTACTCATGTTTAGAAAGTTGTTTTCCCTAGGTACATAATTTATATTCCCATTCTTCCTTTCTTACAAAGAAAAGCATATTTTTGGAAACAAAAGCATGAATGTTACAAATAAAAATGAAATTCACAACATATTTATTATATATATAACATCCAGAAAACATATTTGCATAAACAGTCAATGGCATTCCAACCAGCTAGGTGCTGATCTTCATTAGGAGATAAACATGATTTGTTTATGTCTTAATCAGGATATGAACATAATATGTTCATATCCTGATTAAGATTTTTAGTGTTTTCTGAGTATTATAACAATAAATACGTTGTGAATTGTATTTTTATTTGTAACTTCGACCATGCGTAGTACGCTAATAACCATATGTTATAAACACGCCCGTCGTGCTCTTAATATTTATGTGTGAAATGATTTTTGCACAGTTATTAAAATTATTAATTGATAATAATAATAACAATATTTTATAAGTAAAATATATTTATTATTTTGATTATTATTATTTTCTATTAATGAAATATGTTCCTTTTATTTTATTATATTTTATTATTAAATATATTTCTTATTTTTATTTATTATTATACTTATTAATAATAATATTTTAACCAATAATTTACTTTCAGTTTCAAAGCTCCTGCTCTTCAATAAAAACTGCCATTAGGCATATGCCTTTTGTGTCTACTTAGAAATCTGCCCTTATTGCCAGAGAGCCAAACTCCAACTACGGTGTGCTGAAAAATGGCGCATGTTCCTCGATGTCACTAGGAGTCGAACTCGGGTTAATATTATGACGGACGAGTGCGTTATTACAAGGCCACCATTGGGCAGTGGGCCTCCATTTTTCCGTGGGGTCCAAATTTTATAAGACCCAGAGAACGAACCGCCGTGCAGATAAACGTTTTATTAATTTGCCTATTTCACGCCGTTGTGGGTCGAACCCGGAAAAATAGAACGCCGAGTAAACGCACTACCATTTCGTCACCAAAGTGCCGTTATTGAATAAACAATTTTTGAGAATACATTCATTATTGAATACTATTAAACTGCAATCATCCTAATAATTCTTTAATCGCACGAGTTTAGGCAAAAAAACACAAACAATTCGCCGAACTTTTAAGTAGCTGCATGATTTGCCTCATTTTTTTCGAGTTCGGATTGTTTTATCACAGGGTATATTAACTAGAAAAATTAAACTTTTTAATAGGAAACTGTGCATTATATCGTGGTTTAAATTAAGTATGTTTTTAATTGATGACGAATGTATACCTGAAGAGTGTATAAACGTTGACTTACAAAGTGAAAAGGACACATGGCCAAGTTTTATGCCTGCGTAAATGACTATATTTTAACGTTACATATTATTTGAAGTGAAAGTTCTCGTCAGTGAATTTTAAAGTTTTATTTCCTATGGTTTTAATAAAATAAACACAGCTGAACTCGCTTACGCACGCCACATAGCTGCACAAACCGCGGAAGTGCATAAAATATTATGCCTAAAGTGATTTATTATTTTCTTTAATGCTAAACAAACTCGCTTAATAGTATATTTATAATCGCACAACTCGCATGAAAATGCACGTATTTTTAAGTCCAACGTATTTTGTCATCAACTTTTAACTTGATAAGTATATAAAGGAATTTTCAGAAATTCATGCTTGTGTTTTTATAAAAGAAATCGCGGCCAAAGCTGGTTTGGTCAGGTATGCAGCGCATGCGCACACGCAAGCGGCCAATTTCTAGAGCAGCCGCATTTTGTTATGTACCTCTATAGTAAAAAAGTTTTGAAATAAAAAATTTCTTCACATATTTATTTTCGCCTTTGCTAATTTAATAGAACCGTCATAAAACTATAGTGGCTGACACAGCTCGTGGTTTAGTTTAGGAATCTAGAATATTATAGTCATGAACAAAAAGGATGGAAGTAGGGGTGGGAGAGGCGAAATATCTGTGACGCGCTAGCGGCCAACAACCCAGAACCGGCTCTGGTCACAGTGCACATGCGCATCAGACCCTTCACTTGCCCGCCTATATATCGCACATTGCGTAAGAGACGAGACATGTGACTTTGTCTGATCTCATATTTTCTCACAATTTCGTTCGTTTGGAAATTTTAAATTCATTAAAACCAAACTTAAGCGTTGCTGCGCTTCCTGCCTTCATGAGTAAAATGATGGTATTTTATGGTTATAAAAATAAATGCTACACATAATTTATAAATACTGAAATCGGAATGTGTAATTTAATAGAGATTAGATAAAATACTATAAACCTTTAGTGGAAAAATGATATAACTTTACTAGCCTTTTAAAGAAATCTGCTTAAATGAACAAACCGCTTACTTGCAGAGAATTTCTTTGCTGCGCTAAATTGCAATTGGGCACTTTCGACTGCATACTAGCAATATCGCTTTTACGACAAGAGAGTGTTATTTGTATCACCAGGATTGTCCTGAAGAAAATTATTGATAGTATGCAGTGCTGTCTTAATTAAAGAGTATTGAAACTGAGGGGGGGTGGGTACTCGACTTGGTGACGTCATCGCGCCGCGTTGAAAGGCATTTGACTGGTCGTCTATCGTCTATCCAAGCCCAAGGTGGCAGTTACCACTGTCATCAGTTTTTCATTCCTCACCTGGTCGTACGCAGGATATTATTTTGAGGCTTGGGGGAGTTCAGGATGTTTTTCCTCATTTGTTTCCATTCAAGTTTGTAAATGACTAGAAAAGAAAAAGAAGGCTGAACTTTGTTAAAAGTTGCCCGAAAACCAGCAAATAGACAAACTTTCTTGAGACCTTGAGAGTACGCGGCACGTTCTCGGCATATTTCAAATTTTCTTGAGAGTAAGCGGCGCACACAGCGCTTACCCTTTGGGGACAGCCCTATTTATTACAATATACGAAAAAATGCATCTACAACTTACCTTGGCAAGCATTTTGAAGTGTTGGTGAGGTGTTTGAACGACGAATGAACCAGAGACGAATGAGAAACCATTCGATTCCCCTGGATTTTATACACCACCGACACCTACTTTTTACTCTGAAAGCCACAGTAGTTAAAAAATAAAATATTGATTTGCGAAAGGTGAACTGTTTTAATATCTGAATTTGTCCTTTTCACTTTCGTTTCCACTTCCGTGTCTTATTTCTGTTATTCGTAACTGACAACCTTGGTGTTGAGTGCGAAGGTTAGTAAGAATTAAACCAGTTTTGGTCTATGATCTCCCTCGTGCAGAGTTCTTTTTTTACGCATGGGGTGTGAATTTGGAGCAATACGTCCTTCGATGATTTATTTACCGAGAAATGTGTTTATCAAGGAATCGTATATGTTCATGGCTGTTTCGGTATATTGTCCTTTGTGTCAATTCAAATCAACTGGTTTTAAAAGTAAATATTAGTAATCAAGGAGTATCGAAAAGAATGGAGTCAATGTTCTAGGTTCCTGAAACAATGTATGCTAATTATTTTTAAACTGGTTTTTTATGATTCGTAAATTGCGCCTTTGTGACAAAAGGAGACGATAAATTATTATTATTATTATTAAGTTAATAATAATGTGCCAAATTGCTTAACTTGGATAAATGCACCTATCATTACGCTTATCATTGCTTAATAACCCGTCAGTTTCTTTGCGAAACATATGATTGTCCAATGGCCGTGAAATCAGTATAGGGATGCAAAACACAAAAAAGGAGAGAACTAATTCAAACAAACGTAACAAATTTAATTATGACTAACTACTACTCTAAAAATTCAATGAAATTTTATAAATGGCGAAAGTTTCCACATGGAAAGAAACATAAATGTCTAGCTGATATTCTTGCTATGGTGCTGTGATTTATCAATACAGGTTGTTAAGAAGTCTAGCTTTTTTTTTGTCTACCCATGCTTACTTTGTACAAATACACAGAATATATTTGGCAAACTAATATTCTCCTGTAATAATGCGTTAATGTCCATACAAAATTATTTAAAGAACAACGTAATTCAATATGGCTGACGAGTACACCATATTCGTTATATGTAATGGTAATTACATATGAATTTTATCGAGCACAAATACATATATTAGGCACTTTAATAATAATTTCCATAATGTTCATAACATTAATAATAATAAAGATTAATTGGATAAGTTTTATGAAAATTATAAATGTTTAATAAATATTTTATCAAAAATATTTTTGAGTGTTATAAAAGTTCTATTAAAACCCAAAATAAAACAGAGAGGACATGGAACTTCAATCACAATTTGTAAAGCGTTTTAAATAGTTTTTAAATAGTTTTTTTAAATAGTTTAGTATATAAAAGGCATCTTGAATAGGATGATTTTTGAACTACGAATAAAGCTGAAAATAGAAACCAATCTCTGAATTTGAATTTGGAAGTATTTTAATTCTCTTATTATACTTATCCTTAATTTTGGATAAAAATGAAGGAATTATTATTGTGATTACGAAAAAATGAATTACGGTAGTTGTCATCTAATAGTCTCAGAGATAAATATAATTAACGACTAGAGTAGGGCATTGTAGAAATGACAAATTAAAATTTTCATCATCATTTGGAAATGAAATAGAGTAGAACCTGTCTAAAGTGACCACATTAGTGACTGAACTGCAGTGGTCGCTATACACGACAGACCTCGGCATGGACCCCCATATGGGGGCAGAGGAGGCTCGAGCCCCACCTCCCACCCCTAGCCGTTTAAAATTTGATTTGCCCGAACCTGCTATGCATTTACTTTCAAAAGTTTTACAGTTTTATTTTAAGATAACACACACACGCTAATTGTTACACATTAATTTCTGTACTTAGTTGTTACACACTCACTAATTGTACTCTTTGGGTTGTTACATGATTACTAATTGTACTTAGTTGCCACACACAATTGTAATTTTGAAGCTGTTACACACACACCATTGTACTTAGTTGGTTACACATTACTAATTGTTAATCATTACTAATTGTCAAGCAGTATCAATTATTTTTGTAGCGTTTTGGTATCTTGTACATTCACTAAAATTCTCGACAGCTTTGAGAAGGAGGTAATAATTTTTCTCAGCCACTCCCCCCCTAAAAGTACTCGTTAATTTTACTCAGCCCCCCCAAAATACTCGTAAGTAGATTATGAAATACATGAACTTTGGTATAGGTATAACTAAATCCGTGCCAGTTGGTTGTAACTTTAGATAACTATCCAATGATAAAATGTGCATTAGTACTCAGTGGAGAAGGTTTTTAATCTACTATTCTTCTTCTATGCATAGATTGCTGGCCATTAAATGTATAATAACAAAAATGATAAGAGATAACAAAACTATATTTTTTGAATACACGTCTCGCATTAAAAGGATGAAAAGTTTATAAATGCAATTATCTAGATTATATATTTTGTACCGGTAACATTTCCATCCTTGTAATATAAGCTATGAATTCAAAGAATTGCTTGACAAATAATAAGTAATAATTAAAAGGTGAATGCTGATTTTTTTCCAATTTTTCTTTAGAAAGAAAAACTCCATCATTCGTATCCCTTTTTGATTCTTGAGTTAGATATTTGTGATTGGAAATTTGTGTTCAGGTACTATCCATTCATAAAATTTTAACTCACAGGTAAAGCAATAATAGGTGTAGGAATTTTGTTTTACTCCTGCAAAATTTAAAGAAAGACAGAATCCTCCTTTTCATATCAAGCGAAACATTTCTTTTTGATATTTCTTGTTTATTCTTAGTATTACATATCCAATGGACAGCAAACATTTGCAATTTAATATAATATAGATATTTTAATATTGCTTGTATTTTTTGAGACTAGGAGTTTCCTGTGTACATACAGCCGAATACGAATATATGATATTTGGGTTTCGTGTATTTGTAAAGGTAAACATCCTTGCATAAAGCTTCTTGTCTCCGGAATGCCGTTCGTACA
Source organism: Dysdera silvatica (assembly GCA_006491805.2). Taxonomy (NCBI): domain Eukaryota; kingdom Metazoa; phylum Arthropoda; class Arachnida; order Araneae; family Dysderidae; genus Dysdera; species Dysdera silvatica. The sequence continues at coordinate 134,258,310 of QLNU02014802.1, forward strand.
AATTGCGACACAGGTACCAAACGTATTTTATATTTTTGTACATGGTAATAATAACTATTACCAATAATTTTTGGACATGGTGTACTTAGAGCCCCGAAGTTCAGGTAAAATGCCTTTTTCCCCCCTATTTTTAAGGTTCTTTTTATGCATTTCTTGGACTTGCCGTGCCATAAATACATATTTTGGCAATATGTTGTATTTTTCTATGCTTTTCAGAAAACCCGTGCATATATATATATATATAATAAACCCCACTGACATATACCACTCAGACGAGGTCACTGGTTTTTGTGGTTAGATTATATTTCCCTGGAAGAGATTCTGTAAGCGATTCTGATAATTTGGAGGACGTGGATATCAGATGTCCCATATTATTGATTAAATATTGACAAAATTGATGACATTGCCAAGAGTTGTTTGGATAAAGAAGTGGTAAATATAAAGAAAGCAGATATTTATTTGGAAGCTCCGAAGTGAAAAATGAATTGACATTCATTTCGACATATTTTGGAAAACTTCCAGAACACACAGAATCTATGGGGAAAATATCTCTTTGTTAGAATCATCAGAAGGAAGACAATATTTTAGAAGATCTCTAACTGGAAAAACTGACGAAATCATCAAAGAGAAATTCAAAAAATGTGATTGTGGAAATCAAGGTTTTCAATCCATTAAGGATATAAGAAAAATTCCTAGTTGTAATGCTATAGTAGAATTATTCTTGTCTACTGTTATGGTACGTCGCTTTGGTACACAACCGCATCTTCAGAGAAAGTGGAGAGATCTTTTTCACAATTTGAGATGTTACTAACTGATACACGTAAAAAACTTCACATTTGAGAATTTAGAACAGGATGTAGCTATAATCTTTAATTAGAGAATGTAAGTTCTAATGTATCCACCAAAATATCCTTTTAGGTAAGAATTTTCTATTTTAAATATTATTTGTTTACAAATAGTAAACTAATTTGTTTGCAATAATACTAACTTCTTGTATTTTAGTTTTAAGACATTAGAGAGAACATGTATATCGTAAATTAAACAACAATACAAATCAACGTTTATTGGTGTAGTGATTCCAGTGCCGATGTTATGGCATGATTAGATGGTGAAACGTTCGAAAGAAAATAAATATTTCTGCGTTCGGTGGGACCTGAACCTACAACCTTCCACTTGCCTGGTGGAGGCTTTACCATCTGAGCTATGAGACAATATCCAATCCCTTATGAACGTATATAAAGACCTTACGGATTTATGTTGTTGTTTAATTTGATCTATATAGTTTTCGATTTATTTAAATGTATATTGTAATTTTGCAGACCTTCCTTTTAAACCCTAAATCCTTTCCTGGAGTGTTTGGTAAAATGTTTATCAATCGCATTTTTTATTATTTTACACTCTTTTTTCATAATTATAAATGCTTTTTTAATGCTTTTTTAATGCTTATTTTAAATTATTAATATTACTTTTATCCTGTCATTTTTTTTTGCAATTTTTGGTGTTTAAATTTCTAACAAAAAGCTATTCATGTAGTTTCAAATGAAGCCAAGAAAAACTAGCTCGGTTACCAGTGTTGATTCCTGTTCCAGTTGTCTTCTGTAAATGGTCTACGTGTGGAGTTCAGTGGTTCAGCGGTTATGATCACTTTTTTCAGACCCATTTTGTTGCGTTGATTCCCTAGTTATGCACAAATATTTCATGATATGGTCGCAGCTAATCCATCGTCTAATCTTAAGACATAAAATATATATACAAATAAAGTGTTAAACTTCATCCCACAATCTACAGGCCTATTGGTTTTTCAGATCCAGAGTCTTTTTGAATAGGGAACTTAACGTATTTACTTACGAAGAAGGACCACCTCTATTTAAAGGAAAATATGTCCGGTCCTTTGGGTGTCCCTTATTGGGAATTAACTCTACGTAAGTACAACTACAATAAAGCCGCAATAAAACTCTTATATAAAACATGAGTTAATACGCCAGAAAACAATAAAATGTTCAAAATGAAGAGTTTTTTATGTAACTCAAAACTCCGAGAAACCATAAAGAAGGTGAGGAAACCATATAAAAAGTGAGTTGCCTGTCCAGAAAAAAGATGTATAGAGGAATTGAGCTGTTCACAAGATGTGCAATATTTTTACGATACTAGTAAGAGAAAAAAAATTACATACTATAGACAAAATACTTTAAAAAAATCAATATGTTTTCAATATTAAAAAAAAAAATATTTAATGCATCAAAAGAACTGGGTACTAATCCCAAAGCACAGAGGTGGAGAATTGTAAATGAGTTTAGTTCCATCAAAATAATCTAACAGGGAAATAACCTGAAAACAATCTCATGGAATTGCCTTTAATTTATATAATATATTCAGAACATGTGTCTGAAGCGTGATTATTATTATTATTGAACGTTTCTTCGCTAGTTCGAAGTAATTCATGTTTTATGTTGCGGCGATATTTTCTCTCACTGTCACTTCTATATTACACTCTATAACAAAAAAATCGATGCACCAAGAAGGAGTTGTCCGATTGTAATGAAATTTCGTATGCAAAGACATTTTGACCGAACATGCAAATGATTAAAATTTGGTGTCCAATGAATGAATAGCGGGAACTCCAGCGCATCGGAACTGCGCATTCAGCAGGTGTATATAAGGAGCGATTCTCAATATGTGGTCAAAATTTCTGTTGCATTTTGACTGCGGATATCTTACGTCGACTGTAACAATGCCTCGCCGAAAGATTCGTGCTCATTACGAGCATATGTCAGAGTTTGAAAGAGGTCGTGCTATCGGATTGAAAGAGGCTGGTTGGACGAATCGAAGAATCGCTGGACATGTGGGTCGAAGCGATGCGGCGATTGGACGGTGCTGGCAAGAGTGGGTCAACAACGGCAGATGTCAGCGTCGGGACGGCAGCGGTCGACCTAGGGCCACAACAGAACGGGAAGACAGAGCGATTGTCAGAGCAGCTGTCACAGCACCGGATTCGTCGTTATCAACTATCCAACGTGTGGCCCGCACACATGTGTCCAACATGACCCTCTGCAGACGACTGAGAGAGCGGAATTTACGCTCGCGCCGACCGTTACGCCGCTTACCTCTCACGCCTTTACACCGTCAAGTCCGATTACAGTGGTGCCGGGCTCGATCAACTTGGAACTGCGCTGACTGGGGACGTATAGTCTTTAGTGACGAGTCCCGTTTCCAACTGTGTCCTGACGACAACCGCAGACGTGTCTGGAGACGTCCAGGGCAGCGTGGGGATCCTGCCCTTACTATCGCACGCCACACATGCCCACAACAGGGCGTTATGGTCTGGGGTGCCATCTCCTTTGATAGCCGGACCCCTTTGGTGGTCATTTCTGGCACACTTACAGCACAGCGGTACGTAGACGACATTCTACGACCGGTTGTGTTACCGTTCCTTTTGCGACACCCTGGACTTACGTTTCAACAAGACAATGACCGGCCGTACACGGCACGTGTTGCTATGGGAAGGCGATTGCAACCATCCCGGAATGTTGACGATTTAGCCCGACAGTTGGAGACAATTTGGCAAGAAATTCCGCAGGACACCATCCGGGATCTTTATCAGTCTATGCCACGCCGGGTGACAGCTTGCATCCAGGCCAGAGGTGGACCAACGCCTTATTGACTTCCTCCCTTTGTAACGGTCAAACTCTGCAATAAATCATTCAATTGTTCTGAAATTTTAATCGTTTCTTTTTCTATGTATGTTCTTCACATCCACCAATTTTTATCGCAATCGGACAACTCCTTCTTGGTGCGTCGATTTTTTTTTGTTATAGAGTGTATTAATAGCTAAGACAACATTGTGTCGACTTTATAGTCGAATATATGCATGTGCACATTTTCTCATACGATGTTAATTAATTTTCATTCAATATTTATATTCAGTAATGCCATGTGGAAAATTACAGTTCACTTCCTTTTATAAAATGTTCATATTTCTCTATTTTTGTTTGGTTTGGTCACTTTATTGTACAATTCCTTTTTCATTTCTATGAACATTGCACTAAACAATCTATTACTTAACAACAGTTTATTTAAATGCATTGATTTCTCATTTTTTGGCTATGTAACATATTCATACCTTCCTCGTTATGCATACAAACACTTTTTTAAAGGGAAAAGCCACGCAAGTTTTGTCAGGACATCAAGAGTCATTCTACCCCAAGCATGGGCCCCACTGGTCCATTAGTCATGTCCATCACTTTCAGGCCATTTGATTTCGAGTTCGATTCCCAACTAATCATTGCTCGATGTAAATGTATGGTGTGGTGATATGCAAATGACATATGCGTCTTTGTCTTTTAGTATAAAACTGAAAGAGACTATGAATCTGTAAATACCTAAAAATAGTGGTCGTGTGGTAAATAGAGGTTCGGATCCAGAAGACAGTCAGCGCTTACTTTTTTTCCATTCCCTACAAATCCAGGATATAATTGGTTTCCACAGTAAGCTGTAACCCTTGGAATGTACGCTCCTTTAACAGAGGCGATTGATCACATTTTCAAAATTGACATCTCATAAAAGACATTAGGGAGTCTTAGCCCACATTACAAATAACGGTAAAGAAATTTTGAATTTTTTACATGTTCAGGTAATTTGTGTAATCCCGAAAGAAGGAAAGGACTGGCCGTGTTAATATTTTTTTCAAAATGGCTCTTTTCACCATAAACTGGACAAAATTTTCTAAAGAAATCTACTTATCTTCCTTCTTTCTGAACTAACCCTTTCTTTTACGATATTCTATCTTCTACTCGCTTTATCTAGCGAAAAGTTGAGGATATTTAGCCTCTGACGAGCAGAAAAAAATCCGAGACATTTTCCGCGGATAGTAGGAAGCTTTCTCCCTTGTGCAAATACTCTCCTTCGGGCTACTTTCTTCACGAACTGAACATTCTTAAATCTTTAACATCCCGCATCTTCCGCTGCATGAAAGATTCATTCATGATGGCCGCAGACACTTGGTCAAATTTACAGCAGCTGCAGAAGCTTTTTCCGAAATATGCGTTTTGAGACGAGTTTTGCTTGGTCTAAAGTAAAATAATTTTTTTTTATTTGAGCTATTACCATGCAGCTTTAAAGCATCTCATGTGTGGATGGTGGTGCTTTTAAAACTCTTTCTGTGTTTACTGGTGAAATTTACTCATTGTTATAAGACGTACTTCAACAGTCTAAAGTTTATAAGTACCCTAAAATGTATTAATATGAGGAGACTTTTTTTGACTAAAATTTTAACATAGATCTTTAATATATATTTCTATATACATAGGCGTAGGCAGAAAGTTCATAAAAGGGGATTATAGACTCAATGAGGAGTTCCAGATCTACAACTCCATATAATCATATGTATATATACATAATTTCGTCGCAGTGGGGGTAACAACCCCCATCAACCCCCCCTACGTACGCCATGGTGTAAACAGTCAATTCTGTAATTAAAGACTCCCAAGGGACAGAGACAAACGTCGTAAAACAGAAACAGACGTTAATCAGAATGTTAGTTCCATGAAGCATTTACCGAGGTGCAAAATATCGACGATAAACAGAAATATTCCTTAATTAGATTAATATTACCGAGAGAGCAATTTCCGTAACATTATCGGCGTGAGCGTAAAGTGATATGGACCCGTGGGGCCTGAGCCCCAATAATCTGAAATAAATTGAGATTTTACATATACTGTAATGTATGAACGTACATGTGCTTGAGCCCCCTCCACCGAAAAAAAATTTTTTTTTTCGAATACTCTACGTTGAGATCCATTTCAGAGTATCCAATAATTTACCGGATACTCTAAAATGGGGGATACGTTACCGGATACTTTACCATGTGGGATACGGAACTACTTCGACATTGAAACGCGTTGGTCGGACACAGAATTAAATTTCCACATCATAAGTTAAAATTTTTGCAATGCATTTAATAATATTTATTAAACACAATTATAAAACATTTAATGGAATATACACAATGAAATACACATAACATATATTTAATTATTAAAAAAATTTAATACGTGATGCATGTGTGTCGGTTTACAAAGCATAATACAAAAAAGTATTCACGCATGATTATCAGCTGACACGAAAGAATGGCGTGTTACTGTCAATTTCAATTTGGGGTCTGCATTTGGGGCTCCTTTAACAGTTGATCGATGATTTAAGTTGCTATTGCAATTCATTCAAATACTCAAGTTATTGAAAAATTGCCATAGAATACAGTACTTTATAATTTCTGATTGTTGATTTCGTTGCGTTTTAAGTAAACAAATGTGTACAGAAAGTGCGATATTTTTAATAAATTGTATGTAAATATTTAAATTTGTTAACAATAACCAGACATGGATTTCAAGTCCTTAAATGATATACTTTAAGTTTACGAATTAACGCCGAAACAGGCTATGCTGGCCGCAAACTGCCCGCAGAATGCAGATTGGATCATTCAGTTCTAAACATATTTATTCATTTATTTACTTATTTATTCATATGATGAAGGAAAAGAATTAAAAATTCTGCTAGAGACCTCTGGATTTCGGGGTACTAACTGTGAGCTATTTGTCCACTGCCAACGGAGCAATAGATGTTTGTTCCAAGAGAGAATATTTACTCATAAACTCGTAAATTAATTACTAAATAATTCTATAAAAATGCTCCTTCATGAAGGAACTCCGTCGAGCCGGAGTGAAACAAGCAAATGAGGGATTTGCTGTACTCACACTAGAGCTTTTTTTGTTTAGGAGAAAAAGAGACGCCGTCCTCATCCTGGATTCGAACCAGGGTCCCTCCGTTTAGCCCGGAGTGTCTTGACCGCTAGACGAACGAGGACAAGAACAACGCTCTCTTTGTCCTTATGTAGGGATTTAAGACGTTATTACACTTCTCAAAGCTAGTACAATTGCCAACACACAAAGCCACCGGGACGAGTTTTTTGTGAGTTTTTCGTGGGGGATATTTTTATTAACAAACAGTTATTTCGACACTCCGTTTTTAAACCTTACGCCAGTGTCGAAATAACTGTTTGTTATGGAATCTCCTGGTGAAACTCTGTATTGTTTCGTTAGATATTTTTATTACTAATAAATTTGACAGCCACGTTTAAAGCTCATGGTACAGCTTTTTTTGGTGTCCCATCCCGGATTCGAACCAGGGTCCTTCCGTTGAACCCGGAGGGTCTTGACAGCTAGACGAACGAGGACATAGAACATCGCTCTCCTGAATACATAATTATAACAGAATAATTAATTACTAAGCAATTGAAAAAGAAATCCACGACAAGGAAAAATTGACTTCCTTCAGTCGAATAGGATTCGAACCCAAGAACTACGAACATAGGAATTTAAAACTATAGTCCACCACCCTGCCAACTGATCTATGACGGGCGATGGAAGTGCATAAATTTAATTAAAAAAAAGAAGAAAAATTGCTAAAAACATACATGAAAAATATCTTCCATGAAGAAAAATGTTCCTCCGTCAGACCAGCGACCTAAAGACTTCTAAAATCAAAGACGACAGTCCACCATTCTGCCAACTGAGCCATCGAGAGGCGTTGTTGGTGCTTATATTTCATTGTAAGAGGACATTAATTATTAAACGTATGTAAAAACCCCTTCCATATAAAAAAATCACCTCTGTTGAGACGGATTCGAAACAGCGGCCTATGGATTTCTGAAACGAATTCCTACAGTTCACAACTCTGCAAATTAAGTAATCGACGGACAGGAGTACCTTTATAAATAACAAAAAGAGGTTAATTACAGAACAGATGTGAAAAGAAAGATCTATCATGAGGAAAAAAATAAGCCATTCCTTTAAGACGAACCAGTAACCAATGAATTTCTAAAATCCAAGTCTACGGTCCATTGCTCTTTCAACTGAGCTACCGAGGGGAATGGAGGTGTGCTTATATTTAATTATAAGGAGAATTTAATTACTAAACATATATTTGAAAAATTTAAAAAAAAAACAAAAAAACCCAGAAAAAGCTTCTCCGGCGAGCCAGATTCGAACACGTGACCATATATTTCTGAAATCAACGTGTACAGAATACCGACCTGCCAACTAAACTAAGGACGAGCGATAGGCATAATTACAAAATAAGGTTAATTACTAAACAAATGTAAAAAAAATAAATCATGAGAAAAAAATAGGCCTTTCTGTCGAGCCAGGGACCCATGGATTTCTGAATTCGAGGTTCACCGTCCAGCGCTCTGCCAACTGAGCTATCGACAGCCGTCAGTGATGCTTATATTTAATTACAAAGGAAGATAAATTACTAATTATATGTATAGAATCTCTATTCCATGAAGTAAAAGTATCTCCGTTGAAACAGCGACCTATTTTGTTTTTGAAATCAAGGTATAAGAGAAGCTCCTTCCGCCAACTGAGGTATCGGCGGACCATATGAAAGATTATATGTAATTACAAAAGGAGGTTAATTACTAAACAAATGTTAAAAAAAAGTCTTCCATGAATTAAAAAGCACCACCGTCGAGTCAGTGCCCTACGGATTTCGGAAACCAATGTCTACAGTCCATCGCATATGAGCTACCGACGGGCGTTGATGCAGCTTATACGTATAGACTAATTTCGATTTGACGAATGTTGCTTTCAGTCCGGACTGAATAATATTGAGTTTTGATGTCAGAAAATTTTCAAACGTTCATGAGTACTCATATATTTAAAAATACGCGGCTTAATCATTGGCAGTTGTTGCATATATGATTTTTAGGAGTTCCGTGTGTGAGCTTTTAGACTCATTCGTGTCAGTTATTCTCGTAAGAGTATTTTCACGATGAAAAAAGCTTATACAACTAAAATACCAAATTCTAGTAGAATCCCTATTGGGCCGGTATTGTTGACACCAAAATCCGATACGAGGACGTTTAGAAACACTAGACTAATTGAAGCAAATAAATAAATGAATTTTAAAGTAGACGGTAGTCTGAAAACTAATTAATCCTGAAATTTAAAACGAAGCCTTTGATAAATTTTAAGAAAAGAAAATTACAAATTAGGCTTGTTGAATAAATAATTTATGGTCAAAATAAAGATCAAAATTCATTAAAGGAAAAATGGAACTAAAATTAAAAAAAAAACTATTCTACAAGATATACTTAGCTGAATAAATTTCACTCCAAGCGTGAGGTGGGATTAAAATTTCCGCGCTTTTGCATTGGTTTACCAACAAAATTGATAGATGATGTTCGAGTTAAAATTAATGAATTTTTTATTCATTAATAATAATTATTAATTATGCCCGTGTGAAGATTAAAATTAATTAGTATTTCTAAAATATAAGCATATTTTCGGGGAAACTGATTCTTAAATTAAAAAGTGTGCTTTTACCTTTAAATATGAATTGCGCTGGAAATGAAATGAAAATATTCATATATACGCCAAATTTTAAGATAGGTAAATTATTTTGAATGCGCAGCCCCGACTGCTTTTCAGTAGAAGTATTCTCGATATTTATGATATATAAAATTGATATATTAACTATTGGAATTAACATTGATATTGTAATTAACATTGATATTGTAATTAACATTGATATTGTAATTAACATTGATATTGTAATTAACATTTATGATATTATCATACTTAAGGGCAGTATTACAAAATCAAGAGTTCAGAGGTCAATTTTAGTGGTTGCAGCAACGTACTACTTAGCACTTATCCCACTATAAAACTTAATATTTATTACTGAATAATTTAGAGTTACATTGAATTAATTAATGACGGTATTAAAGAATTAGTTAAAATGAAGGATAGTTTCTATTACATGCTCTAATAATTATCAGGATATAATGATAAGTAATAATAATATCTGTCTTAATAATGTTTCTTCCCCCTGTTAATAAGAAACGACAATATAAAGTGGAAATATTGCTGTATTAGAATATCCTGTATTTAGTAAATTACTTTAATCTAACAGCTTGCTCCATCGAAAAAACTATAACTCAATATTTAATTTCATCCCCACTCAGTCACTTTTATTCGTTGAGCTATGAAACCACATACTTATAGATATTAAATGACTTTCAAATAAAATAAAATGAAAAAAGGAAAGTACAAGGCATTTGATAGTTTTTTAAAAAAATGACTTTAATTTATCATGTAAATATACAGCTTTTCAAATTCCTTCACGTTTGGTATGTTTTTTAAATAATGTTGCTTTTCTATATTTGAGGTTTTGTAAATCTTCCTGAAGAATCTATAAAATATTCTGAAAATAAAAAGAAAAAATACATGATTTTATTAATCAAATAGAGACAGATATCATTTGCAAAACATATTTGTGGCTATATATTTATATTCTATCACACTTTTGTAAATTTATATATTAAATTTACTTTCGCCTAAATAAATTTCATGTCCCAACTTGCAACCACACTATAATGAATAGTTATTATTGAATTCATTACTCATTAATTTATGTGTTCGTGAGAGATATATATAATACAATGAAGTTCATAAACTATAACCTATCTACATTGAATAGAAATGTTTATTTTAAGATCCATGGTAAACATGTACATAATAGTTCAAGCTTATGTTCCTAATGTAATTCAGTTTTAAATTTCATGTAAACATGCATTACAAAATCATATATTGAAACTTCATTTTAACTGATTTTTGAAAAAAATTTAAGTTTTAGGATATTAGCTTTACATTTTAAGTATGAAACCATTGTCTCCATGCATCATCCTGTCTGCTTATCGATTTTATTCCACACATTAAAATATGTTATTAATTATATATTTAATATATATTATTAATTATAATTATACATTTAATATACATTATTAATTATATATTTAATATACATTATTAATTATATATTCAAATATGGTCACGACACTTTTATCAAAAATTCTGCTTTGCTTTCAAATTTGTCTGAAATGAATAAGCGTAGCAAACTTTTGTGAGGAACACTATTTTAAAATGCGTGTAAATTATTTTTACTTTTTATGGAATATAAGGGACCCGAAAAAATATACATATTAAATTTGAAATTGTCTGTTTGCGTTTTACGGCGCAAGGGATTCAAGAAGATCATACTTCTCCAAGCCCTAGGCTTTTCCAAGAGATCTAAACATTAAGTACTAGGGAATCAGCTCCCTTACTATAATGGAGAATAGGCCAATAAGCTTTTGTTTTATTTGGCACTATTTGGTGCCGAACTCGTGTAGATGGTAAGCTCGTTAAAACCGTTACCTCTGCCCCAAAGAAGGAACTAATTTAAAATTAAATCTTTACTTCCGATGCTGTTAAAAGCATTACGACATAAATCAATTTTATTTAGAAATTTCTGAACTGAGTAGGCTTTTTAGAAGAAATAGAAATTTTTACGTTTTAAAGTTTTTGTACGCTAGTTTCTTATTTGAATAGTGTTAGATTCAGCATCAAATCTTAACTGCAGGAATTTTAGTAAAGTATTTATGGTAGTAACTTTAATGATATTATTTTATGGATGTTCATCAGTATTTTTCCTTAAATTTTAGCTCCACTGTTTGGTGGAATTATTTTATTATGATATATTTAATTCTAGAAATCTTGTATATAGTGTGAGATGTTCTTTTACAAAAACGAATATTTACTGTATCTAGTACTATTCTGTGAAAAAATAATATGAGAAGAGATATTTACCTTCGGAAAACTCTTAATACCCTTTGCCATATCCTCTACCACCATAGCCACCAAGATTGCCTCCGTAGCTACCACCGTGACCACCTCCATATCCACCCTGGTTGCCTCCTCCATATCCACCCTGCCTCCTCCATAACCTCCGTTATTGCCGCCATAGCCTCCTTTATTGCCTCCATAGCCTCCATTGTTTCCTCCGTAGCCTCCACTGTGTCCTCCGTAGCCTCCATTGTTTCCTCCGTAGCCTCCATTGTTACCTCCGTGGCCTCCATTGTTGCCTCCGTAGCCACCTCTACTTCCGTGTCCGCCTCCATAACCGCCTCCATAACCTCCTCCATAGCCACCTCCGTTACCTAGTCCACCACCATAACCTCTATTTCCATATCCGCTAGCATAGACGGCAACCAAGACTAAACAAAAGATGAGTACCTGTGAAAGAAGAAAGAAATTATTTTAATTTTGGGAAAAGATTTCTACTAACTGCCACAAATCTGATAATTTTGTGTTGCGAGTCGAAGATTTATTGCAAAATTAAATAAACAAATCTTTGTAGACGAGTTCTGTTTGTAGTTTTCAATCAAGCCCACTAAGTGATTTATTTAATAGAAGGAAGGCCCGATAGTTAAGGTACGCTTTGCATAACACTTTATATTTAGTAACTTCACTTAATTCCATTCAATGGATTCAAAATATCCTGTAGAGCATTGGTTTCTTTCGACCCAAACAAATGGGAACTCCTTCAGAGAAAAAATAGTTTTAAAGCCGATTATTTATTAGAATTGTTTATCATATATCGATACAAATTATTACTAAGGATATGCACATATTTTGCAGATTTACTAATCATAAATGAACTCAGTATAGCTATGCTGTGGCAAATACATTCTGTACTTGATTTTGTTTTAAAATTTTAAAAGACGATTTAGTTAATTCAGGAGATCGACCTAGTTTTAATTTCCATGAAAGCCATTTAGCTATTAAAAGACTGTTTATGTTCCAAGAAAATTTGCTCTATTATTGAATTATTTTCATATACTTAGATAATAGTTAGTAAGAGTGTATTCTTCGAAAGTAATTAAAAATAGTAAGTGACATCAAATTAAGAAAATTGTAAAATAAAATACTAAGGGAGTCTGCCAGTTGGAATTTAAAATTTTAACTATTAATTATATGGGAAAAACATTACTGCTATAGACACTCTTTGATACGACAGAGTACATAAATAATATTAAAAAGAAATTTCTATAAATTCTTGAACGACTAAAGTATCTCAAGTGGCATATCTAAATAGTGGTATGAACATATGCAAAGGTAAATTAGTTTTAAACTTATTCAAGCAAGTAACCTTAAGTGCAAATTAATAGGAGATAAAAATTGTTAGAGTATAACGAAGTTCTTATGATTCTAATATAGAAGTAGCGTTTCTTTTAAGAACAGTAAGAGTAAAAAGAAGTTCTGGTGATTCTAATATAAAAGTATCGCCCCTTTAAGAATAGTTAGAGTAAAAAGAAGTTCTCATGATTCTAATATAGAAGTAGCGTTTCTTTTAAGAACAGTAAGAGTAAAAAGAAGTTCTGGTGATTCTAATATAAAAGTATCGCCCCTTTAAGAATAGTTAGAGTAAAAAGAAGTTCTCATGATTCTAATATAGAAGTAGCGTTTCTTTTAAGAACAGTTAATGTTGTTTAAATCAAGACTTAAAATACTAGAGTCGAATTCATCTTACCTTGGCGAACATTTTGAATTGGAGTTGACTGTGGTAAATTGCTGATAAGAGCAAGCGAACCAGAGACTGATGAAGTACGAGTTGACTTCGCTGGCTTTTATACACCACTCTGGTTTGTTATTTTTTACTTGAAATTGTAGCATTGGCAATACAAAACGCAAGATGTCTATTAATAATTCACCACTTGTCATTTATTTTTCTGTTCTTTTTTGATAAATGTCGTAATTCGTGTAACTGTCACCCTGGCTGTGGAGGTTATAAACATCAGAACTCCTTCCCATTGAAGTAGGGATGGTGACTGGTACTCAATACTGATTGAAGTCAATTTCAGGTGTTGTGGCCTTCGGTGAATTATCTGTCTAAATATGGCCGGGAAAACAACAGTGTTTCTATTATTTCAGGATGTCGCCATCTGTAACGACACACCTTAAAATGCCTTGAAATTTCACTTTCACCTTGTTTAGTTTCCCCAAGCGTTATCTGACCAGTTTGGGCACCGAACGGAAAATAGAAACGAAAGCAACGCGGGCGAGGTTAACTGACTTGAAGTACTCAATATAGTATCGATTCTTTTGAACTTTATGAATAATTTAAACGTGATTTCGGGTTTCACACAAGGTTGCTTCAGTTTAAACTAACTTTAAAGGGTCACGTCCTTTATAGACATCTAAGAATTAAATTTGCCTATTTCGATTTACTTTTATAAACTCTATTGTATGTGTGTTTGTGTTTCGGAAAATTATTTCGCGAAGTTTTAATGAAATGGACTGGGCTCCTCTTTTGTAAATGTATATAATAATAATAACAAGCAAGTGAAAGAAAATCGCCCAAGGTCGATATTTAAATTTAGCGGGTTTCAATTAACATTAATTCGCAACTCTCTAATCCGCAACTCTCTAATTCGCAACTCTCTAATCAGCAACTCTCTAATCCGCAACTCTCTAATTCACAACTCTCTAATCCGCAACTCTCTAATTCTCAACTCTTTAATCTGAAACTCTCTAATTCGCAGCTCTCTAATTCTCAAGTAACTCGGTAGGTTTTCTACGTTAACAATAGCCATCATTATTGCATTTACGGAAGACCTTTGCCTTGTCCTTTTCATTGCGTATAGACAGGCAGACAGGAAAGCCAAAAGCAATAGCGGGTTCAATATCTATTGAAATCCGCTAATAATTTTATTTAACCCGATATAAATATTTCATGAAACATAACGTGAAAAGTATAAGAGTTAAGGAAATATACGCGAAAAATTGATATTATATTGTTTTAAGCCTTGGGTTAGAAATGGAAGAGAATATAAAGCCATAGTTTATAATACGATTCTCGCTCTCAATATAGTTCTTATTGAAAATATAAATATGGAGGTTATAAATGTGATTTATGGCCTTCATATTTACATGAAAGTCATAAATATGATTTTATATTAATAAAGACAGGCAATATTAGCCAAGTATAATTATTCTATTCTAGCACTGCTCTTTCGCTTGCAGTTCAAACAAATAAACATTCCAAACGAGTTGAAAATTCGAAATAAATAATATAAATTTTTATTTTGGGGCGGGGAGGGGAATGTAACATACAGTGGAAAGCACTTATAACGATCCGGTATTTAGCGAGTTTCCAGATAAAGAGAGGAAAACATAAATTTTGTTTGTATAATGATTAAGCTCAATACAATTTCATCGCTTTTGGGGAACAAGTACTTTAGGATCCCAGATTTAACGAGCAATTTAAAAAATAAATAAAATGGGAAATCAAACTTTTTGTAAAAATTCCGTCTTTATATGCGGTTTGTCGTTATAATCGACCTCCACCGCATTTTTATTGATTTGGGAGGAAAAATTTCATTAATCCTTCCTTGGATCGGCCACTGCGGAATAGTTAAAGGTATTTGAAATTACATTCCACTCACAATTATCTTTAAGATGATTAAATCAGTTCTTAACGAATTGTTGGCTAACACTTTTTAATACAAAACAATATTTATTCAAAAATTACACATAAATGTTTATACCATGTTATCAAGAATACAGCAATTTAAAAGTAATTATGAATTTTCTCTTTCACAGGACAGAAAGGTTTCATGTCCAAAATAAATTCATTAGCTCGTAACTTAAAAATTAAAGATGTTGTTTTCTATTTTTTCAATTAGTTTATATGAATATATGTAATAAAATTTATTTTATGGATCAAATTTTATTTTTTCAACGTACAAAGTTTTGCTTCCCCCTCTTTTAGCTTATTTCATATGAATAATGTTCTGGTTTATTCATCTTAAATGTATGGATATTTAAGAAATGGATTCATTGTGGTGAATTACCTACGTTAGATTCCAAAAATTTGCTAAGGAGCTTTCCATTTCTTAAATAAAAAATTATCTCATTCATTTTAAAGTTAATATATTTTATCAATTTTCTTTCAATCAATTTATAAAGAAACATGTAGGCGTACAAATGTATTCAAGGAAGCAATCTTTGAATGAAGGCAACCAGTTTACTAATCAAGAAATATAAAATAAATTAAGAGACATTTTGTTCAAAAATCACTGAGTATTCTATATCTTACTTATTTTTGGCCTTACCGTTATTTTTCATACCCTGGCAGCAGTTGCCCTACAAACTAGTACATTTTCTATAGAGTTATAGCAGCAAATAGCTGCGGTAAAAGCAATATAATTATAGTATAATGCACTTATAATGAGCCGGCATACAGCGAGCTACGAATTTAGGGAGAAAAATATGAATTTTATTTGGCATGATGATAAAGTATAATGAAATTTAATCGGTTTTAGTCAACAAGATTTTTATGGACCCTGAAGTTAACGAGTAAAAATGGCGAGATTTTTTCTAAAAAGATGTGAAAAATTTTAAAAGAGGAATTAAAATCCGCAAATTTCAAAATAAAATCAGTGATCGTGGTTGCCTTTTCAGCACATGATTAAACAAACTTCCAGCACCTGAAATCGGCGAATTTTTAAACACTTTTATCCCTTTCATAATACCTAGTAAGAAGTGCATAATAATACGTATTTGAAGCGGTAGATTATACTTGCACTTATGTGTTTAATGCCCTACTTATTTTAACACGAAACTATAATGAACAGCGATACCGAAGAACGGAGCCATAAGCTTAGACCGTTTTATGAGAACCTTCAAATAAGTTGAATTGCGGGAATAATTACTCAGATAGTAAATACCTTTATTTAATTTTTTTAACTTATCATAGTGAAACTGCACTTAAAATAAAATACGTTGTAATGTTAAGTTTTAAACAATTTCTAAGCTAAATATTAGTGTATGTTGAGTGAATGTACATATATTACCTATGAAGATTTTCCTTCTAAAATTTTAAATTGTAAATTGAATTTAACAAGAAATTGGATGTCTTGAACTAGCATTTTCGTTGGTGCCAGGTTCCCTGTTGGTTGATTGTCCTAATGTAGGTAATTTTAAAACTGGGTAAATTGAGTCAAACCTTGTTACCTTAAATACGGTTAACGCAAATTAGATTTAACATCAACTATTTACTGAATTTCCATTAAATTTTATAGGTAATGCGTTCTCACACTTTTCGGATAGCAGGAGTTAATTCCAATATGAACTAATTTTAGTCACCGTGTGTAGATTATGGACGAGGTTCAGCAAAAACGGTTATTCGTCTTAGTCCACATGAAAAAAATTATAGAAATGTGGTTCGGTCGCTTCGTGTGTTGACTCACTGGTAAGTGTGCTAACACTGAGAAGGATAATATTATCTTATAACATTTATTTACGAAGAAAATATGCATCATTCTGGTGTCCCTGTTGCCGAGCCGATTAAATCACTGCAGTTCATACTGAAAATCTCTGCTTCAATTCCAGGCCGGGACGCGTCTTTCCATTCCCGGATCGATTCAGACACTTGGTGTCGAGCGGCGAAAACTGGCAATGACGCCAACGTTTTTAACGGGGCCAAGGTTGCCACTTGCCACCAGCGTACACTTATACTGATTCAGACAGCGCACATCGAATGTGATCGAAACGGCACGAGTCGCGAAGTGACGAGATGAGGGGGGGTCTGGGGGTCTCCCCCCCAGTTAGGTCCCTGTGATTCAGATAAATACCGATTTATTTATAAAAGTACTAATTTATAATCAAAATCAAATGCGGCACATGGGCTCGCCCGTTACGATTCAGTGAACTTTCTGCTATAAGTAGCTAGAATCGACCGTTTAGCGCCGAAACGCTTTTTTGCCGCCAAGTGTCTGAATCGATCCGGGAATGGAAACACGCGGCCGGGACGGCGTTTCTCTTTTTATTCTTTATGAAGGAAACTCTAGTTTGAGCTAAAACATGAATATCAAAGACTGTTATTTATAATTATTAGACTTTAACATAATTTATAATATTTTGTGTTACTAACAGAAACACACCGTGCTGGGGCTCTCCCTTGAAAAAGTCCCCTCCATAAAACAATTTTTATTGTATTTCTTAACTTCTTTTACTGTATTCCTTTTCTTCGAAAACTGAATTTTTTTTTGTGATTGGCATTTTATCTTTATCATCATTGCTAATTAAATTTTTCATTGATCCTACATCATTATGGATTGGATAATGACTTTAATAGTTAAAATTAAATTAGAAATTATTAAAAACTATAAAACTATAAATAAAAATACAAAAACCTTCATACAAATTGTTAATTATTCATTAACTTTTATCATTATATATATATTTATATATGTATGTATATGTATGTACAGGGTGTCCCAGAATGACAATAGCACCCTGAATAACTCGGGGCTATCTGCGTGCATAATGTAATTTCGTAGTAATTAATTGCTGATTAAAAGTTTTGTAATTTAATTTTGAATTTTGTTGATACCGAATTTGGAACCAGAATAAATAGATCTCCGTATCTGTTATTCATTGACATGGATTTTAGTACGTAAGTATGAAACCATCATTCTAGAAAACAGACTTCCCTAATAACTGATTGCTGTAGTAAAGTAAAATTGGAATTAAATTTCAAAGGTGAAACATTAGGCAAAACTACTAGAATAAGTTTCAGAAATCGGTATTTCGATCAACAATAGCGTTGCTGGACGGACACCTTAAAAACCTCTTAAATCACGAATTTTAATGGGGTGGTAAAAAATCTCTTCTTACTAATTATTTAGTGTTTAACATCTTTGTATGTGAAAACGTTTTTGCATCTCTCTCCTGTACTCTAGTTCCAGAATTAGGTGCAATAACTTCCCAATTTCGCCACAGATGACGCTGCCGTCGATCTCATTTCATCGGCCATGGGCACTTCACTATACCTACATTTAACATTTACAGCTCTATGTGCTTTCGTTCAAAGGTTATTTACGAAACACCGGACTACCATTACAGAGCACCCTGTATATATATATATTTATGTAACATATAGCACATCGAATGCTTGTCTAGCAACCATTAGGCTAATACACAAATTCTTTCAAGTTCTCCATAAAGATAACGCTACTTTACTTACGTTATGTAATTAATTTACTTTTATAGGTTATATCGTCCTAAACAATTCATAGAAAACTCGTTTTAGTTATATTAAAAATACCTAAAAAATCAAAAGAAAGTGGTTTCTTATAAAATCTAGTGCATCTGAAATTTGTCATTTTATGTTCTGTTTTATTTGCGTAAGTTTATTTACACATGTGAAGTACATATTTGATTCGCACAGTAACACAAATTGGAAATATCACATCACACGTGTAGGTCCCGAGTAAATGCTGCAGCATAATATTTTCGAGATCCTGCCGAAACCAAATAAATAATTGAGTGATTCAACAATATAATTTTAAATTAGCTTGTTTACAGATATTGTCATCTGTCCTGCAACTTTTCCTCAATCAGTGTCCTTTTTAAGCTATTTAAATTTTTTATAACTCTTTATTTCCCCTGTTTCCTTACTTAGGGCATTCTACAATTTAGGTCCTCTATTCTATTTTATTTCAGCTTTGTTCTCGTCTTATTTTAAATACATGTACTGTTTCGCCTGCTCTGAACATTAATCCTTCATTTAAGTATTGTCTATATATGTTAAATTTATTATTTCATCAAATTTTTATTGGGATTATTTCGTACATTTTTTTTCAGTATACACTATGCGTTTACATCGATTACTGGAATAACACCAGTTTCTTCCAACATGACTCCCAATTCCACTCACGGTTACCACATAGTGTTGGAAGGAGTTTGCTCTGAATTTTTTCTATTTATTTTAGTTTTGATTTCCCTATATTTCCCCTAAATAAAATTTCAAAACATAAGATGACAATGAATAAATGCGTAGTATAATTCAAATTTTATGTTTTTTGGTAATAACCTTGCTATTTTTTAATTAACCTCATACCTCTATATAGCAATTCAGTTTTCTATAGTAATCAGTCTATAGTAATTCAGTTTTCTGTAGTAATCAGTCTATAGTAATTCAGTTTTCTATACTAATCAGTCTATAGTAATTCAGTTTTCTATACTAATCAGTCTATAATAATTCAGTTTTCTATAGTAATCAGTCTATAGTAATTCAGTTTTGTCTACAGACAACTACAGTTTATAGGAACTCAGTTTCGAATTTTCAAATTCCAACATTAAATTTCTTACTGTATTAATCTGTATTTCGTCCCAAAATATAGAAGGCGACAAATTAAAAATATATATATAGATGAACTTATATAGAGCCGGGCGTAGCAATTCAGAAATTATGAGGGTATAGCATGACACCTTCTGCTTACATTAGGTGGAAGTATACGAGGTTATGCATATTCCACTTTCAGCACAACGATATCACAACATCGGCAATGCGGTTCCCACGATGTGAAGAAAAAAATAACAACCTACGCCGACACTATCATCACTACCTGTACTCCATCTTACGTTCTTTGAATTACTGGCCGAAGGTCAATTTATTTTTTTAACCTTTAACCTACGTTTGTAGTTAAACTAGTAATAGTAAAAGAATGTTAACATTTAAATAACTTTATGATGCTTTCGTAATACACAGGGATATCTTCAGAAGAATGCGCTAACAACGAGTGGATATGGTAAACTTAAGACCACAGTAGCACATAATCTACAAGAGACTCATAAATTGTTAAGAGAGGTCATGTGATTCGAAGTTGAAGACTAAAATGGGCTCTGATATCCAATGGAAAGGTCTTATGTCCTTGAAAGCCATTTGTCTACGTCACTGATACGGACAGAAAGAGAGAGAAAGAAAAACAAGATAGAAGAAAAGTGAAAGTACCTATTTCATGAATTAGACAGCATAAGTCTTAGAAAAGTTGCACACATTTTAAAAAACTTGACCTAATTTTAGGTCAAAACCATTGGCAATCGAGGCTAAATGAAGTGGGAGAATTTTTCATTTATTTCAATGGGTCATAAAGTACATCTGCGTTATATTCATATCTATATGTAAATTCTGTGAAAAGAAATAAGATTTACATATAAAAGTAGGTTCTACTAATTTTAGGTCAAAACCATTGGCAATCGAGGCTAAATGAAGTGGGAGAATTTTTCATTTATTTCAATGGGTCATAGTTGTTCAAGTACATCTGCCTCGTTATATTCATATCTATATGTAAATTCTGTGAAAAGAAATAAGATTTACATATAAAAGTAGGTTCTACTTGTAAATTTTATTTAAATATATATATATATTTCTTAGATATTCCATAAAACGTAAATCCCATATATTTTATATATTATATTTATTTTACATTTCAAGAGGCTCGATTTTACAAATTCAAGTATATAGTATATTTACGTTATTCTGCATTCCACGAGTTTAATTTAAATAGTTTCCTATAAACAAATAAATGAAATATAAAAAACGAAAATACATTTTTCGAAGTGCCAAAAAAATAAATTCCTTTTTTTTTTGGAAAGAAATATTAAAAAAGTTGTTTCGAAATGTGGTTCGTATTTTGAACGAAAATAATTGCATTTCGGTTTGAAAAGAAATGAAAAGGAAAGAAGGAAAAATAAAATGGAAAGAAGAAATCAATACAAGAGATAAATGTTAATGGATTAAAAGTCAGTCAAAGGAGATGGCTTGAAATATTAAAACGACAACAACAATCGATATAAAATAAAGTGAAATCTTCAGAATACGGAACTTAAATTCGGAAAAAAGCAGGAAAATCCATTTGAAAAGATTTTACAAAAGGAGTGTGCACAAGAAACTAAACAAAAAAATTGGCTTTCAATCACAAAACGTCAACTGCAGAATATCCCACTATGCGAACTCCTTTCACTTACAAACCGCAGAAGGAACTGCCATTATATAACTTTTCACCGCATTTGACAAAAAATAAAAATAGATTATGCCATTTTGAGAAGACAGGCGTTTAATTTACAGTTTTTTTGTGGTTTCATAAAAAAGTTCTGTAAAATGAAGTCCCAGTGTCTCATCGGATTTTTTAGAGAGAGAGAGAGACGAGTTGAAATTAAAATTTCTGCAAATATTTTTAATGTCTTCTACATTAAAGAAGTTGTCAAAAACTTAACTGATATATTCTTGCTTCCATTCTGCCCACTCCTTCAAAGCTCTTACATATTTAATTTAGCTCAAGGGAAACTAAACTAAATAATATTTCCTTGTTATTATTATGAAAAATTAGAAAATGTTTATGATATTTATTTAGAAACAGAAAAGAGGCGAACTTAACTTTCTCTGGTACTTCCTTATTATAGCAGACCCTGATCTTATTTGGCGACTTTAAGATTACGCCAAGATCGCCAAAATAAACAAAGCAAATAACCTAAAAAAAATGGAATACGATACTAATATCAGAATACGTCGCGGGATTGTAGCGAGAATTGCATACTATCTTGGCGATATATTTTTGAGGCCGCTATAATAAGTAAGTACCCTTTCTCTTAATGGTAATGCAGAAAATCTGAGCGCTTACTGAGGCTACCTAGTTTGCTCTCATATTTCATCTCCAGGTAAATTTTTCCGTTTGGAATCGAATTAAAAATTCAAGATGGCACACTATATTCCATAGGTCATAATTTATTGATAATACCTCTGTCTCTTTAGATGCAAGAGGGCTCAATAAATGTATAAGAGGGGTCAAAAGAAGGTTACCACCTCTGTCGATTTGTTTGTAAATATGGTTATTAATGCAATGTCCGGCCAGTATCTTTATCACATCTTGAAATGGAGATGGGCTGGGCATATTGCAAGAAGAACTGATCAACGATGGACAACGGAAATCCTGAACTGGGTTTCAAGAGACCACCAAAGACCTAAAAAACGTCCCCAAACTAGATGAGTGGATGAAATAAGAAAACAGGTAGGGTTGACGTAGAAGCGAATTGCTCAGGATAGACTTGTGTGGTAAACATTTTCAGAAACCTTCATCCAGCAGTAGATAGATAATAGTTAAATATGATATTGCATAGAAACTTATAAATATTTTAATGTGTGATGCAGTATATTGGTTTGCAGACCGCCTGTACAGATCCATTTCATTTGCCACAGCAGGACCCTTGTTTCCCTTGACCATTCAAATCTAAGGAACTTTATAAGACTATTAGTTTCGTTTATATTTTTCAGATATTCAGGAATTCCGTTCTGAAGTAAGGGCCCAATGATATTTATACCTTATTGCAACTAACTGTATCAAGTAATTTTAAGTTCAGACTATTTTTCAAGCATGTGTTGTATTTATGCGAACCTGTTGGAATTATACGATATTTGTAGCCACAGAAAGAGGCAACAGTTGCGATACATCGAATGCTATTGAATGCATTGAATGCTATTGAATGCAAAGTGCACGGAGGCGAAATGAAAAAAATCTAGCAAAACAAGGAGTTTACAACGGAAGGACATTGACTCACACGTGTCTAAGAAATAGAAAACTAATCACATGGTGTCCTAGACATATCAATCATCAAGGCAAAGAAAATCGATAAACAGGTATAAGTGATACATTAATGACCTAATGACATTTTTTACTAACAAGACCTTGTTTTTCACACACGTATATAGTAAACTTTTTTATAACCTGCTGACTAATCAACAACAACGTCCATTCATATCTATGTGTGCATTTATTCAGCCATTCTGCATTAAAATTTCCTGCTAACGACCTATAAAAGAAGGAGAAAGATCATCGTCAAATAGAAAAAAAAGTTAAACGCAAAGCGTGAAATCCTTGAAGCACTTCACTGAACCGCAAAACAAACCGCACCATTAAACAGAGCCAGTTATTAATTAGAAAGATGGTATTAAAAGAGTTTACTCTATGTTGTTTGACAGGTTTATAGTCAATGTTAATTTAAAAGAAAATGAAAGGATGTTCAGATGAAACGTTCAGATCACAGCGACTCGGATTATCGAGACATCAGGGCATATATGTATATTCGTCTATTTCGTTTATAAGTGCCAAGGGAAGCAGATACATGTCCATATTGCTTGTTTTAAAATTCTAACTGTACATCGCATTGCACCTTTGTGACGAAAGTGTTACAACTCAAAATTCGGTGAAAATGACTTAATGTTACAACTAGATGTAGTAAACAGTACCGCATCCCGCCGTGTAAAACGTTAGGTCATAAGTTATTCGGGTTTCGGCTAGTTGGCACATATCATTAGATGAACACAACGTCCCTCAATTCAGCCAGAAACAGGTTTGTTTTTTTTTGTTTTTTTTTCATTTTCTGAAAATTGGGATTTTTTGAGTTGTAACACTTTCGTCGCAAGAGTGCGATATGTATCTATATCTATATATATGTATATATGGTAATTGAGCAAAATCATAATATATAATCAAATATTAAAATATGATTCTTTCAATTTTAATTTATTATAGTCCAAAATAATTGGCAGTAAATAGTAGGCATTCTAGAGGGGGCTTAGTTCACTACAGAAAAAAATTAGCCCCTTCTGGAAATTCGAAAATTACAAATAAATGGTATACAGATGAGATTGGAAAGAGAGTTATAGTGCCCCCAAACCTAATCTCGAGACTCGTTACACTAACATCTAAAGGGTTTCACGTGTTGTGCATTTCGTTAATAGAAAGACATAATCACATTATTTTGCTGTTTATTTTAAATATCTGTTCGTTGGGTGTAAAACCGTTGAAATATATTTTGCAACTGATCTCAATTTATTCAGCTTTAAACCCCGAGTTATATTTCAGGTAAAGAGACAACCATATATTGGAACTTAATGTTTGTAATAAAATATTATTTTTGTGCATCCAATACTGAAGATGATTGCAAAAGTAACAGTTGTAACCTCAGCCATAAAAGCAATCGCTTTCTCGTTATATAAACCCAGCAAAGACGTTGTAAATCATCTCGGCATATTTATCCATCTGCAAATTGGTTGCAGCAAAGAAAACAAAGTGAAAGGGGGAGCAATTAAAATAAGTGGGTATCTTGGATATCAGCAGTCGCATTTTCTTGGAACGCAGATTTCTCACGACCGCATTCTAGTCAATATTGCACATTGATCTGAAAGCGGGAGCAAGTACACCCCAAGGAGCGATTAGAAGTTTCATTCGATGGTCTTTTCTGGCTTTGTTTTTCGCGTCTTGTTTGCTCTCGAAATGGGATTCAGATTAACCGCTACTATTAATCGATATTTGATTCATGTGGAATGGGTATTTTTGAACCAGCTCTGTCAAATTCTACAAGGGGCAGGAAAAGAATGGGAAATCGATGAGACCAATATCCTGATCATATTTTGAAATACTGGTTTTATAAATATGAGGTTTGTTTCTTCATATTACAATTTTTCGCTATACTTCCTCGCAATTCGATATTCTATTGATTATTGTTCATTCTTCTAGGACCAATAAACTAATATTCTCTTTCTTTTTTTTCCGTGAATATTCTACATAACTAAATGTGTAAGGGGACAGTCATTGATACATGCTTAAGGGTATACTCCTTCATGTTTACATTTAATTTTAGTTTGTTAGGGAGAGTTCAACTATTACGTAAGCACCTTTGGGGTGGGGTTGTTGCTGTTGTGCTTATTTTCCTATGTTAGCTAATGTTAATTTTTTGCTTACCAAGGTGGGAGTGGGGAGAGGGGTATAAAATGGCCAAATTATTACTTACGTAATACTCGAACGCTTCCGTAGAAAAGAAATATAAACAGAATATTCGCAACCAAATATATGCAGCTGTATTTAATATACATACTTGTGTGTGTGATTACGTGATTATTCATATTTATAGTCTTTCGCCTTCGAAAGGGGGAATGTGGTTTTAATTAAAAACTAATTACATAGAGGCAAGTATATGGCTATGGATTTATACTACAGTACATATCATAAACTCGCTTCATTTATCTCAAATACTGATGCCTATCATATATGTACGAGTGATCTGAATAGTTGAAAAGAATATCTCTAATAAAATTAAAAATGATGGCATTACTTTGCAGTAACCATTTTGTGATTTACAGTTATTTCTAAAACTTTAGTCTTTACTTTCTGGTACTCTAATCCTCGCTTTCTACTAGCTACTCTAGTTCTTGCTTTCTTGTACTCTATTTTCTACATTCTAGTGGTCTAGCTCCTCCTTTATACTACTCAAGTTTCTACTTTCTAGTACTCTTCCTGCTTTCTAGTCCCTACTTTCTAGTATTCTAGTTTCTGCTTTCCAGTATTCAAATTCATGCTTTCTAGTATTCTAGTTTCTGATTTCCAGTATTCAAATTCCTACTTTCTAGTACTCTAGGCTTTCCAACACTCTAGTTCCTACTTTCTAATACTCCGGTCTTTATTTTCTAGTACTTTGATTTCTACTTTCTAGTATTCTCCTTCGTATTAACTAGAAGAGGCTCGAACCGAAAGGACCCTGGGCTCCCTTTCGCCTCTCCAATAAAATATTTCAACCTGAATCCTCCAAAAATTGATGAATAATAAACAAATAAATTAGCAATGTGCCAAATCGTTTAATAACAGAACCACAACCTTTATTTTTGTTGAGCAAATTCCCTCACTGTACATTTATAAAATAAATGCAGGATATGGTCACGAGGGTGAAGAAAATAACATATAAAGTAAATTAATTGCTATTTTATTAATGTATAACCTGTCTCTGGTTGACTCTATTGACGGCGCAGTCAGGGAACCCAATATTTTCTTCGGTGTCGAGCTCCAGCCTCACCATCAACGATGTAGAAGATGGAGGACATTTGAGGTCCTGCCACTTCCCCGCCATTTTCTATCAAAGCATATTATTTTCTTTAAGGCCGCATCACATGATCGCCTATACAGCTGATTGTGCTCCCCTCATAATTTTTGAATTACTATGCTATTGCTCCCTAGAAATAGAAGCCATAAGGTCCACTGTAAATTTTAATACCATTAACCACTTTAACTTATCAGGATTGAAAATTAACCAATCAAACCCTAAAGAGTGTTTTATAGTTAACGAAAGGTTAAAATAATCATACTTCGAAACAGGTTTAAGCTGAAAAGTACTTAAGTATGATTATTTTAACCTGTAGTTAACAATAAATAATAATATTTAAAATAACATATAAAAATAATAATATTAAAATAATATGTGAAATAATCATACTTAATACTTTGCAGTTTTAACTTGTTTCATTTATTATTGTTCTATATATTTATATTCATTTTATGCATTAATTTGTTTTATTTGTTATCAAAGTAGCAGCACTTATGAATCCTATTTCCCTAATAATGGTCATACTTGGGTGTTTGAAGACAAGGTAGTTATGACGAAAGATTCACATGAAGGACGAAGCTAAACAAGTACAAATGTTGAGTAATTTATAAGATGGCATGCCATGAAATGCTAGTAATATCAGATGATACCATCTGAAGCCAAGAAACCAATAGCTATTTCGACTGGACGTTGGAGAGCGGTTCTTAAGAACAGAAAACTTAATTTTCCGTAAGTGATGAGGGTTGGGCAAAGGCTGTTCGTAACATTTGTTAGTTTCTTAATCTCTAAATGTGCTTACCTGCGATTACTAGCATAAAATCATGGAGTGGCGTAATAGAGAATAAGCAGTGGTTTGAAATGGTACCGGACATGTGACTGTACTCTGCTCATCCCTCGTCGGAGGTATCTTTCCCCCAGGCGACACAGAGATTTAGATCCTTTAGAAATTACGTTGATCCCAACGTAATACACTTTCAGGCATACTTAGTCCATAAAATATACACAAACTATAAAACTTGTCAACTAAGTAAAGTTTTCTGAATTCTCTAAAGATCAAATTAAATTGATAAAACTTAGTTTAATCTGTCAAAGACTACTAATGAAAACTATTGAAAAAATCAAATTGATTTAATTAACCTTACTAGCTAACTAAACTAATATAATTTAACTAACTAATTAAACTAATATAATTTAACTAACTAATTAAACTAATATAATTGAACTACTAATCTAATTTAGCTAACTAATCAAACAATCTAATTTAGCTAACTAATCAAACAAATCAAATCAATTAATTAATCTAATTTAACTAATCTAATTTAACTAACTAATTAATTAAACTAATCTAATTTAACTAACTAATTAATTAAACTAATCTAATTTAACTAACTAACTAATTAAACTAATCTAACTTAAAATCATAGTAAAATAACACACTAATGAAGATGGAAGCCCCTTTCAGTTTAATATTTTGTTCTTTACAAATTCGAACAAAACACTTTATGAAATACGATGAAACTTTTTACGATTCGTCTACCCCTAGAAACAAGTATTGTGTAAACTAAAAAATATATATACGTATTTCTTCTTTATACTTAATATTTCCCTATTAAGTGTCAGTGACATGACATTAAGCGGGCACATACCCCTTAAGTGTTACGAAATGCCTTCTGATAGGCTGAAGTTCAACATTCTATAACTTTTAAAATAACACATATCCAAAAATAAAAATTTGCACATAGGATTATTGTATTATGAGCTTACTAAAATCATTAACAAAATAAATTTAGGTATTGTTAGTTTTTATAATAAATCAAAATATTATACTAGATTTTGCTCGTTAAAATTTTTAATACCATTTTGCGCGCATAATATAATTGGTTGTTATTATCTAATTACCAAAAGTAATGTGCTAAATGATAAATAATGAGTATAGCATTCAACTAACGAAAAATCTTAAGAAAATAATGATACTTAATATTTTTTAAAACAATAAAAAATAAAACTTTTAAAATTTGCCATTTTTTCAATATTAAAATGCATCTAGATAAAAATATTATTATTTAATCTCTTATCTTTTTCGTCATTTTATTAATTATGCATGGCTACAAGAGTGTGCTAATTTTTATTATACTAGTGTAAAAAGTTTTTTAAATATCTTGCGCGCAAGGATAAAATTTACTGTTTTGAGAAAAACGCGTTTAAAGAAAAATATTTGTTAACATTGGAGTTATTATCTATTAGCATCAATCAGAATTCAACGGAAGAGTATGTGTAATCTTCCTTGGATGTTATAATTTTAATTTTTTGCAACTTCTGTTAGCTTTCCACCTAATTATAAGTTTTCGCAGCGGTCTTGGAGCGGCGATCCAAATACGATATTTGTTTTTTGTCCATTATTTTTTTAATATATATAAAAATGTTTAATTCCTTACATTTTTCATATTTTTTTTGGTAATGTATCATTACAAGAGCATGACACAGTTCATTGCAATAGCACAAATGATTTTGTAAATATCCTGTGCGCAAGGCTGAAATATACAGTCTTAAGAGAGAGACGTTTAATGAAAAATTCTTCTCCAACTTCGAAGTTATTATCTATATGGGATAACACACCTTCATAAATCCATTTAGAATGCCTCAGCAGAGTATGTGGGACAACTTTGAAGTACTGTAGTCTTATTTTTCTGTAACTTTTGTTGACTTTTCACTTGACGACAAGTTTTTGTAGCGCTTTTGGTACGGCGAACAGAATATGATATTTGCTTTTCGTTCATTATTTTCATGGCATGTGAAGCATATAAATCAGGATTAACTAATTCCACACGCTTCCATGGTGAACAAACGCCCTTTTCCACCCGCATTAAATTGCATAACTGCTTCATTGGTAGCAGTGTTTACGATTTGCCTACCTAAACCAGATGACTTCAGGCAGAACTTCCAAATTAATAAATTCAACGGTTCATTTGGATATTATATTTCCCCACCCCTAAACAACAAGATAACAATTTGGGACGAGAACGGTCATTTAAAATTGGTTTTATTCTCTTCATGACTGATTTGGGTAAAAAAATTCCGATGATGCGAAGGTGGTTTATTTTCCACAACAGCACATTAGTAACCACACTATGATTTGTTTCCTTTAGTACAAAACTTACTTGTTAGATTGTTGTCATTAGCGCCTGTATGGAAAAACACAGCCCATATTGCTTTGCATACGTTATTTAAATTATTGCTATGTTTTGTTCTGGCATTATCATAATATAAACCACGTTTGTCTCTTTATCGGTTAATCTACCTTTACCATCAAAAGTTTTGGCGCCCTCCAATTTCTTGCCCATAATATTTTGCTTGATTTTTAGTAACCTAGCTCCTGTTCGTTTTTGAATATGGTCAACATATTCGTTTTTTTTTTTAATATTCACACATATGGAGTAATTCCCTTATCGACAAAAATGTTTTCATCACCATGTTCTGATGAAGTATATCTGACACATATTTAGCTTTTTGCAATTTCTCTGCACACTTGAATATTCGACACATTCCGACAACATCCATACTGTCAGCTGAATCATTGTGATTTTTTCGCATTCATTTTCGTGCAAAGTTTTCGAGCCTTGATGAACTTGTGTACACGAATTTAACTTTTTACAAAATGAGGATATAACTTCTTTGTCGATTACTTTTACACTTTTATCTCCAATCACTGTACGTACACAATGCCGAATTACACTTTTTACAAAATGAGGACGTAACTTCTTTGTCGATTACTTTTACACTTTTGTCTCCAACCGCTATACGCGTTGTTGAGAAAAACAAGTACACTTGTAAGTTTTGTCCTGACTATCATATCCGAGAATCTAATAAGAGCAACTTCATCTCTTGCAGATTTCTTCGCTGAATTTTTCACAACTTCAGACTTGACCATATCAAGATATTAAACACGTTTGTAGTAAGAAGCTTCTGCATTTGAAGGTAGTAAATCCATGACTGCTCAAAACATGTTCATCCCAGATAATCCCTAGCCCACGAATCTCATGGCATATAAGAAACGAAGGTATGTATTTATTTTATATAAATCGAACACTACGCAGATTAAATCAAACAACAATATCAATCAACGTTTATTGGCGTAGTGATACCATCGGTGTTGGTATCACTACGCCAATAAACGTTGATTGATCGACATTGTTGTTTGATTTAATCTGCGTAGTGTTCGATTTATATAAAATAAATACATATGCTGCAACGGGCATTTCGATCAATTTAATACCAGTCTCTTTGCAATTTGGTTTAAATAGTAGTCTATGTACTACACCATTCTGCGAAATAACTGGCAACAATATATATACGTTCGTAAAGAGATTATATATTGTCCTTCGTAGCTCAGTGGGTAGAGCCTCCGCCCGGCAAGTGGAAGGTCGTGGGTTCAGGTCCCACCGAAGGCAGAAATATTTATTTTCTTTCGAACGTTTCACCATCTAATCACGCCATACCATCGGCGTTGGTATCACTACGCCAATAAACGTTGATTGATTGACATTGTTGTTTGAAGAAACGAAGGTTTATTTCTGCTACATTGTTTTTAAAACCAATAGATTTTAACTTTGGATACAAGCTATAGGTCCACAAGCACAACAGTTCAATATAAATTTCAGTGACAATCCACTTACATTTCCTTCAGTAAACTTAATATATCCACCTCATGTTTAACACGAAGTAAATTCTTCGAAGGTTTCAAATATAAAATCTTTATAATTCGATAACCTTCGAAGGTCTCATCGGCAGAAGATTTAATTTTCTCTTAGACCATTTCCCATTTTTTACTGGACGGCATTTCAACATTTCTATATATATATGGCCTGCAAAAGGGTTGCTGGTATCTAACTGGAAGGAGACCCACACGCTGAACGTATGTGACGATGTGTGGAACCGGCCAGGCCAGTAACCTAGTGTCCTACCCCGCCTTCAAGTGGTGCAGGCTGAGCTTTCTATTTATGTGGCAAATTAATATTTGCTACACGGATAGAAAGGCGGAAGGGGAGGGCTAATTCACCAACCCGTCTAGCCAGCGTGGTGAAATTATGGCTAATTCCTCCATTATGTTGACACACCAGAAACCATGGCCCCTAGTCTCCAGGTGCTGGAGTGCTCCTGATCAAGGCAGCGGTCAGTGTGGCATGAAAGCAGGGGGTGCTAAGAATCACTGGAATGGCCCAGGCTGCCGTTTGTTATTGACCTTGGCTACGTTTAATGGACGATCCCTTGCTTCTGAAGCAAAACTTCAGGAATTGGAAGAAGAACTTGACAAGATCAAATGGGACATTGTAGGACTCAGTGAAGTTAGAAGAAAAGGTGAAGAGTTGGTGGAACTTAAAAGTGGACATTTGTTTTATTATAGAGGAACGGAAACTGGAAGAACAAGTGGTGTTGGCTTCTTAATCAACAAAAGAATTAAAGACTACCTTCTTGAAGTCGAAAGCACGTCAGATCGAGCAGCGAGGCTCGTTGTTCAACTAACCCAGCGATACCAACTTCAGATAGTACAGGTATATGCACCAACATCAAGCCATACCGACGAAGAGGTTGAAGAATTTTATGAAGAAATCAAAGAGTTACACACCAAAGGGAAACAACATATCAAGCTCATCATGGGGGATTTCAATGCAAGAATTGGACAACAGGAACAAGGAGAGACATCGGTTGGTAAATACGGATATGGGGAAAGGAATGAACGTGGCGATCAACTCATCGAATTTGCAGAAGCTGAAAATCTTAGCATCATGAATTCATTTTTTAAGAAGAAACCGCAAAGAAAATGGACATGGAAACACCCAAATGGGGGAACTAGTGAAATTGACTATATCCTGGCAAACAAGAAATCAATTATTGAAGATTGCAGTGTACTGAACAGATTTAATACTGGAAGTGATCATCGAATGGTGAGATGTAAAGTGCACTTAAATACTAAATTAGAACGACAGAAGCTCATTAGGAAACAAGTAAGTAAGAGGGTGGATTTAAAGAAATTAAAAGAAAATACCGAGGCATTCAAGTTGGAATTAAAAAATCGCTTTTCTGCACTGGAAGGACTTATTGATGAAAGTGATATCTCAGAAGCAAATGAAAACATTGTTAAGACAATAGTTGAAACTGCTGGGGAAATTGGTGGTGTAACCTGTAAAAAGCACAATAGCAAATTATCTGAGAAGACGAAACAGCTCATGAAAAGGCGAAGAGATATGAAGGTGGACAATCAAAATACCAGTTCCAGGATTGAGTACATAGAACTTTGTAAAACTCTGCGCAAAAGCATGAAAGAAGACATAAGAAAATTCAACTGTGAGCTAGTAAGGAAAGCCATTGAAAATAACAAGAGCCTTAGGGTTGTTAAAGGAAGTTTATCTGTTGGGAAGAAACACATCATTGCATTAAAAGGAGAGGATGGCACCGTAACAAGAAATAGGGAAGAAATACTTAGAAGAGTTGAAGAATTCTACAAAAATCTATACGAAAGTAACAGTGGATTAAACGAAGACATTGAAATAGTCGAAGGAACAGCTCCTAAAATCTTAAAAGAAGAAGTTTCATTTGCAATAAAAAGTATGAAGAAAGGAAGAGCCCCTGGTGATGATGGTATTACATTAGATATCCTAAAAGAAGCTGGAGAATATGTAGAAGACATACTTGCAAAATTCTTTACCAAATGTCTTAACAGCGGTAACATACCAAACCAATGGGATTCTGCAACAGTAATTCTTTTGCATAAAAAAGGTGATAAAGAGGATTTGAAAAATTACCGACCAATTAGCTTGTTACCTGCTATTTATAAAATCTTCACAAAAGTGCTAACACATCGCCTGCAGAAAAAATTAGATGCAGCTCAACCAAGAGAACAAGCTGGATTTCGAAGTGGATTCAGTACAGTGGACCATATTCAAGTATTAAGAGAATTAATTGAAAGAACACATGAATATGAACTTCCATTGTGTGTGGCATTTATTGACTATGAGAAGGCCTTTGACTCTATTAAAACATCAGCAGTCATCAACTCTTTAAGATCAACAGACATTGAGGATGTGTACATTGACATGGTGAAACGTGTGTATAAAAATGCAAGTGCAAAATTTCGGTTACATAAAGATACCAAAACTATCAAAATTGGTAAAGGTGTGAGGCAGGGAGATACCATTTCTCCAAAACTTTTTACTTCAGCTTTACAGATGATTTTTCAGCAGATAAATTGGAATAACAAGGGAATAAAAATAAATGGTGAATATTTAAATCATTTGCGGTTTGCTGATGACATTGTTATTTTTTCAACGAACCCATTAGAACTCCAAGACATGGTACAGGAGCTCTCAACTAGAAGTAAAGAAGTTGGACTCAAGATGAACCTACAAAAAACTAAGATCATGTTCAATAATTTCGTAGAGGAAACAAAAATACAAGTTGACAACATTGAGCTAGAAATTGCTGATTCATATATTTACCTTGGCCAGCTGATTTCAATGGATGGCAACATTATGAAAGAACTCAACAGACGTATTAAACTTGGCTGGAGTGCATTTGGAAGAAACAGTTTTATCCTGAAGGGGAAATTGCCTTTGTGTCTAAAAAGAAAGGTCTTCAACCAGTGTGTATTGCCAGTCCTCTCTTATGGATCAGAGACATGGAGTCTAACAGTTGGAGCAATACGAAAGTTACAGACAACGCAAAGGAGCATGGAGAGGTGCATGCTTGGAATAACTAGGAGAGATCGAAAAAGAAACACTTGGGTGAGAGAGCAAACTAGAGTAGAGGACATCATTGTTAAAGTAAAAGGGCTGAAATGGCGATGGGCTGGGCATATTGCAAGAAGAACTGATCAACGATGGACAACAGAAATTCTGAACTGGATTCCAAGAGACCACCGAAGACCTAGAAAACGTCCTCAAACTAGATGGGTGGATGAAATAAGAAAACAGGTTGGGGTGACGTGGAAGCGAATTGCTCAGGATAGACTTGTGTGGAAAGCATTTGGAGAGACCTTCATCCAGCAGTGGATAGATAATGGTTGAATATGATGATGATGATGATGATATATATATATATTATATTGCCTTGGAATTTCCACTTTTTTTAGGTCGAACACTAGAAGCTCATTTCTGTATTTTTAGTATTATTTTTTAACATATTCATAATGATTTAAAAAACATATTAAATTGGTTGAAAAACAAACGTAAAATATATCTTGAAATAGCACAGCATGCAAACACGCCTGCACTCAAAACGATAAGCAGTGTTTGTTTACAAAATACAAAATATAAGATGAGTAAAGTAGTTTACTTCTTTCGCCGTGCTGCCATTCCTAAATCAGCATGTGCGAGTGAGTACGTTCAGCCACTTTTCCCATTTAAAATTCTTTATTTTTTTGAACGCTAAACATGAAAGCACTAAAACACTAAACATAAACATTGCGTTTCAGCATCCTTTTAACAGCGATTTTCGAAATTACTATTTCCGTAATTTATTTATAACTGGGGTTCTACTTCGATTTTAAGTACGAGGTTGGTATCAACATTTTTAGAAATGGTTGGTCTTTCATTTAAAAAAAATATTTTTTTAAGCAGGAAGGGGTATGTGCCCCCTTAACATTTCCATTATTTCCTGTCTTGATAGTCACTGGATACCAACCAAGGCTAGTCATATCTTCAAGTCTTTGCTTCCATTCTTCGAATTAGAGTTGCAATTCCTCTTTTATTAGTTTGCTCTCTCTCTCTCTCTCTCTCTCTCTTTTACACTGTGTAGTAGAGGATTCTCTTTGATTTTAATTATACTCCCCTACCACCTAAATATTCTTTCAGTGACATAATCTATTATACTTTTTACACTTTTTTCTATTTTCATTTTCATATGCCTATATTTTACTTTCTAACTCTTAGGGTTACTCCCATTAACATTCTGAGCGTGCGCGTTTTTCTACCCTGGAAAGTCATGGAATTAATTACACTCTAATATACAGAGTGTTCATTAAGTCCTTTCTCATGCCCTTAACTTTTGGAGGCCGACAGCTATAGTCATAAAAGGGGTGTGAAAGTATAGTAAAGTGATCATGCAATACAAGACGAGACCACATTAAGCGCCCCTGGTGACAATATTTGGAAGTTATTGAACGTAAATCGGGAAACAAACGAGTTACAAAAAAATTATCAAATACAATTTTATTCAGTATCATTTTGTTAGTATGAAACGATATATCATGTACAAGGATCGGACAAATTCGGGGCTGTATCCTCTTAGAGCAGCGGTAAAGTCCAAATTCGAGGAAATAGCTGTAGAAGTAAGATAGGTAGAGATATAGCAGTTGGGTATAGATATAGTAAAATGCCTATGCGCTAACAGATAAAACCAATTCCAGCGCCCCTGGCGGTAAAATTCGGAAGTTATTAAACGTAAATCGGGAAGTGAACGATATAGAGAAAAAATATCAACCATAACTTTATTCAGCATCATTTATTAGTGTGGAACGATATATCGTGTGCATAGATTGGTTAAATTTAGGGCTGTACCCCCTTGGGGCAGCTTTATTTAAAGTCCGAAATCAGGAAAGTATCTGTAGAACAAAGACATGTAGAGCTGTGACAATTAGGTGATATAGTAAGATGCCTATGCGCTATGAAATGAGATCGACTTCAGCTCCCGTGATGGTAAAGTTCAGAAGTTATTAAAAATAAATCGGGAAGAACACGAGATACAGAAAAAATGTCAATTACAACTTTCTTCAGTATCGTTTAATTAGTATGAAATAGCATACCGTGTACAAGGATCGGTCAAATTCAGGATTGTACCTTCTTGGGGAAGCCTTATTTAAAGTCCGAAGTCGGGGAAATATCTGTAGAATTAAGATAGGTAGATATATGGCAATTGGCTTCTGATATAGTAAATTGTCCATGAGCTAATATATGAGAAAATTCCCAGCGCCCCTGGTGGCGAAATTCGAAAGTCACTAAACGTAAATCGGGAAGTAAACGAGATATAGAAAAAATGTCGCTGATTAACTGAATTTAGGGCCGTTTACTTACAAGGGAACCACTTTTGTGGAAGCTCGCACTTTGAGACAAGACTTATCACAAATGATAGTCCCTAAGTTCCTTATTAAGAATATGAAGTCAGTTTTTTGTGAATAGCATATAAAATTTTTTTATTAATATTCAAATTCCAAAAATCGCACTTTTTAAGTGAAGTTTGATATTTTTTATTCGCACTGTATATAAAGATAATAACTTTAAAATTCGATTTGAACACGGAGAGTGATTGCATTTAATGAATAAAATTATAAAATTACACGAAAGGTCATTCAGAGTATTTTAAAAAATTGTATAAAAACTAAGCTTTTTAATACCAATATTTGGCGCGTTTGGCTATGGTTTTGAAGAATTGGCGATATCGGTATGAAGCATTTATTATTCAATTACGCTCATATTGCAACCTTCACCCACAATATTTTTAGGAAATATAATGGCATAATAAAAAGGAAAAAATCTTCTAAATTTTATGGCCGTAACATCAAAATATTTTACGTAATTTTTTAATAAAGAAAAATGTTTTAATGAAGCTGGCATTTCAAAAAATACGTAAATAATTTGTTTTAAAAAGTAGACAAGCATTGTATCATACTAAACGTCTACCATTTTTTGCGGAGTCGACCCGGCTTTCGTAAATATTTGACGCGGAAAGTTTGAATGTCGTAAATCAAAAACTTTCAATATGAGAAAATTATAAAAATGTCTCAAAATATCGGATTCCGGAACTATTTTTATAAATTGTGATGATGATACTTTTCATAAAAACGTTCAAAACGTAATTGTTCTTCACAATGGCTGCACTTTAAAAAGGATGTAAATTACATTCATTATCACTGAAAATCGTGTCAATTAAGCGAAAAGATATTTCGTCAATATTTTTGAATTAAATGGTTTCACTTGGGGTGTGATTACAATTACACCAAGAATATTGCAACGTAGGGCGATATCGTTCTTCACTACCAAAGAATGAAATTTTGTAATTTCATTTTGATTTCATCCAGAGCAATTGCTTGTAATTTTTTTGACGAAATGTTTATACTTCATACCGGTATCGCCAATTCTTCTAAACCATAGCCAAACGGGCTAAATATCTCTATTAAAAAGCTCAGTTTCATATAATTTTTTAAAATGCTCCGAATGATCTTTCGCGTGATTTTATAATTTTATCCGTTAAATACAATTACCCTCTTTATTTGAATTGAGTTCAAAAATTATTATCTTCATATACAGTGCGAATAAAAAAATATCAAACTTCACCTAAAAAGTGTGATTTTTGGACTTTAAATATTAATAAAAAGATTTATGTGCTATTCACAAAAAACTGATTTCATATTCTGAATAAGGAACATAGGAATTATCGTTTATGATGTGTCTCGTCTCAAAGTGCGAGTTTCACAAATGTGGTTTCCTTGTTAGTATGAAATGACATCTCATGTACATGGATATGTTAAATTCAAGGCTGTGTCCTATGAGGCTCCAAGTTTGTTTGTTTGTTTGTTTTTTGGTTTTACGGCTCAAAGACTACAGTGGTCATGCTGCGCCGGGACCTACTGTTTTCCGAGGAATCCGAACCTCTTAAGGCCTAGGGAACCAAACCCCGGACTACAGTGAGCAGTGCGATCTTTATGAGATCTCTGAGTAAGCGTTCTTTTTGCACTGCTGGGAGTCGAACCCGGATTAGCCGCGCAATAGGAGAACGCGTTACCACACTGCGCCACCGCAGGGCCTAAGGCTCCAAGAGGGTGCAGTCTTACTTTGAGCCTACTAGTGTACACAGAATATCATTCCAGACTAATCTCATCATTTATAAGTAAAGACAATCTTATAAACTTAAGTAAGCTTACTTATGCTTAGAACGCTGTCTTTGCTTATAAATCTTATTTGCGTAATGCTATGTCAAATTATCTTAATTAATCTCATCATACTGACAGCTTTTCTAATTTAAAATTTCCTTTTATCTTCCTTAGTTCCAAAGTTAAACCTGCAATTTTCGTATCAATGGTCAGATTCCCATGCGTGTGTGTAATAGGTGGTCAGTGTGACGTAATAGGTGGTCAGTGTAACGTAATAGGTAGTCAGTGGGATGAATACCGAGGCTGGGGAATTGAACTGAGAAGTTACACTACATCATTTAAAAATTTACACAGCAAGAACAATAGGCTAAAACTTTCATGGGTTTTACACATTCACCGTCGGTGCTCAATCTGCTTGCTCTCCGTCAGCCAAAATACACATCTGGATTCTAGATTGAATCATACATTGCACATTTTGCATCATGGCAGGTGATACACTTGCACAAGCATCAGTTATACGGCGTCGAAGGTCCTGCAACGTTGTCAGAGGTTTCACATACACCTGATCTTTAAGATAGCCCCATAGGAAGAAGTCCAATGGAGTAAGGTCCGGTGAGCGTGGAAGCCACTCTACGCTACCACCATAGTCGATGATTTGTTCATTGAACATCTCAACCACATACCTTGTTACATTTATTGGATGGTGTGGAGGGACGCCATTACGTTGGAACCAAATATTCCTTAATTGAAGCAACAGGATATTGTCCGAAAAATCGGGTAATGCGTCGTACAGGAGCTCCAAATATTGGGCTTCTGTTAACTTGCCCTCTTAAAATACAGGTCCGATCAGGCGATCCTTTAAATACCGCACCAAACACTAATGAACCATTGCACTTGATGACGAACTGGTAGACCATGTGCAGCATTTCCAACGCCCAGTAACTTAATGATTGTTCTGCCTATTGTAGATGTCATTACGGCTAAAACATGCTTCATAAACCCTGTACATTTGGTACTCTAGTGAATGTGAATCTCTTAATAACAATGCAAATTTCTACACGCGAATCAATATCTTTGTTGTTTTTTGCAGAATACGAGAAATCCCTTGCTTTTTCTACCGGAAAGAGAGCCTCGTTACTAGCATCGCTACTGCTCTCTTTCCATTTCCCAAGCAAATCGTTTTTATAGTCTCCTGCGGTATAAAATAATAAGGAATAAAGTATTACTGTCACTAGTGCTATTCATTCGTCCAAATAATGTCGACAAGGAACGTTTACTGGAACTCTACTCTGTTCATGAAGAAGTTACACTAGTTGTAACGCCGCTGAGAATCCCCCCCCCCTCTCTCATATAGTATTTTTGCATCTCGTTTACTTCCCGATTTACGTTTAGTAATTTCCAAATTTCGCCACCAGGGACGCTGGAAATTATCCCATCTGTTAGCGCATGAGCAATTTACTACATCAGAACCCAACTGCCATATCTCCACCTGTCTTAATTCTACAGATATTTCCCCCCCCACTTTGGAATTTAAATAAGGCTCCCCCAAGGAGATGCAGCCCTGAATTTGACAGATCCTTGTACATGGTATGATATTTCATACTAATTAAACGATGCTGAAGAAAGTTGTATTTGACATTTTTTCTGTATCTCGCGTACTTTCGGATTTACTTTTAATAATTTCTGAATGGAGCACCAGGGACACTGAAGTCGATCTCATTTGGTTGCGCATAGGTATCTTATTATGTCACCTAATTTTTATATCTCTAAATGTCTTCGTTCTACAGATATTTTCCCCCCACGACTTCGGATTTCAAATAAGGCTGCCCCAAGAGGATACAGCCCTGAATTTGACCGATCTATGTACACGATATATCGTTTCATACTAACTAAATGGTGCTGAATAAAGTTGTGATTGACAATTTTCCTTTATCTCGTTTACTTCCTGATTTACGTTTACTAACTTCCGAATTTTGTCGCCAGGGGCGCTAGAAATGATCCCATCTATTAGCGCATAGGCATTTTACTATTAATACCCAACTGCTATATTTTTACCTATCTTACAATGAGAGTACACATGAAGTGAGAATCGAAAATGTGCTTCATTTTAGTTTTATAATAAAATATAAACGCTTCAGTAAGAAACTAAAAAAGAAATTACCTGAATCCCCCATGGGGGAAAAGTTATAGCCCTATTAAATTTGGCGAGATAATGTTATTTTTGCCAAATTTGGCTTGATGTGTTTTTTATTAACAGTAGGAATGGCGAGATATTTTTGAATTGATGTGGCCAAAAAAGGAAGAATTAATGAACGATCCTTCATTCGAGATAAAAATATTATTGATTTCATAAGAATTTATGCATGTATTTTCAAAAATATTTGGAACTTTATTACTAGTCGACAGATGTCTCGTTTTAGTTATAAAAAGCGTTCATTTTGCTTTAAAAAATAATATACGTACTTGATTTTATTAAAAATATACCTACCTGGCTTTATTAAAATCATACCTACTTGGCTTTATTAAAAATTAAAAATGTATATGAAAATGAACAAAAAAAGCGAAAAACAAATTGGGTTTGAACAATGACGCAACTAATAACCGACGGATTTTCACAATTTAATATGTAACATGAAATTTTCGAAAAAGTGGAACACACT
This sequence comes from Dysdera silvatica, assembly GCA_006491805.2. Lineage (NCBI taxonomy): Eukaryota > Metazoa > Arthropoda > Arachnida > Araneae > Dysderidae > Dysdera > Dysdera silvatica. The sequence continues at coordinate 134,299,427 of QLNU02014802.1, forward strand.
TGTTTGACATTGAGAAATTTATTTTGTTTGAGAACAAATTACGTGCTCTTATACCAAGCATATTTAGTCACCAAACAACAATATAAATCAACGTTTATTTGCTCGGTAAGCTAGGTAGGAGAAAGTTCGTAGCTCAGTGGGTAGAGCCTCCTCCCGGCAAGTGGAAGGTCGTGGGTTCAGGTCCCACCGAACGCAGAAACATTTCTTTTCTTTCGAACGTTTCACCATCTAATCATGCCATAACATCGGCGCTGGTATCACTACGCCAATAAACGTTGATTTATATTGTTGTTTGATTTAATGTGCGTAGTTTTAGTCATATCATTGAACATCGGAGCTGATAATTGGTTGTGTATTAATGAATGTAATTTTATCTGAAACGGAAATTAATATAGCAAATTAAATTATTGCTTTTGCTGAAACCATTGCCGAATCTAACAATTTTGAAGTTATTAACGATTTTAATTTTGATCTTTATTGTGAAAAACCTGTTAATAACAATGAAGATTGTAGATGGTTAGATTTTACATATAATAAAACAACAACTGAAAATTTTGTATATGGTTCGTCATCATATTCATTAGAACATATAAAAGAAGTTGCAGCTTACTCCTTGACGGCTTTAGGACGTCGACGGTCTATACTCAATTCAAGATCGTTTTGGAAATGACAATTTAACACTATCACAAATTTATAGAATGAAAATATACCTTGCTAATATGGGGAACAGAATTCAATAGCTAAATACTATTAAAACACAAATGCATGAGAAATTTTTAAAAGCCAGGTCCAATGGCATGAAGTTGATCTGAAAATTTCCGCTCTTTATGTTGCGAAAAAAATATATTTTCAAAATTTTATAGTATCTCATGATTTTTTGGCGGCTTTTAAAAAGAAATTTGGTAAAGTTGGACTAAAAATTACTAAACTCGTTATGAAAGTAAAATTACAAAATGACGAACAAATAGAAAATGCAGCCATTGCATTTCCACTTCAAGCCTATGAAAAAATGCAAGATTATTCGCACACTTGTATTTTTAATAGCTATCAAACAGGCTCAGCTAAAAAACTGACACCATTATGCACCCATTCGCCAAAAGGCGTTCAACACATTTACGGTGTTGTTCAGGATAGTAATGCAGTTCCACATTCATATGCTGCACAATAGAGTGGAGCGAAAAAGGGTGAAATTTTAAAAAAGTTATATAATGAAATAGCAATAGATGTGAAAAGTTGTCTATTGACCAGTAAAATACTGGTGAATTTTTTTTGCAATTTTCATACTTTATCTTCATTCCCTGCAAGAGCCTTCAATTTTTGCAATTTTTACAGTAAATTTCAAAATTATGATATGTTATTGTCTCATGTTATTTTTCTCATTACATGAGAATTCTGTTGATCCAGCCCCCTTATATGTAATGAAAAATGACGGAAATGTTGGAGGGAGTTATTAGGAATTTTCTCGTAAAAAAAAATAGTAAAATTCAGTTGATCTTTTCCCCTCAAATATTGTGGAAAATCACGGAAAATGCTTCTGCTCATCGTTATGATATAAAATAACAATATTTTTTGTCAATGAATTTATTTTATTCAATAAAGTAAACAATTTCAAATATTTGGGAAAGGTCACGGAATGTTTCAGAATTTCAAATTGAGACAAAAGGAGGGGGGCGCTTTTCCGGGGAGGGCGGATCAACGGAACTTTACGGTAATAGTTTCGACGCTAAATTAGTTTTAATAACCGATATGACTGACATTCATTTACAAAGATGTTGAAAGATGGCGACAGTAGTTCCACGGAACAGGACCTTAGTCCACTATGACGTTAAGCCACGTGTCATTTGTGATATTAGTTCACACTCGCTGCCACCCACTCATTTTCATTTATCGCCTTTGGAGTGTGTATCTTCGTTCTATCCAAATTAGAATGTCACATACGAGAAAGCAAGTTAACTGTTCTATTATTGGTAATCCAAGAGAACTCATTAGTATCGTTCTGCCGATGCGAGAAGACATATTGCGTCATTCAAATGGATTAGGCTACAAAAAGAAAATGCAGGACAATATAAACCGAAAGTCTGGAAAATTTATGAAGAGATTGCTGCTAAACTTGAAGAAATTTGGAATAAAGCTTCAATCCCAGTTCTTCATCGTGTCAAAATAATTTCCTTGATAAAGAGAGAGCATGAGAAACACCTGAATCTTCTCAAATCTTACCATGGCCGCAAGGAAACTGTCAATATAAAGTGCAAGCCTTCAAAAAAGAAGAAAGGCACTTTTTGACATTGCTGCATGCAAGTACAATGACTATAAACACTGGCATTGTGAAAAATCCCGGAAAGTTCCCATAAAAGAGAAGTCTTTCATAACTGACCAGAAATCTGCCAAAATAGTGGCTATTGGTTCCGTAGATCTTCGAACCACCAAGCAACTCAAGAAAAAAGCTTCAAGAAAGAGGAGAGATCTAACTTTAGAAGAAGCACGAATTGGCAAATTACAAAAAAGCAAACCCGCAACCTACAGCGAATCATTAGACACTTCTGGCGCATACGTTTTAGTCGACGAAGACGCAGTAGAAGAAAACGCAGTCAAAGAAGGCACAGAAGTAGTGAACGTTGACGAAGTTACTTCTCTAGCAGAAGGATCTGATAGATCTGAATCGTTACCGTCAACATTGTCCACGCCCCAAAGAAGACTCAAGCTTGCAACATTTGCAAGAACATGTGACAGATATGGAGTTGTGGACAGATCTGCTGCGGCTCTGATATCCACATTACTGCACGATTTAAGCAGCAGAAGCAAAGCTGAAGAAGATTTATCGATTATCGTAGACCGATGTAAAAAGTTCCAAGAGAACGAAGCAAATTGCGACGAAATCTTCAAAAACAAGTGCTCGGAGAAGAAATTACTCTTCAAGGTTTTTACTTTGATGGCAGAAAGGACAAAACTTTGGTCATGGAGAAGATTTAAGATGGCAGTTCCCATCGCAGGTGTGAAGTGGAAGAGCACATATCGATCATTCAAGAACCTGGTAGCGTGTGTTTCTCAAGCATCTGGCACAGCACCAAATATCATGACAGCTTTGTGAGATTTTCTGACTACTAAGGACATCAACATATCAAAACTTCTAGCGGTGGGGTGTGACGGTACCGTTGTCAATACGGGAAAAGCTGAAAGTATTATTTGTTTCCCAGCAGTGGGCAATATGTCAACTACACTCTAACGAACTTCGGCTAAGGTATATGTTATAGCATCTGGATGAAACAACAACGGGTCCTCAAGGATTCTCAGGACCTATTGGCAAAAGTTTAATCAACTATGAATATTTAACAGTCGTTGATTTTCGACCAATTGAAGGGAATTTTCCAGTCGTTGAAAAAAAAGGCCATCAAAAGCCTTAATACAGACCAAACATATCTCTGGGATGTATGCGAAGCTATTTCATCGGATGAAGCCTTGCCGAATTTGGCTGCACGAAGTCCTGGAAAATTATCCCATGCAAGATGGCTTACTACCGTTAACTGAGTCCTTCGATTTTACATCAGCATTACCGATCCATCTGCAAATTCGAAGGAGCTGACAACTTTCATCATGAAAGTGTATGCTCTGGTGTAGTTTTACATCAAATGCAATCCAACAATAAAGGATGCTATATTGAATCTATGTCGTACATTAACTTCCTCACGGTACCTGAATGATGAACTGAAGCTCATTGTGGATTCTACAGTTTGGCGCAATGATTTCTTCGGACATCAGCTGAATGTGCATGTTGTAACCATGATCACCGATAAACCAAAAGATATTCGTGAGTTAGGTATGCACCGAATTTTTCTGCGAGGTTAACAAAGTAAAAAAAAAAAAGAAAAAAAGCCACTTGTACGCAAGTTTAAAATTCCAAAAATATACTTCGGTGCTCAAATCTATGTTGCCATATCAACTGGCAAAAATGTGAAGTTCAAAGGCACCCTTGACACTTCATGTATCCGAAGAAGATTTACAGGAATGCATAAAGGAAGGTTCGCCTTTTCTTCCACTCATTTCTCCTGTCCCATATCATACCCAAGCAGTGGAAAGGTGCATTAAAATAGTCACTGAAGCTTCTTCGGAAGTATGTGGTATTTTAGCTCAAGATGGATTTATTAGAGCAAGGATTCTGAACAGATCAATCATGCCCACTTTCGAAACGAAATCACAATACATACCTACGATTTAAGAAGATAGTGCCCAAAGGTAGGGTGATTGGGACGGGAACGGGCGGAACTCGTTATGCAGCCACCTCCTCGTGGAGAATTCTGGGTGGTCCATGGAACCAGTAAAGAGCTGCATTTTAAAAAATAATTTCATAAATGACAAAATTAATCATTTAGAAAAAGAAGTTTTAAAATTAAAATTTTTAGTTTTGCACTGAAATTTTACAATTTTGAAAGCTTTTGCGGGGAGTGAAGGTGATATACGAAAACTTTTTTAAAAATCCCCAGTACTACACTAGTCAATAGACAACTTTTGACACCTAGTGCTATTTAATAGGACAATTTTATTTTTTCGCTCCACCCTATTGTACAACCCATCATCGTAACAAATGGTACAATCTTACCAAAATTTTCACTCATATACCAAGAAAAAACAGGTACCTTTGGCTCTCGTGTTCGCAGAAATTATTCAGCCAACCACCAAACGTAGTACTTATATACACAAAAAGTGGGAAATCCTGCAGAGATATTCATGAATCATTTCTAAAAGAAATAATAAAACCCCAATTAATAGATCAATATGGCGTAATTTTATTAAATTGCTGGACAGGACAGGCAAACTATTACGGAAAAAATCAATTTTGGAGATAAACAATCGCTTGAATTATTATATATAACTGCAACCACCACTGCATTAATTCAACCTTGCGATGTGTAATTTTTCAGGCAGTGGAAATATTTCCCAAAATCTGTCACAAGATATAGTGTACTTCATCATTTTAATGACACTAATTTACACGAAAGAAATACCATAACAAAATTACATTCATTAATCATTAATACACAACCAATTATCAGCTCCAACGTTCAGTGACGTGATTAAATATGCTTGGTATAAGAGCACATAACCAGTTCTCAAACCAAATAGATTTCTCAATGTCAAACAATGGTGTTTCACTTTTTCCAAAAATTCTTATTACACGTTAAATTGTGAAAATCCCTCGTTTATTAGTTGCAGTCATTGCTCAAATCCAATTTGTTTTTTGTATTTTCTTGTTCATTTTCATACACATTTTTAACTTTTAATAAAGCCAAGTGCGCATATTATTTTTTTAAAGCGAAATAAACGCTAACTAAAACGTGATATCTATCCACCAATAATGAAGTTCTAAATATTTTTGCAAATGCATGTATAAATTCTTATGAAACCAAAATCGATAATATTTTTATTGCGAATGAATAATTCTTTATTAATTCTCTTTTGGCAACATCGCTTCAAAACCATCTTGCCATTCCTGCGGTTAATAAAAAGCGCATCAAGTCAAATTTGACAAAAATATCCTTTTGTCGCCAAATTTTGCAGGGCTGTAACTTCCCCCCCAGGGGGGATTTAGGTAAAAAAAATATTTTCTTATTAAAGCATTTATACTTTATTACAAAACTAAAATGAAGCACATTTCTGATTCTCACTTCGTGTACTCTTCTTGTTAGTTCTACAGCTATATCCTCGAATTTGGACTTAAAGGCTGCCCTAAGAGGGTACAGCTCTGAATTTGGCCGATCCGTGTACACGATATATCGTTTCATACTAACTAAATGATACTGAATAAAATTGCAATTGACATTTTTTTTTTATATTGTTTATTTCCCGATTTAAGTTTAGTAACTTCCGAATTTTGTCACCAGGGGCGCTGAATTTGGTCTCGTCTTATAGCGAATTGTCACTTTTTTGTACTTCCACACCACGTTTATAACTATAGCTGTCGGCGTTCAAAAGTTAAAGGCGTGAAAAAGGATTTTAGTGGACACCTTGTATACATACACAATTGAGAGCAGTATAAGAGTTTAACCCGTTGATGAAGGGCACGAAGAGACAGACATGCCTGTTCGTTATGTTAAGCTTCTCCTCAAGGCCGCTTATTATTGAAATAAGTTAAAATAAAAACAACCTTTCATAGAAGCAAGAAAAGTCATCGTTTACATATACCGTATTATACATCATATATTTATAAATGTATCAGAATTTTACATATTTTGCCATACATTAATACCATTATACAAATTGATGGTGGCTCAATTTGCATACAAGTTCTCATTGCGCTCATTATTCGGTTTATAATGTGTTTCGAGCTTGTAGCTTGGTAACAATATCTTCGTGGGCCTTAAAATTTCAGAAAAAAAATAGAAAATCTCTATTTTTCCCATTTTCTTGGCAGAAAAAGGGTGAAATTTATTGTTAGACTGCATCTACAGAAATTGATGAAAAATTTGAATGGGACGTTGCTTGCTATAACAGGTTTTTGCTCACAGTAAAGTTTTTTCGCCCTATTTGAAAATGATCAAACTAATTTTTTATTTCCTTTTGTTAAAACTGTGTTTTTGTTATAATAGAGCTCGTTTTAACTGAATCCGACTGTATAGCTAAGGCAGTCTTAAAAAAATAATGGTATTGCACTGTCAAAAACAATTGAAAAGAAAATTAAACAACAATTTTCTTGTACCAAGCAGCTCGGCAGATAAAGCGGTTATAAAATCCTGTACAGAAATTCGATCACAAACCCGGTATCGTGAATCTTCAAAAATTGCCAGTATCGCATTTCCCAAGATGTACATTATTTGATACTCCACATTGTTGTTACCGTGTATCAAGCTTTTGCGAGCCTATAAAGTCATTTTACGAGATTTAGGAAACGGTAGTTTCAATGTGTTTCCTGCTCATGATGGCCCTCTGCACCGATGATCTATTAGGTTAGCCAATAAGAACATACGATCCATTTAATCGCGGTTGACAGGGCACAATATCTATAATCAGATCCTGAACTCCCGTACCTCTTGCCTCCGAAAATCTCTGTTCTCACTTATCTAGATTATTGCGGAAAAGAGGATGGGGAAGTGGGGAGAAAAGATTGAAAAAATTCTTCCTCCCTGAATCCTGGGCGAGGCAACATCTCTTGCCAATCCTTTTATCCCGTGTAAGTTATAAGATCATCAGCAGAAAAGTTTACTATAACGTTAGGCCCCATACAACAGTGCAAGGTCAATTACTGTGCTTATGGTATTACAATTTATTTATTATCTTGTAGCATGTCTTTCCTTCTTCTTCTTTCGAGAGGCAATTTGATGAAACCCGCAGAAGAAAAATATTTGTAATTTCGGTTACTTTTTCGTTCCTTATTTTCTCCGTCTCCGCTCTTACTTTCATGAAGGGACTACAAATTCTCTGGAGCAAAAGTAAATTATACTTTTTATAGTATGGCCACCATTTTATTTAATAAATGTCATTTAAGTCTAATTTTAGTTGGCTGGTTGGTTGTAGTTTTATGGCGCAAGGACAGCAATGGTCATTCTGCGCAAAACAGAGTGAGATCGTAATTACCGTAAAGTTTAATTTTAATTTTTAGGATAATTTTTAATTAATCCAATCTGTTTTTAAACAATATCCCCACGTACTTTCATCCTATGGCCTGCTATTTGAAATCCATCTCCGGACGGAGAGTTGGTGCTGATATCTTGCACACGATTTCTAGGGTATGATCCATAGACTCGCATTAACTCTTCCTAAATGGAAGATAGTCAATTTATAATGCAAAATGAATACAAATAAAACAGCATTATATTTACCCAAATTACTTGCAATCGGTTACAAACTTTTGAAATTCGTCTAATTAATTTATTGCTCATTGCGTAAGGAACCACAGTCTAATAAATTTTGAGTGGATAGAATCTAGAAAGAAAGAAAACCATCTAAATGATCAAATCTATCCCTATCATGGAATTGGACACTGACAATGTAGGGTGTGGCTTTCAGAAATGACATCATTTATTGAATTTCCAGCTCATCCATCAAATAAGATCCCTCGGTTTATACACCGATATAACAGTGTACATTATCATTCGGCCTTGCACAGTCACAAATGGAGATTGCTTTTGTCATAGCATTCCATCTTGTTAAACGCCACTGAGTCGTATTAGTTCATATACGCTAAATGGACCTTTAAATCAAAGGGCAATGCGTTCGCGAAATCTAATAATTTGAGATTTCAAAGAGCAAGGGATGATTAGACGCGGCGATAAGTTAAGTCAGAATTAGTGATAACTTGTCGCCTATTATTATGAGTATTTGCCCCGCAAATTGGGTATTTTTTGAATGTATTTGTCAAAATTTACATGGTTATTTACCATATAGTTGTAATATACATTTCTTGTATTATAAGTTATATACAAAATATTTAATAGTTATTATTTAACTTCTGAGGTGGTATGGTTGTAAAGCGCTCACTCAGCGGGCCGTTGACCTTGGGTTCGATTTCCAACAGCGCGGGCGTTTAAAAAAAACACACTTATATCAATTAACTGCTCACTCTAATGTGCGTGGGTAGGTTCCCTAGGCCTCCAGAAATTCGGATTCCTTGGATAAATGTACATTCAAGGTGGACTAATATAGTACTATAGCAATACTACAAATTCGGTAGTAATACTAGTAATGTAGTAACACTAGTAATGTAGTAATACTAATAATGTAGTAGTAATATAGTAATACTAATAATATAGCAGTAATGTAATAATACTAATAATGTAGTAGCAGTAATGCAGAAATGCTAACAATGTAGTAATAATGTAGTAGTAGTAATGCCGAAATGCTAATAATGTAGTAATAATGTAGTAGTAGTAATGCAGAAATGCTAATGATGTAGTAATAATGTAGTAATGCTAATGATGTAGTAATAATGTAGTAATACTAGTTATGTTTATAGTAATGTAGTAGTAGTAATGCAGAAATGCTAATGATGTAGTAATAATGTAGTAATACTAGTTATGTTTATA
>QLNU02014802.1:134308540-134332620 GCA_006491805.2 Dysdera silvatica
TTTTAGTGCAGTTGGAAGTCGAACTCGCGATAACCACACGCTAGACGAATGCGCTGACACTGGCACCATTGCATGGCCCACAACAGTACAGTAGAACGAGTGCCGTTTCTCTGTCAAAACGATCCAGAGTTTGGTTCCCTTGACGGCAAGGTTAAAATTCGTCGGAAATTTCTAGGATCTAACTGTTCTTGAAATTAACTTTTACTTAATTACATTTCTAGCTCTTACTGTTCTTGCGCCATAAACCGCAAACAAACTAATGTTGTACGTTAAGTTAAATACTCCATAATTAAATATAGGAGATTCTGTGGAGCGAAATGCATTCTGGTAATTAAATCCTTATACTCCACCTTCAGAAAATTATATTTCAATTTCAAGAGACATTCTTCTGGAGAAAGGAGCATAGAGATTTTGAAAATGGCGAAATCGGCAAAAAAACAGCGAAATGGCAAATAACCTTCCGATAACGAATTCTCGAACAAAACTCTAGAGCAAGAAGCTGGCAGAAACCAATTACATAGGATAAATACATTGGCGGGCCCACTGTTAGGGCTAGGAAAATTCCCACCACCGAATCCATAAAAATTCCGTTGAAATCGGTTATAACGAAAGCCGGTTAGAACTAACAACCGCATATAACGATGGGGTTTTTACAAAAAGTTTGATTGCTTATTTTATTTTTTAAAATTTTTTGTTGAATCTGGGGTCAAAAAGCGCTTGTTCGCTATAAAAGGTTAAATTGTATTGCGCTTTATCCTTATACGAAAACAAAATCCATATTTTCCTCGCTATATCTGGAAATTCGCAAAATGTGAGCTCGTTATAAATGAGTACCAATGCACTTTGCACTCCCCCAAAATCCCTCTCTGATCCCATCTCTGATAAATGACAACGAATACTTTAACCTTCGTGTGAAATCGACGTTTATTTAATTTTAAGGACTCCCCCTTTGTTGTCAAAAAATATTCACGAAAGATCTGAAAGAGGACGACCCTCTTTTTTTGTGCAAAACTTGATCACATTAAATGACATAAATTTTTGGTCATAATTAATCAAAAGTGGGATAAAGTGCCATAAGAACATGACATAGTTTTCAGTGGTTTCCTAACATGTGAAATGAAGTGGATGGCAGAAGGTGATGTCGAAAGACAGGAAGCAATAATTGATCTTGGCTACAGGTAATTGGAAATATGCTAATTATGACTGAGCATTTTTTCTATTGAATACAATATCTTCAACTGCACTGATTCCGACATCGAAATGCATGCATAATGTCATTTTTAAAGGTAAAATTATGTATGCAATTTTGTTACTTATCTTTGAAACATTACGGAATGACAGAACGGTCTATTTCCTCGTCTCCATGGGTTCGGTTTAAACAGGATTTTTTTATTATGTCGCAGAAGAAAGTGACATGCCTGAGGCTGCGCTCAAAGCAATGACCTCGGCTAAAAGGGTCGGTATAATCCAGTGCAGCCTGAGACATAATCGTTTCCTTTTCTGACAGGTGTGAGTGAATGGAAGAAAACCTTGATCAAAACCCAAAGCATTAATGGGCTGAAATCAATCACTTGGCATTGGTGATTCCTACAACCTTCTCTTTATTAAACGAGATTGAATGTGACAAAACGTACACACACACGTGGAAAAAGTTTCTACATTTGCAATATCAGTGGCTTAAAGGTCATCAAATAGATAATAAAAAAAATAATATATTTTTTCCCATGCCCTTCGTTTAGCCTTCGACTTTTTAGTGTCTAATAGTCAGACCATCAAATAATCATAAAATTATCATTATGTGACGGTCTAACTAATAATGATAACATTATAAGCAGTGAATAGAGGTAACAAATTACGTGAATGATATTAACCAGGCCTATAGCTCATAGATTGTTTCGAGAGTAATTATCCACTCAAAATTCAAACGTTTCCCTTGTTCCTTTTAAATGTATACTTAATTATATTAAGAAACAATTATTATCAACTTTTTATTCGTATAATTATTACTACGCCTATACAAAAAGTTGATAAAAATGGTCTCATTAATTTAATATGCTCAGATTTCGACTTGTACTAAAATGTTTAATTACGTGTTTAAAAATATGTTGATTTAAAATGCCTATATGCAAAAAGTAGATTAAATTTTTATTTTAATCTTTGATATCTAATTAAACAAAATTGGTCTCTTTCCTCAGATTTTGGTCTCAATTTTCTTTATTTTTAATGTCTGTCTTGCCTTCATATTATTCCATAATGCATGCCGCGAAGACTAACCTTGAACTGAATTATAAGCTTGTTTTAGATTTCAAATTATCAATTAATTTTGAAAATACTAAAATGTAATATACCAATAAAGACGTAAAATGGCGCCCCCCCCAGCGCCATAAAAATGTTAGTTTCTACCAGTGGCGCACCCAGAATATTCCCAACGGAGGGGGCCAGTGGTATAGGAAGTTTTGGTGGAAAAAATGGCCAGACGCCATATCAATTACGTTTGCCATTTTGTATACATTTATCATTCTTGAATTACTAATAATTCTATAATGCAACATACTTAAATAATTAGAAGTAGGTTATGTTTATAAAATTTTACAATGGCCAGCACTCTTGTCTTATCTCCATCAGTGAGGTTAGATTTCTTGACATAATTACAAATATCTACAGTCAGAATTTCTATTTCAACTGTGTTTGATATTGTGTTTTGATCTATCTTTACCTCCCGGAAAGCGTTTGAAGACAGTCCCAGGCTTCTGCTGATATTGCTTGCCTCAACAGCAGTCTCATCAATGTCACCAGAGCTCAGGGAAATGTTGGGAACATCAACTACTTTATCTTAATTTTTGAATAAAATAATTCACCAGTGTCTTTTGGCGTAATAATTTTTCATTTTGTTAGCCCAAGGGGGGCCCGGGACCCCTATGTAGGTGCGCCACTGGTTTCTACTACTTTCTACTCTAAAATTTTAATTGTATATTCGTTTTTAAAACACGAACATCTGACTAGCAACATAAAACACCGTCACGTTACCACACTTGGCGCCTCTTTTGGCTTCCAAATTGAAACGACTACCTCGCTTTTCACACTATTGGCTCGAACCAGGATGGGAACTTCACTTGGAAGATCAAAATTGCCTAAACTTCATGCAAAATTGCGTAAATTAAGTGAACTTCACTAGATAGATCAAAATTAAATGCAATAGTCTCTCGTTAATCGGGCTATTTCTTGCATAAAGGAGTACCGGATTATTGATATATAAAAAAGCAGTTTAATTCTTTATTAAATCCCTCACTCGTGACGTCACATGGAATTGCCTCTGCTTGTGACATCACATATACTTGCCCTCAGTCATGACGTCACGTGAAAGCATAATCCCGTGTCCTTTCCACTGGAGTCGGATTAGCGGGAGTGTGCTCTATTGTTTTGCCGAAATAAATGTAATTAGACCGGCTACCTGAATTAGGGGCCCCCTTTGTTTCCTTTCTGCATAGGGTCTATAAAAACCTTAATCTGACACTGTACCAATTCGATTTTTTTGGAAGCTTTCCGTATAAATAATAATTTTTCAATCATGGTCAATAAACAGAAATCTACTCCGAGTTTCAGTCGATCATGGAAGTGTCTAATAAAAATTTTTGACATCAATTATGCATCCACAACTGACAACACATTAGTCACTCAATAACAGTGTCTTCAATATTCTGATTTTTCTTTTTCGTTTCCCTGACGAAGTCCGACTAGGTATGTCTGAAACGTACTTAAAAACGAATTTTTCAAATTTATGTTCATGATGTTAATTTCTACTTACATATCCTATGTGATCGGTGCTATGAAAACAAATCTTGCATAATAGTTTTCTCATATTTAATTCCTGGTTTTAATTTCGTTTTTGTTTTGTTTTATATTATTTACAATCTATAGAACGTTATATTTTCAAGCTCAGAACGTTTTACTAATTTGACTACCGGTATTTGTAAGTTTCAATTTCGAATATTATTATTTTACTGGCATCTGGCACTTTTTGTTCCAATACTTCGTATTAAATTCAAAAAATGAAACGTATCTGATTCAATTTCTTTCTGTTCTACAGTATTTTCCCACCCAGTGAGTATCGTTTATTTTTTCCAGAAGTGGAATAGACACTTTCACATTTGATATATTGCTTAAAAGTTGCTCGGAATTTTCTTGAAGTCTGAGAAAATGGTTTCCTTTTATTAGATTATAAGACTTTTAGACTTTTTATCTTTTTTGAAATTTCCCCATCGTATGAAATATTTTCCAGGAAATAGAACGAAATTGTGTTTACTTAAATGTGATACTTAGGCAAATATAAGATTTAGTTTGCATATATGTGTCCATACTGCAATATTTGCCTAAACCGTGTTGGTAAAAATATTCGGGAATTCAACAAAATGAAACGATAATATATATATTAATATATATATTATTTTAAATCTACACATCGAATATCCATATATACTGTTTATTCCTGTGATGAGTGCAGAGGCCATTTAAGAGGTATGTTTCCCACATCACACTACGTTTTCACCAGAATTTAGATTCATTCTGTTTCATTCATTCTTTCTTTCTGAGTAGATTCTAGCGAATCTTCTTATAGGAAGGTTTTATAAGTCAACGTCAGATGCGACGTTCCAGATAGCACTACATACGTTTTATACGCTCTGCGGTGGCGCAGTGTGGTAACGTGTTCGCCTAGTGAACCGTTCACCGAGTTCGACTCCCAACTGTGCAAAGAACACTTATTCAGAGATCTCAGAAAGATCGCACTGCACACTGTAGTCCGGGGTTTGGTTTCCCTAGGCCCTAAGAGGTTTGGATTCCTCGGAAAACTGTAGGTCCAAGAAGTTCAGATTCCTCGGAAAATTGTAGGTCCAGAGGTTCTGATTTCTCTGAAAATAGTAGGTCTAGAGATTCAGATTCCTCTGAAAATAGTAGGTCCCGGCATTATGACCACTCCAGTCCTTGAGCCTTAAAATACAAACAAACATGTATTTTATTATTATTATTAGAGCCCGGATTATATGCATTAAAAAGCTAGCAGAATATGCATGTATATCCACTTAAAATGAATAAACATGCACCTAAACTGAATAAATATGCACTTAAATTTTTCCAGCTTAGTTGAAAAGTCCATATATTGCGTTTTAAAACAAATATATTTATTATTAATTGCAGATCATAACTATTCGATATATATGAAATAATATACTTCCCACAGCACAATTTCTTTGACGCCCCATATCACAATGTGCCTTTCAATATTATGAACAGTTAAGCTTTGTCTTCTATAATATAGTTACATTACAGAAGTTAATATAAAACATTTATAAAATTTTGCGAATTATCCACTATGGAGATAGTCTACCCGTGATGAGCTACTATACAAGTCTATCGTTGATAGATGATGGTGTTAAATTTTATTTATGCAAGTGTTCGTTTTAATCTGACCGTCAATCAATTGCCATCGACTACAATAAAATTAAATCTTCGATTTTTCATAAAAAGGACAGTTGGAGTACGCAGGGGGGTGTTAATGGGGGTTGTAACCCCCATTGCCATGAAATAACATAGTAATATATAAGCTACAAATCCATAAACTCCTTACTGGGCGTCTAACCCCCTTATAAACTTTCTGTGTAAGCCAATGACAAGGATATTGTCTGTAATTTAGCTATGATTGTATTTTTGATACCCTAGGACATAACTAAACGTGTGCGATTACAAATTACTTTGCCTTTCTGCTCGAATAACGAGTAAGAGAAATATTTAACCTTAGCGTTGTGGGGGAAGTTTTTCCGATAAAGGAATAATAAAATTCTTAAAATTACTATAACCTTTAAAAAAAGACGTCTTTATGCTGAAAATTCCTGGTTTTATGATTTGATTCTAAAAAGGGATATAATATGCAATTACATATGAACGTATGTATTTGCCTATAACACTAATATGCAAGGTTTTTGTTGTTTTGAAATGGCAATGTCTGTCAGAACGGACTTTTTCTCCAGATTACGAAATTGACCTTGAAAAATCCGTACCATGTCAGATTTTTTCAAAAATGTGAAAATGTAAAAAAAAAAGGTAAATTTTTAATAAGATTGACACATCCCAACGTTTGTAACGTGTGAAAATGTTCTCTAGCGAAAAGATATCCATGTATAAGGAATAGATAAACACAAACACGTATTTCAAAGCAAACATACTTAACATTAACCACTGTGCTCCTCTTAAAACGCCATCTTTTTTGATTTCCTTCGGTGTTCTGTTGTATCATCTCTTTTCAACATCCAACAATAGCCGGCCATCATATGTACAGTCCACTTGCCTTTGTATCTCTTTCCCACCACTTTCACTTTAATATCCTTGTGGAAGCGCTCTTCAAGTTCTTCCGTAAAATGATCAAGATTGTCAAGAAAGTAATTTAGATGAGCATGAAGAAAATGAACTCCGAACCTGACCTTGCAACCTAGCTGTTTGTAGGATTCCAACATCTTGTCTACAAATGCTTGCATTTTTCAGCGTCCGTGTATCCCAAAAAGTTGTGCACCACATTCCTGTACTCAGCCTATGCTCACATTTCTCGCTTACTCATAGTTTTTTCGAAATATGGTGTCCGCCATTAATTTCGTATTTGTGGGCCTATAAAAATGACAGTTTTGATTTTTTTCGACGCAATCGGTGGAAACTTAAGGTCAAGGTATTGAAAGTAATTATCCATGCTTAAAGCTGCCATGAATTGCTTCATTAAACCTAGTTTATTGTGTAACGTTGGCAAAAGCATTTTCGAAGGATTAGCCAATGGAATTGAAACAATGTTTTTTCGCCAGGTGTGAAGGTTCTTCTGACTGGCCGCTGCTTCCTAACCCAATGTTTCTTCCTTGCTCTGGAGTCTCATTCACACAAAAAGCACGGAAATTTCATGTGGCCTGCTTATTGGTCGAGCAGTATTCCTATCATCTAGAAATTCCCGCACAAAGACCATTCATGACCCTTGTATTTTTCATGCTCCAGCAGAAATTTAAGGTTGTCATACGTCACTCTCAAGATTTCGAATTTTTTTCTTTCTTTCGGAGCAACTGTCATTTTTATGATTAAACTTTTTTTTTTTCAATGAAAAATCACTGTTTGAGAAATATTTGCTCAGGAATGTTTTTAAAAATTTACTTTCATAAATAATTTCTACGTAAGTGGATTAATGCATATATCTGGACATAGGGAAAAAAGATGAATGCCATTTACTATATTAAATGAAATTAGATTTCCGTTTGCTTCATCACGGCACTACAAATGTCACTACATCCTACATTGGGTCACTTATTTTGTTCGTTGAATGTCGGGTTCCTTCGGGTTGACTCTGTTTCGGATTGGGATTAAACCCTTGCGGGTTGAAATCGCATTAACCCGATCGTTCAAAAAAGTCTACAATATTATGTATAATTTAAAACTGCACACTAATCCAGGAAATGTTGCTAATAGAATTTCTCTATTTTTTTCTCTTCAAATTTGGCTTACGAAGTTAAAAAAAATTTCAGCATTTTTTTTTTTTTTGGTTCGTTTTCATGCCTTGGTATGACCCATTTCTGTTAATCTACGATGTATTTATGTGCATCTATTCGTTACACTTGCATTCCATGCCGCCAGAGAACATTTGCATATATTACAAATACTGTGATGTATCGATATCATTACAAATTTACACCTTTTTTTTACATTTTCACATTTTCGTGATTTGTGAAAAAACCTGACGTGATACGAATTTTTCAAGATCATTTTCGTAATCTACATTGAAAATTCTTTCCGATGCACCTCTTTATTTCAAAACAACAGAAAAAGTGAAAAAATGCAGATTAGTATAATCCAGTCTCTAATTATAGTTATACATGTTACTTTATCCATTTCATTCTTAATTGACTTCCTGTCGAACGATATGCAAAACTGTGTCTGGTTGGGATAATCAAGATGGTAGATCCTTCCTTTGGGTGGTTGATATAATTTGTATAGCGTAAGGACTGCAACGGTCATTGTGCACCAAAATCCCCTTTACCTCAGCTATGACGGAATTTGAGAAGCATTATAGTACAGAATTAATGAAGGTTATAGGAAGTAATATTAGAAAATTCGCTGCAGCCATCATGACCATAAATTGATCGGAAACACGCCAAGTTCAGATGATAAATACCGTTACTTCCTTTTTTGAAATATACCTATTGATATGGAATATTCTTTATAGCTACCTCTGCCATGGTACAGAGATAGCGCACTCACCTGGCGAGGTTCGATGTCAACGGTTAAAAAAGAAACTTTTACGGATTAACTTCTCACTCCAGTTCGGGGGTTGATTCTCTGGCTTTTAAAAGATTCAGTTCCTACAAAAATCGGTTCGGGCTTCGCCTTTTCCTCGCGGATAGGTGTTTGTTCCCGTGATCGTGCGGACGTCCTTTGTTCTGCTCCGGGCTGCTAGGCCAGTCTCTGTCCGCATGAGGCGCCGAACGCTCTGGGAAAGCGTTCATAGTCCATGGATGGCACACCGACTCGACGGCCTGTTGCGGGATGGATGGCGGTTGGTTAATTCTGGTTGCAAGGCCGGTTCACACCCACTCCCTGCCGTTTGCACCAGTTCAACGATGTCCGGTGGACTTTTGTAGGAGCATCGGCCGGCCCGGGGTGTAGTTCCGCCGTTCCATCCACCTACTTCAAGTACTCCTCGAGGTGGATTGATCGTGGATGGTTCCTGGTTGACGTTAGGTGACGACATCAGTGCGAGCGATGCGTGTCTTCACGCTGGTACGGATCGACAATTCCCCAACTCCCTTCGCCCATTGGCTGTTAAATTATTTGACGTTAAAACTTGTCTTGGATTGCGGCACCATCTACGGCGGCCACCCTTCTCATTGCAAATTTCGCACAATTCATCAATCCATCCTTCAAATATCCGTAGCCCTACTGTTTCCTGGTAATAATATATTTGCCCATTGTACCATAAATACGGGTTTGACTCTTTATGGAACTCCTACCGTTTTCCTGCTTGCCGTAGTTCGGTTTCCTTGGCCGAAGTTCGAAACCCTCCAAAAACTGTGGATTGCCGACCCAAGGATGGGAAGTTAGGCGCGGCCTTACAGTTGGGCCCCTGTGCCGTAAAAACACTAAAACAAAGAAGTCTTTCGTATATACTCATATGCATACGGAACCCCCCCTAAGGACAAACGTAAACAATTCACATCTATCAACACACGAAACATTTTTAAGAAAGTACCGCAAATATACAAAAGACGGAGAAACTAAAATTCCACAAAAACAGTTTTTGTTTGCTTTCGCTTTTTCTTCGGATTTAAAAGGAAGCCCGAACAAAAATAATATGCTCAAACTTGCCAGAGAAAGAAATAAAAAAGTTCGTATTATTCTTATTTTTTGAGTGAAGGACGGAGATCACCAAAAAAATCTGTTCTTTTATCCAACAACAATATTAGTTTAAGACGCTGTTTTCGACGGCAGGTGAGGTGCTTTAACAATACTTCATTTCTTTAACCATTATAATAAATGCTGGGATTCCTACACATTTAATAACACCTCGCTTCTCCTTTTGGGGTAGGCATAATTTCTGTTAGTGATTTAGAACTGTGATATTATTAGTGGGTTTCAATAGATATTGAACAGGCTATTGATTGCGGTCTGCCTGCCTGCCTGCCTGCCTGTCTGTACAAAATAAAAAGAGTAAGGTAAAGGTCTTTCATACATGAAATAGTGATGGCTATTGTTAACGTTGAAAACCTACCGAGTTACTTAAGAAACAGAGAGTTGCGAAATATAGTCACGAATTAGTGAGTCGCGAATTAGAGAGTCGCAAATTAGAGAGTCACAAATTAGAAAGTGGCGAATTAGGGAGTGGCGAATTAGAGAGTAGCGAATTAAGCATTTTGAAATTAACGAGTTTAGGAGTAGCGAGTTACGGATTAGAGAGTTGCGAATTAATGTTAATTGAAACCCGCTAAATTTAAATATCGACCTTAGGCGATTTTCTTTCACTTGCTTGTTATATTTTATATCACTTTCGTTATATGTATATCTTGCTCTGATAAAATATACTTTAACTCATATAAATAACATTGATATATAAATGATAATAAATGCATAGATAAGTTTCGTAAGATTTAAACATATCGTAAGATCAACGGATGGAATGATAACTTGTATTCAAATAGAATTTAGAGCAATAGTCAACAACTCCCAGTTTACGACTGCGATTCCGTCACTGGTGGAAACGTTAGTCAACGGAAAATTTAAAAAATCAGGGTTTTTTTCCAATATGCAAACTTTTGGGTAGAACTTTAATATATAAAATTCATAGACATAAGCTATTTTACATAACTTAGCTATCACGCTAAGTTTCTGATCCCGTTGCGGATGATTTTATACAGTCTAAGGATAATATTCTTCAAACAAACTACAAAAATATTGCTGATTATAATATGCGTTTTATGGCTATCGATTCTTCAAAAATTAATTTTATATCAATTTTTTAATCAATTTTTTCAGAATTGGTCTATTTCTTTGGCACTGCAAAAAAGCAAAAGCAAATGCATTATTTGCAAGCGTATTGAAAGTAAATGCATTAGAAGAAAAAACTGAAGAATATTAAGCACATGAAAAATTTCATTCAGGCTGTTGGAAAGTATTTTTCTTCGCTTTTACCTCCAGAAAAATGTCGCGAAACTTGGCAAACTGGCGCTTAATATTTTCTGAAAGCGATCGAATTTTATCGATTTTTTCATATACAAATCATCTTTTGTAATGTTCTCAGTTCAGCGATGATGTGTTTGGTAACCAAGTGTTCTTCCAAAAACTCGTAAAAACTCCTCTTAAAGAAAATATCGCCGGCTATAACCGCCTCCTACTTTCAACGGAATGCGCAGTCTTTGTGCAAAGCATGCGCGTCAGCTCCAATTCAGAATCGCTGGCTCTGCCGAGCGCTTTTAGTCCCAGTTAAAAGGCTGCTATCCCGTTGGAGGAAGGCACACATCAGTGGCTACATTTCAACTTTCTAACGGCCATCCATAAACGGCCGGCGTAAGTATTTTGAAAGCTTTTGCGGATTTGTAAACACTTCGAAAAGTGCTTGATGGTGCTAGTTTGATATGAAAAGTCGTTTTGAGTGATAATTAAGTAAAGGAAATAATACATACCCAAATGCCGGCGTGCTTTTCCGAACTGAAGTGCAACTGCTGCTCAGTGCCACGAGGTACTACAGTAACGTGTTGTTCCATGACGAAAGGTACATTTAACTAAAACAGATAAATGTTTCAGCGTACAGAAATACTGCTGGTTAGTTTTAAATCATACGTTAATTGAATAGACATCTTGAATTTCTCATGGATATGATGTGAGCAAGGAATAGTTGAACATCGTTGTACGATTGGCATACCGATTACCATTATAGTTTTGGCTCATGTAAGCCGTAATACGTATTGCTACATTCTTTGACAATCCTAAAGTTCCTATACTCTGGTACACACTGTACCTCTTATCAATATGAGTGCTTCCGCATACATCCAAGTGATGTTCTGGATGCTTCTGAAACATGCTGGCACACGTGTTGTCCATGGTGAAGAAGTGTTCCATGATAATTACAGCAACACTTCCGTGTGGAACCTAACGAGGGTAGTGCACACCAAATATGGTGCTCTGCGCGGTTTCATAATGTCAGTCTCAAACCCAAACCTATCATCGGTGGAAGCCTACCTTGGAATACCTTACGCTAGCGCTCCAACTTCAGCTTTAAGGTTTATGCCCCCCGTGACTCCCCCGCATTGGAGAGGGGTACGACCTGTCCTGTCGTTTAGCCCTGTTTGTCCCCAAAATCTCCCGGACATAACAAATGAAACTATTGCACTGAAAAATATGCCACAGGGGAGATTGGAGTACCTCAAGAAGCTCTTGCCATATCTTCAAAACCAAAGTGAGGACTGTCTGTATCTCAATCTGTACGCTCCAAAATATGGTGAGTACCTTCTTTAGAGTTGAAACTATATCTAATATTTATTATCTTTTCTAAGAGAACAAACTAAACTAAAATCAAATGTAAAGTTGCAATCTGCTGTACGATTCCATGGTATGTGTTTGTACTCGTTATAAAATTATTAATTTTTCGACGCAAAGACATGATTTACGATATGGAAGAGTTTCTATTTGTGATGGATGAGTTTGAGCGAGTTGACTAACGATAACTATTTATTTATTATGGAAATTGTACAAAATGACATTTAATTTAATTTTCGAAATTAATGTCATGATATTACTTCCTGTATCTGTGCTGTTTCGTGGCAAAAATATGAAACTTTTGAAACAGAATTCGAAAGCAAAATTAACAATTAGCAGATGTACTTAATGTGAAGTAACTGGAAGACATTAAATCTAATTTAAACAACCAATAGATATATAATTATATTCCCATAATATCATAATATCGATGAATATATATATATATATATGTATGTATATATATTTCTTGAAATAATTGGCAAACATTCAGATTTAATTTTAAAAAAGGTTTAATACATCATAGCTCACGTAGAATTCGACTTTAGCTGACAATTTTCAAATGAAAGCAAAATGAAACTAGATTTTTAGCTCTCACATCTTTTGCTATAATTATTAATTATAAATTTATTTGAATAATTACAATTCATTATTCTAATTTCTCCAATTATTATTCATAATTCAAATTTCACTAAATACCGTTTATAAGTAATTTCATTAATTATCATTTATAAGTCAAATTTCGTTGATTTCCTATAATAGTGCGTTAAAAAGCGTTAAATTTATGAAAATGTATTCTTTTTATATGCTACCGTAACTGGACGGATTTGTTTATTCTCACACACACACACATATATATATATATATATATATATATATATATATATATATATATGTATTGTTTTATTAAGCTCTCAGATTATCGTAATCCACGTTTTAAAGATGTGTAAAACACATATAAATGGACTTGAATTAATCAATAGGTTTATTGAAAGATCGTCCATAAAACCTTGATCTATCATCATATGACAGAGATGGATCACATATTCAAAACACGTTTAAAAACGGTTTATCCTCTTTTATATTTGAGAGAATAACTAATTCGTTTTTCCTGAAACCATTGTAGTATTACTATGGTACTAAATAATAGATATAATTGTTCATTTATTCGCAAACATGCATGTTAGGCCTGAAGCAGTTTAAACGAACAATACTTCATGAAGTATATAATCACGTCACGTAGCTTATTCCTTTATAATGTGCATTCAGTTCAACATGCATTAATTATATACGTATTTATCACAAGCATAATTCTTTAACGACGAAATGCTTTTGAGGATTTAGTAACTCATGCATATGGCATTAATGTCAATTGTAAATACATATTAAAGGTAAATTAATTTCGCTATTCAGAAAAACATTTTGCCAAAATAATGACGACACAAAATAATAAATGTTAAATTGCCAACGCGGAAGAAAATTTTAATGTAATAAAAAGTCTATAATTTAGAATTATAGCATGAAAATGCTATATATATAGTTTATTTTGCTATATGGATGCAAAGACCGCAGGAGCAAAAAAATTGACCTTGAGATGTGAACACGTTTTAAAACCTAAAGAAGATAAATTTCACTCACAAAATTTCTTACGAAATCCTGAATTAATTCGACCTGTAATCATGGGATGACTGGGTCTTCCCGAAGGGCGCGTACTTTGGAATATCAGAGGGCTCGTGTTCTATAGCCCATGAGGGCGCAAGTCCTGTAACCCATGAAGGCCCTGTCCGCCCCTGCCTCTAGGCAACTATCATCAATGCAATACCAAATAGAAAATTAACACATTATGAACGGAAGATGAGAAGTAAAAAATACGAACTACCCCAATTAGAATTAAAGGGAATCATCAAGGCAGAGGATGATATGTGACAAGTGGTTTAAGAATGTGGGGTACCAAGGGCCCAATCCTCCATTAGACATCAAAACACATTATTTTCATTGATGTTCTTTTGCACGAGCTTTAATATTTATCTCATACTTTTAAACTTCTACCCCTGTGTGAGAACAGAAGAAAAGAAGGATGGATATATGGATGGATGAATGAATGAATGATTCAAGGGGTTTGAACAAAAACTAAGCACAGACGCGACATACAGCCAGGAGAATGTTATATATGACGGTATATCATTACGCTCGCCAACTCGAATCGAAAAAAGAACTTGAAGGTGCACAAGACAGTTTCTTCTAATTAATTTCTACAATATTTTTTGAGGATCCTAAAATAAAATTATAAATATGAATTGATGTTATTTAGTGTTTGGTTCTCATGAAGAGGGGGGGGGGAACATATTATATTGTAACTTGCTTCGGAAGAAATATTGTACCGAAATAACTTTTGTTAGTTTGCTGAACAACTAAATTGGAGAACCTGTTTCCAATCTTCACAAAGCAGATGTCTTTTGTCTCTTTAGGCCAAAATTAAGTGTCTCTTTGCCCTTGGAAGTTTGCCACAGTACTAGTGGTATGTGCCATATTTTTTTTCTAAGCTACCCTAATGATTTCTTATTATAGAAGATTAATCATATAAAGGAAAGAAAGAATAGTTGTGCGTGCAACCCTATTTGTTCGAGATACCTATCGAAGTAATTCCATATATATTTCTGGAATTTATATAGATTAGTTGGTGACTTACATGAATCTGTTGGTTTTCTGGAATTGCCGAAAAGACATCCTTCATGACAATATAGATTTAAAGATATTATTGAGCTAAATTTAGTTCAATTCAGCTCTTAATTATTTGAGTCTTCCGCTTCATGAACAAAAGGTTTAAGACATGAAAGAATTTTAAAATTGGCATTAGCGTTTTGACGAGTTTCAAATATGGGACATAACATGCAAAAATTTGTGTTTCTTTATTAATAGATTTGAATCTGAGTACGATAGGTGTGCCTCGGTACACTTAGCCCACCCTGCTCTGGTGAAACCAATTTTTTAAATAAAGTTGCGTCCCACTTTGATTTAATGCCTAATTTTTTCAATTCTTGTCAATGCTAAAACCTGCATTGCACTACTATGCAATATTTCCTTGATTTTAATATTTTGCAGCTATTATGCGTTATGAAAGGAACTGGGAAATGCAGAATATGTCGTGTAAAGACTATGTAAAAATTATAAACTCGGACCGTAAACATAAATAACTTATGATTGCAATAAGCGTTTGATATAAATTTATGCAAATAATGTACCAACGGCAATTACATACATATATCACGATTTTTGAAAATTGTGAACAATTTTGGTCGTAAGAAAAAATCATTTACAACTCGTGAACAAAATATAAACTCAATATGGAAAATTCCAAGAAATCAGAAATTAATAGCGAGTTTGAACTCCTTGTTTTTCCATAACCTGTATCATTCTGTTAAGCATTATCTGAAATATTTTTCTTAAAACATCTAAGTCTATGTTGTTGCGCTCATTGGGAATTGCAATTTGGAGATCATTCACATGATGATAACGCTTGCTTGGCCCATATACATTTTTTTGTCATCAAGCCTCACACATTTTCAACTGGATTCAGGTCTGGAGAACGCGAGGGCCATAGAGTCACAACAACCTTGTCTTGTTCAGACCACTACTTGGTGGATATTGATGCATGCACACTGGAATTGTCCTGTTGTACTTCCAATTCGGGCCACCTAAAAGAGGTCCATATGGAATTAAGTGACTATATATTTCTAATATATTTTGGAGTTCATAGTAGAATATAGAAGGACATAGAAGGAATACAATGTCTGCCTTGCCTTCTGCTCCGAACGCTACCCACGCCATCGCTCAGCCGCCTCCTTGCTGTCTACTCAGCTTATCTTCGACTAAGTGCGTAGATCATGCAAATATGACGAATGTCCATCAGAGCCATCCAAACAGAAACTTTTTCATCAGAAAACGCTATCTTATTCCACTCATGATGACATCAATCGAGCCGATTGAACTCATAACTGGTAGTAAGTTTCGGTTTACATTTCATTTTCCTGAACCTCACTTTCAAATTTATATTCAACACTCTATGGGACTATGTGTGTCTCAGCATACATAATTTCCAAAATTTTTTATGCACAACACTGACAAATATCACTCAATTTTCGAGCGTTGTGTGCTTCAGTACGCATTTAAGTTTCATAATTTCAGCAATAGACATTACATGCTGGACTTTTATTTGTAGCGCCATTTGCTCCTAGACCAATAAAAAATTTGCCTAATAATAATATTTAGTTCTGGCGCATAGAGGGTTAAACTTTTCCATGCAGTTTGTTGGGATACCGGCTTTGATAGTACACGTAAATTTTCACGAATGGCAAGAGCTTGAACGTGCCTGTGGTTCCGGGGTAACAGTTTTGGTGGTCTACCTGATCTTTTTTGGGTTCCACAATTATCACCTTTTTCGATGACAGTTTGGACAGCAGTTTGTGAGTACCTATTTTACGATCGATATTTCTCTTGTTGACTATCCTTTGCCATGCAGCAAATATATTTTTCTGACATCCTTTTCATTTAGTTCTTCTCCTCAAGGCCTAGTCACGAAACGCACTTTTAATCACAACACCGAATCTATATGATAAACTGCATACTTCAAATGATGTTTATAAAACTACACATATGCAAATTAGTTGGCAAGCTCGTAGTCTATGGTGAATTTTTCACGTTGGGTTTATATTTGTTTACAGGTTGAAAATGAATATTTTTTTGAAACACAATTTTTCGCCATTTTCAAAAGTTGTAATCATTATATGTATGTAATCACCATTGGTATATTATTTGCATGAATTTATATCAAATGCTTGTTACAATCGTAAGTTATTTGTGCTTTATGGGTGAGTTTATAATTTATTTACATAGCGTATTGGAACCCGCATTCATCTCATGGGAACACCCTCATTTCTACTGGATTACATTATATATGATTTCGCATGATTTCTCGGAAAGTGTTTGGATTAGATTAGGCAGGGGGGATTGGGAAAGGTAGCAGCCGGAGGCGGCACTGTAATTCCAGGCAGAAGGCTCAAACAGTGCAAATATCAGGGCGTTATACAGGGTTTGTCCCAGAAGTTCCCGGAATGATTTTTTGTAGTTGGCAACGCTGGCTGACGGGGCGGAGAAGTTGGTGGGGGATCTGAGCTTGGAAACGAGACCGGTATCAGTCGCCTGCGGGCAGTTGTTGAGGCAGGGTCACGCTCCGCGCAGAGGTATCTACTGCACCCTCGTCGATCAAAAAATGGACCAGTTTTTGGAGCAGCGTTATGCAATCAAATTTTGTGTGAAACTGGGTAAAAACGGGGCGGAGACACTCGAAATGCTTCGGAAAGCCTACGGTGACGGGGCGATGAAAAAAAGCCAAACTTTCATGTGGCACAAGCGGTTCCGGGAAGGTCGGGAGTCCGTCAACGACGACGACCGCTCTGGACGCCCGTCGACATCACAAACGGACGACTCGGTGCAAAAAGTGCGTCAAGTTTTGGACAATGACCGACGATTAAGTGTTCGGGTGATTGCAGAGGAGTGTGGAATACCCAAAACAATCGTTCATCGCATTTTAACGGAGGATCTTCAAATGAGGAAAGTCTGCTCGAAAATGGTGCCAAAAGTCCTGACGAGTGAGATGAAGGAGCAGCGTTTGTTGAAGTGCCAGGAATTGCATGAACGCTACGAAACGGACCCAGAATTTTTGGACAGAGTGATCACAGGGGACGAGACGTGGATTTTTCAGTACGATCCCGAATCAAAGCGCCAGAGCAGCGAGTGGCACACCAAGGAGTCTCCTCGCCCGAAAAAAGCAAGGATGAGCAAATCGCGAATCAAGGCAATGCTCATTGTGTTTTTTGACAGAAAAGGTGTAGTTCACAGTGAATTCGTGCCACAAGGACAAACAGTCAACAAGGAGTTTTACTGTGAAGTGCTCAAACGGTTGCGCAACAGGGTTCGACGCGTCCGAAACGAAATTCGCGACAATTGGATCTTGCACCATGACAACGCGTCAACCCACACCGCGCTCATTGTCTCCGAGTTGCTGGCCAAAATGGGTGTGGCAACGCTGCCCCAGCCGCCGTACAGCCCCGATCTGGCACCAGCGGATTTCTTTTTGTTCCCAAGGATCAAAAGAACCCTGAAAGGAACTCGGCATGGGACGCTGGAGGCGGTAAAAGCAGCCGCGACGACCTCACTGAAGGAGATTCCCGTTGACGACTTCCAGGGCGCCTTCAATGATTGGGTGAAGCGTTGGCAACGGTGCATCGAAGCAGGGGGAGAATACTTTGAAAAGTTCTGAAAAGATTGTAAACTGATATTGAATAAATGATTTTAAAAAAATCATTTCGGGAACTTTTGGGACAAACCCTGTATACCCGCCAAAAAATTATATTAAATTACCTTTACAAAATTAGGTTTACCATTATGTAATTAATTATTAATTCAAAACTTGGGGCTCAAAGCTAAATTACACAGGGACTTTTGCCATACCAGATGGAAATTATTATGTGAGTTGGTCAACATGTGACAAATACTGTTTTGCTGTCTCTCCCCCTGTTCGTTTGTATTTCATAAAACCATTCACTGTGCGGTTCAATTGGCCATGATGACGCAGAGCAAAGAGTCGCTTTTGACAGAAATATAAAATATGAACTTTATGATTAATCTATCATCGGACACCAAAGAACAGGAGGGAATAATATATGTTCAACGTTATTTATCTTCAGCTTGAATGAACAGTTTATTTATCATTTTAATGAGGATTTTAATTATTGTATGTAATTTAGTTATTTATGTAGTGCATTTAGTTAGCTATATGGCTCATATTACGGAATCTGTAAATTGGAGCTTGTCCTTTATTGCTTATCCTCCTCCTCTCTTCTTTCTAAGCAAACTGGGCAAAGGGCAAGACAGGGGACTCGAAAAAAATGTGCATGACAGGATGTCAACAGAATTCTTTCACAATATAGCAGTTTTCCACCACCCGTTTAAAAATATAAGTTGTCCTTATCAGCAAGCGTGGATTGACGTCATCAGAAGGACAGCCTGGATACCAATCAATCACGTGGACTGTTTTAACCAATGACCTGTGAATCCTGCGTGACGTGACTTCGTGATTTCTTACTTTGTAAATAAATTACATCAATTTTCCAGTAAAATTCTGATTAACTTGTTAAATTATGATTAATCTTTTCAAGCGAACCCCG
Organism: Dysdera silvatica; assembly: GCA_006491805.2. Lineage (NCBI taxonomy): Eukaryota > Metazoa > Arthropoda > Arachnida > Araneae > Dysderidae > Dysdera > Dysdera silvatica. Next base: position 134,327,815 of record QLNU02014802.1, read on the forward strand.
TAACATGTATGCACATTTTCATGCTAGTTATGCTCACTATACAAGCGGCACTACACTTAATATAATGAAAAAAAATGTTAGTTTTCGTAGATTCTACAAATTTTCGCCTTTCTATAAGTTATTTTTTGAAATTAATTGTCTTTTGGTTCGGTTAAATACACACTGCCTCCTTTCCTATTTCAGGCAGAACGTTCCCAGTTGTAGAGAGTTTGCTGCCACTCCAGAGGCGTAGCAGTTAAAAAGTTATCGGAGGGCAAATTAGCTTTATAACAGATCACGTGATAGGGGTAAATAAAAAAAAATGTATTTTATTATCCAATGGTAGCTTGAGTCCCTTGAACCCCCACTTTCCTTTGGCATACCCCACTCCGAAAATATTTGAGCTGCAGGTTTGAATACGTAGCATAATTGCTTCTACAGAAATGGACGGGGAGACATCGCAGCCGGATCACTTTACTCGGTTTCGCCAAGTGGTATTCAGTTTCCCACAGATTTGCGATGCAATTCTGAATTCTATGGGCAGAGATCTCTCTTCAAGACGCGGCGCCTCTATCCGCTCTCATGTGAAAAGTACTTTTATAACAACAATAGAGCGAACTACCTTACTATTAAATCGTGCAGGGTATTTGAAAACTAGAGCACGCAGTCAGAGAACGAAGTCGAACATTTAAATACAATGTCCTGAAATATCAAATTTCCTTCTTGTCCTATGAGAAACGACGGTAGATATGGGTTTCTTTGCACTAATGGTTACAGTGTTCTGGTTTGCGGTATTGTTTAGAACAGTGGTTCCCAAACTTTTTCAAGCCGCGACCCACTTTTATAGTAGCCAAGTAATCCGCGACCCCCTTTTATAGTAACCAAAAGATCCGCCGCCGCCACATTTGCATAATAAATTTTTTTTTAACAGAGTAAAGAAAACACATTAAATACAAAATTATATTAATTATATATATGTTACATTATTAATATAATTATTATATTATATTTTAATTATGTATATTATATATATTTTATTAATTATATATATTAATGTATATTAGTCTGTAGATGTAAATTTAACGACCATTGTACAATATCGCAGTACGTGTATCCCTTTGAAATATAAAAGCATTAGAAGCATTTGGTATTAATTTCCTTATGAAAGATAATTGCAACTAAAATTAGTTGCAGAACCTAGGAATTAGTTTCCGACCCTTTGAAGTCGCAGATCTCCAGGTTTTGTACAACTGGTCTGGAATATTGTTTCCGACTGTGTTTCCGGAGTTATAACACGACATTCCAGGCCGGGGTTGGAAACCTTCTAAAAGGTATTGTACCAAGGTATTACTGTAAACTCTTTCCGCGTGTCAACATATGCTCACCCAAATTGTGAAAGTTTAGTTTAACATCTAACTGTTAATGAAGTTAATGGATTAGTTAATTAGGAGATTAAAATTAATCAGTGTAGAGGATAAAAATGAGTAATCAATGTTAAGAATAAAATTAATAAGTAATCAATATAGATAATGAAAATTAATAATTAATCAATGAAGAAGGAGAATGAACGTTAATAATTAATCAATGAAGAGAATGAAAATTAATTATTAATAAATGTAGAGAATAAAAGTTAATAATAATTCACGTAGAGAATAAAAATTAATAGTTAATCAATATAGGGAATAAAATCTCTTAGTCAGAAGGTGATTCTGTGCATTAGGTTTTATTTTAAAATCACTCCGCCATCCCAAAGTAGTTCGTGTGCCATGTATGGCACACGCACCACGAATTTCTGACCTTTGTCCTAGGGTTTTCGCAAACAGTTGGCAAAACATCACCTAACAATTCCAAGAAAACCTGTAAATTCTCTAATCACCCCGTGATAATTACCATAGAGAACTAACCATGGGCAATATCCAACAACATAATAGTAAAGTATTACTTACATTATGTTCTGATATATTTTTGCTTATTTTTGTGTTTATATCCAAGTAGTGGCAAATAACAGATCTATAAGTTTCAATTAAACATTTATAGAAGGTTCCTTGACTGGGCTTGTAGTAAAAATGGGTTCCGTGCAGTGTCGAACTGAGGGCTCTTTAGCTCTCTAGACAAATTTCAATTTTTTCGGGCCCCTTGTAGTGTAAATTAAGCCTGTGTAATTAGGGTAGAACCCATATATAATCAGGATCTTCGGACCGACTAAATCCGTTCTGAAATGTAAATTTTAAACTTTGAAAGTAATGTCGGTATGGGTAACATATTCGTATGCTACGTATATACAAAAACCTCTAAAATTCGCGGAAAACCTCGCAAAAATTAGAGTCGTGATAAAGTGACTACCCTAGTTATAAGATCCGATTGACAACGATTTTGATGTAGCGTTAAGTCTCGATCGCGCCGGGGGCCCCTTAAAAAAAATTCGGACCTAAGACATTTGTCTTATTTGTCTGTGCGATAATCCGGCCCTGGTTTCTTTGGATAAAATGTTTGAAAACCACTAGCCTAGAATATTCAGTAGATACTCATTACTTTGATACGCAAAATTTGCTATGTCAAACATAGGCATTTTAGATCCCGGTGTTTCACTGTTAATTAACTGGAATGGAACAGATCGTTGAACGTGATCTGCAAATCACGTTGCGCTTAACACGGCCAAGAACTCTGGAAAATTGAACCCATCTTAGTGGATATAGAGGCTGCGGCTATCTTCATTGGTCTTGTAAGATGTATCCAACTATCACATTATCGTTTTGAATCTCCTCTGGACTAAAAACTTCAATTACTGAACTACACCAGAGGATTACCAATTTAGAAATGTCTCCAAGAGTTTTGGGGAGTATTACAAGTGGAGAATTTCGTGTATATGGTATTACATTTAGCATAAGCCTTATAGATGCTTAGAGATGAAATGCTAACCCTTCCGTGTCGTTTAAAGGTTTATTTACTGGCGTGGCCTTGCGGTTAAGGGAAATTTAATGACGTGGCCTTGAAGTTAAGGAAAATTTACTGGCGTGGCCTTGAGGTTAAGGAACATTTACTTACACGGCTTTGCGGTTAAGGGGAATTTACTGGCATGACCCTGAAGTTAAGGGAAATTTACCGAAATAGCCTTGAAGTTAAGGATAATTTACTGGCGTGTCCTTGAAGTTCAGCAGATTTACTGCACACTTGACGAAAAGAAAAACCAAAATTACTCAATTAAATATATTTGATGGAAATACAAAATTGGAAATCGACGAATTGTCCAATAGCCTGGATTTAATTATTGTTATTATTATGCAGGTTTAGGCGCTCCGTCGAATTTCTGGTCGTTTAGGTGGGTAATCAAACGTGAGTCGTAAATAATGAGGTATTTATTCTGCAAAAGCCATATTTATGCCATTATTTCCGATCAATCACTATGATTATGTATATGAATATGAATAAATTATTTATTATACTGAAATTCAAGTGGTGATATAATTCGTTATTCATAGAATTTTAAGCAAATTCAAAGCTGAATATGATTGTATGTGCGGTAAATGTACACATGTAATATATATATACATACTTAATTTTCTAAATTTTCAATTCTAAATCTGGCGAGCAACAGAATACGGTGGGCATATTTCTTGGTTCAATGTTCCTCGTTATACAAGGATCACTACTGTTTGCATATATAGTGAAATCCATTATTAGTTCTCACTCGCCGGACCGAAAAAAATTGTCCGTAAAAGAGTGGAGGATATTTTGAAGTGGTTGAAATATTACATGTCAATTATTTATTCGAAAATTAGGTATTTTGAGCACATAAAACAATAAGGGTTTTTTTTGTTAATATATTTGTTGAATATAACAAGTAAAGAAACAAAACAAAAATAACTAATCAAATTTAATTATCTTTTAAAAAATTAATCAATAGACCCTTGGCGAGTTTTACCGACCAGTCCTTCTCCTTTGAAATGTACTTTTAATTGCGAGATGAAATCGAAAGATTTTCTGTCGTTATATTTACGTCACCTATGTAGTTGTAAACGATGGTAATAAATTTGAACTGCAATAGTTTTGTGTTGATATTTGTTTATTAATTTTGAGTAGCGTATCACTATATGATTTATTTATTACCATGTCTTTATTAAGCATTAGTTATTTGAACCAGCGAATCCGAATCCATCGTCGCTCATTGTTAATATGAAGGGAAATTTGTTTCTTAGCTCGTATCACATTTATCTTTAGTCTCGTTTTGTGAGAAATGCCTCTAGTGAAGCTCGAGGTTCAAGTGTATTTTGTAAAGTACAAGGTCTATTGTCTAATGGAAGGAATCATGAAAACAGTGTTCGCGTCCATATCTGAGAGTGACCGCTAATCAGAGGTTTGAAATATATTACGATAAATCAGGGAATCTGCTAGAGACTCTTTATTTGTTTTATTTGACTGTAAAAACGGGCTGACCGTATCTGATGGGTTTCCGTTAAGAGAGATTTCACTGTATGTATATATAATACCATATAATTCGTTTGTTTGCGTTCTACCTGTATGACACGTGGAGAACTGAGAACATGATGATCTAAGATATAATTTTCTGAGAAATAGTCTACTAGTCACAAGTACACCAGTCATAGTATACTAGTCACTAGTACACTAGTCATAGTATACTATTCACCAGTATACTAGTCTTAGTATATTAGTCTTAGTATACTATTCACTAGTATACTATTCACTAGCACACTGGTCATAGTATAATATTCACTAGTATACTAGTCATATTATATTTTTCACTAGTAAGCTAGTTATAATATACTAGTCACTAATACACTAGTCTTCGTACACTAGTCTTGGCACACT
>QLNU02014802.1:134341090-134354997 GCA_006491805.2 Dysdera silvatica
TAGAAGATAGTACCGTAGAATTTATTTTGCATACGAGAAATGTTACTGCTAATATTATCCCCCAACAAATTTTTAACTCCGATCAAAGTGGTTTTAATTATTTCTTCCAAACCAAAGGCAGCTATCACATAAAGATGAAAAACGGACATTTTCTTTAATAGGGTCTAATTTTGGTAGAACATATTCATATACAATAATGACTATAATATCAATGAATGGGGAACTGGCAGGAAAAATGTTACTTTGTTTAAGAGAAGCTGAGGAAACATTTGGCCCGACTGTTCAACGATTAACAACGTTTCAAAACGAATTTATTTCAACCTTCAAACTCATATATTACATGATCCAAATCTGCAAAAATGGACAAAATCAAAACGAGAGAGTGGGTAGAATGTTGTATGAAACCTATCATGATATCTCCTCCTTCCTGTGTTTTACTAGACCCATGGACAGGTAGTACAGACTCAAATACTTATAAAAATTTTCCGGAAAATTGTATATCCTTGCAAATACCCCCCGAAACAACATCCCTCATACAAGCGCTGGATGTTTATTTCTTTCGACAATATAAAAAATTTGTAAAACAAATAGCCAATAGAACAGCAATCGACGAAATAGGTATTGCCATACGACATTCAAATGAGATAATGAAAATGCATTCTTTGGTTTACAATCAATTACAGTCTAAAAAATATCGCCCTATGTTACAATATGCTTGGTTTAGGTGTTGTTATAGCGATCATGATCTCGGAAAATTAAAAAATGTTGAGGAAATTTCTTTTGAAATTGAATACAACAATTGTAGCCGAGATAATTGCAAAAATCTGTCATTCTTAAAATGGGCCCACTGTGATCAATTTCCTTGCTTCACTCATTTTTAAATAAACTTTATTTTAGACAGAAGATGCATATATATATAGTTAACATAAAACAAATCAAAATTTAATGTAATATTTTATAATGGTAATAATACTAACAATTCCAAAATTAATGGTATATATTTTATTACAATATAGATGATTTATATTTATACCATGGACTATATTATAGTCCATATTATAATCAATATGATGCAAATTCTGTCCGAGAAGCCAGGAGTAAAGGCTTTAATCTGCCCAGCTCCAGCTGCCCAGGCAATTGTTTTGTACTGCATCATTTTCACGACTTCCCTGAGTAGTAGTACACAGTTTAATTTTTCTCATTTTTAAATGAAGAGCATAATTCAACGATTAATCCACAATTTATGGTTACATAACTTCATGAAATAAAGTACATTTCATGAAATTTTGTTCACATTTTTTCTAATTACAATAAATGCATTTTCAAATAGCCTACTATTAAGTTTTGTTCACAATTTTTTTAAATTCCATGGTTGCAACAGCATGTGATATGCAATGACCACATCCAGGTTGGGTTAAATATAGCAACTTTTCATTATTCGTACACATCATTTATTCATACTCATATATTCATACATCTCATATATGGATACTCATATATTCATACATCTCATATATATATAGATACTCATATATTCATACATCTCATATATGGATACTCATATATTCATACATCTCATATATGGATACTCATATATTCATACTCATATATTCATACATATCAGTTATTCATACTCATATATTCACGCATCTCATATATGAATACTCGTATAGTCATGCATCTCATATATGAATACTCATATATTCACGTGTCTCATATATGAATACCCATATATTCACTCGTCTCATATATTAAAACGCATATATTCATTCATTCATTCATTCATTCATGCATACATTTCATTTATTCATACACATGTATGCATGCTTATATATATTCATGTGTTTCTTTTCCTTATGAGATAATATTTTGGAAAAAGAAATGTAGAAGAAACTTGACATGGGCTCCGATAATACGAAATAACTACCTCGAACGAAAACCTGGAGTAGCCTTCAAAATTGTCCCCAATTTCGCCAAATATCTATGCTAAAAGTTCATTTTCATATTAATTTTTTTACACGGTTTGAATCAGCTAAAACAAAACTTTTTATTTTTGTGCGTTAAATAAGATGATCCTTCATAATTTTAGAGACTTCAAACCTGTTTTTGCTCATATACAGTGCAATTAAAAATATCAAACCTGGCGAAAAAAGTAATTTTTGGACTTCAAATATTCATAAAAAATTGCCATGTCATTTTTGCAGACAAATGATTACATACTTGTGATTAGGAAGTCAAGCACTATCATCTCCTATAGGTCTGATCTCAAAGTGCAGTGAACAGCGAAAGGGATTCCCTTGTCAGATTCAAGCATTTCAGATGAGGTATTATCATTCTGCAATATGTTTTATTACGCAATTGAACAAGCAATATTGAGTTTGTGTTTATCGTGTAAAAGGTTTTGGCTAGGTAGATACAGTAGAAGCTCTTTAATCCGATATTCTTTGGTTCGGCACATTCTATAATCCGGCATCGATCGAGCTGCTCGCGTTCGGTTTTTTCGGTTGGATTCAGCCGTTTGTTGACCTTGACCGCCAGCTCGGATGAAGAAGGAGACATGGCAGATGAAGCTGAAGTCACGTGGAAACAGGCTTCTGACGTATTAAATATATTTGTAAAATTTGCCGTATCCAAGAAATGCTATAACTCTGCCGAACTCATAAATTTGTACACACATGATTTGTAACTTTTTTTTGAAGGAAAAGTCCGAATCACGGAAGAAACGTGATATCTTAAGCACTTTTGAGCAGCAAGGCTCATGTATAGTTTTTATTGCCATGGAGGAGATTATTACAACTTATTTTAAATATCATTGAACTGTATTGATTTTTCTTTGATATTCAATTAAATTCAAAATTTAATTCAAAATTTAACTCAAATGTTATTAAAACCATGTTGTCGTTCGATAAACCGACACGGCCATGGTCTCGAACGTGCCGGACTAAAGAACTTCTACAGTAGAAGCTCTTTTAATTAAATGTATTTTATTGCTATAATAAATATTCCAATAACTTTTTTATTTAATTCCGAAATTAGTGGATGGATACATTAAAGCTATTACCCTAATCTGCTAAAGCTAATCTGCTATAGCTAATCTGCTATAGCTAATCTGCTTAAAGCTATTACCCTAATAATAAATTTATATGTTATACATCCGCTTTATTTCATTATCCATTGTACGCCATTCCTATCTGAAATACCCTTTGAACAGTCAATAAATGAAGATCCTCCTGTAATTGGATGAGTCAGATGCATGATTTCATTGAAAGCCCCACCATCATGCCATTCTGGCATCATGGTAATGAATACTGAACATTCCTATAATATTCAAAATTATATTGAACTGCATATGTATAACTATGCTTGTATGCACTTCAAGCCTCCTTTGTAGATAATAGAGTTGACACTCCTAAGTATTGCCTGTGCAGTACGAAGATAGCTAAACTACTGCCAAGACTGTTCTCTCGTAGCTGTATATCCCTTAGTGAATTCTATACACCACTACTATACTATTGCCGAAATACAATACCCGCTATTTGAATCTATGTCTCACTCGAGATACATTTGTGGTAACTCAGTGTTTAGGCACAAACAGATGATGTTTCGAGCTTAAATGACGTTCATAGCACTAATACTATTTTGCAAACATTGGTTATCTGGTCGCACAACAAGTAGTAATTTTTTAATATAATTTTAGCAAATATTAATTCTATTAGCCACTACTTTGATTGCAAAATAATGGTCCATATTTGTGCAAACATACGTAGGGCAAAAACTTTTTCACGTGCATTCAACGAATCTATTTTTGTATATTCTAGCGAATCTATTTCCAAATGTTCTAGCGAATCTATTTCCAAATGTTCTAGCGAAGCTATTTCCAAATGTTCTAGCGAAGCTATTTCTATATGTTCTACCAAAACTATTTCTGCATATTCTAACGAAGTTATTTCTATATTGTATAGCAAATCCATTTCTACATGTTCTAGCGAATTTTTCTACATGCTCTAGTGAATTTTTCTACATGCTCCAGCGAATCAATTTCTACATGTTATAGTGAATCAATTTCTACATGTTATAGTGAATCAATTTCTACATGTTATAGTGAATCAATTTCTACATGTTATAGTGAATCAATTTCTACATGCTATAGCGAATCTATTTATATATGTTCCAGCGAATCTATTGATACATATTCTAGCGAATTTATTTTTATAATTTCAGTCGGATCCATTTCCTTACATTCAGATGAATCTATTATCCTACGTTCTAGTGAATCTATTTCTACATGTTTTAGCAAATTTGTTTCTACATTTTCAAGTGAATCTATTTCTATACGTTTAAGCGAACCTATTTCTATATGCTTATGCGAATCTATTTACGTATGTTTGCGTTTCCTTTCATTCTGGCAAATCTGTTTTCATATGTTCTAGCGAGTTTCTGCATTTACTATATACTTACGATACAAAGTCATGACCCATGCCATATACATTATATGGAGTATAGTTCCTTTCATTTAATTTTCAAGCCCTTTCTAAGCGCTTCACATAATCAAAATTATTTGTGGATAATCTAAAATTTTCCAAAAATTACAGCGTTTGCATTTGACGGTGGGACAGTTCACATTGTTTTGTGTTTTAGAGTAAAGTTTTGTAGCGTATGTGTGTATGTGTGTGGTAGAATCCATCCAATACAACCGCTGCAATTAAAACAATTTCAGTATTTGCTTTTAAGGTATACGTTTGCCACCCGAATATGACTATTTGCTCATTTTGTTACTTTTATAATCCATTTTTCATATGTTCTTCTGTTTCTGTTTCCAAGCACTACAGCGTTAACTTCTGTTACGGTTGTATCTGATGCCCTTCATGTTAAATGTCTAGTGCATCAACTTTAAAAATCCTACAAAAATTGGTGTTCTTATTTTCAATAACTATTTCAGGATTATAATTCCATCAACCTGTATTTTTAGGGGAAAAAATATTATTATGATTATTAAAGAAATAAGTCGCTCTTGGCACTTGGCGAAATTATTCAGTGAATATTTGAATTGCGTGAACATAATGTCACTACATTTGGTCCTGATCCACATAAAACCCATAGCAGGATGCTATCCTAAAATTATTCACAGAGATAATGTTCATACCTTCCCAAGGGACAAAAGCATTCGTTCCACAACACAGAACCTTACGTTAAAATGTCAAAATAGTTAAGAAAAGGTTTGAGCGGAAAGAATTTAAGACAGCTGAAGTACGAGAAATAAAACTACACGTGGGAAACATTTCAGACGGTTTTCCCAATTTCATACTAGATGGCACAACTCGTAAAGGTAAAATATTCTGCAAGTATCCTAAACATTACTTGAATACTTGAAACAAATGTGACTTCGGAGAGAAAACTTAAATGCTTTTCTTAGTTAGAGCTTCACATTTGGTTATAAAATTAGCGTTTTATTATGAGTAGCATACTCATGGATTATTTCTTGTGTTAGTTTGGAAGTAATGCTTCCGATGAACGTACAATCAAGAAAGAAAAGTACGGAGAGGAGCATGAAGTTTCCTTGTTCTACATTTTACGTTCATGCTTTTATGGAAAAGATCCAGCAAAGCTTATGCCGCGGCTGGATCTACAGTCTTCGGAAGAATTTGAACTTCTACTGCTGAGAGAACCGAACTCCGAATTATGATAGGCAGAAAATGATACATGTTCTGAAATATCAATGGAAATGGAAACCGGGTTGAGTCTACGACGGACTAATGCGTCACCACTACTTCACCGTAATTCTCGTTTTTGTAAAGAGAACTCGGACCTCACAAAACTTAGGGATACAGCAGATAGTTTGTAAGCGTCACAGGTGTAGGCAAAAAGTTTGTAAAGGAGTCACAGGCTGACAATGATGAGTTATAAGAATACAACTTCATATATTTATAGGCATATTTAAAAAATTTCGGCAGTCATAAGAGCACGAATAAGGTGACATTTGCATGGTCTCAGACATAGGCAGAAAACACGACAAGTATCCTTGGCCCTTCAATACGTATTCCCCACAGATAAGATGCCGTCAAGAAGGGTGCCGACAAGGGCCACTGATAGATGAAAATTTCGGTTCACGAACAGCGAGGTATAGCACACCCCGTTTTCCGGCTAAGAGGGATAGGACACATAAGGCTTTAGCTGGAAACCCAGATGCACCCTAGTTTCGGAAATCGTCGGAATCTGTTCACAGCAAGAAAATGAGTAGTTTCAGAGCAAAGGAGCCTTATTACAGAGATACCAACAGTTCCAGGCAAGAATGCACGGGGAGTTATCCGAAGAGGAGAGAACAGCAAACGAACTACATAGCCAAGCAAGCAGAGGAAAGAGACCAGATTGCAGACCTGACATGGCCATGATGTGATGTGCGAGAGCAGCAATGGTTTTGAGTAAGGCTCCGATGTCAGGAACGGCTGTTGCTTTAGAGGTGGCTCCAGCTGCGTTGAGGCTTATTAAGGTGGGGCTGCAGTAGAGCGATGTAGTGGCTTCAGAAATGTCCGAAGATCCATTTCCGTTATCTACTTTTTATACGTGATGTCCATGTGATCATTACCCGTAATGTCGCAGAACGGAGGGATGCTGTGGTTTATTTTTTCTCCACCGCAGGGACATCTTCAGAGCAGGGTCAACAACTACTGGGTTGGGTTCAATGGCTGAGAGCCTGGACGTCAGGAACTCTTTCCGAGATGGCCATCAGCCCTCAGTCCCAGGATAGGTAGTTGTATCTTGTACGATGGCGACTTCCTTGGTGGTAACGATAGCCGGCGTTTTGAAAAGCGGTTGTTGATGAATACTGTGCGTCTGGCATACACCGCTTTGGGCCTCAAAGTAGGGTCCATTGTGAAAAGTATCGTTGAGAGAGTATTCGACACAGGTTGCTTCATAAGGAGAGAGTTGTAAGGTGGATTGCTTGTGCCAGATTTCAGTCTTTGTCTTCGCGTACGCCTGGAGTGATGTTGAAATCCATATTGAGCAAAACTACTCTTTTTTTCACGCCTCAATTTTCGCAATGTGCACCGGACAATCTAAATGAGTGGCTTGATGGCCGCTCCCACAGTTCACACAACCGGATTTGCTGTAGGAACGTACAGCAGCCGGATGTCCCGCCCAGCATTTTGCCCGGATTGTCCATCGTTGATCAGTTCTTCTTGCAATATGCCCAGCCCATCGCCATTTCAGCCCTTTTACTTTAACAATGATGTCCTCTACTCTAGTTTGCTCTCTCACCCAAGTGTTTCTTTTTCGATCTCTCCTAGTTATTCCAAGCATGCACCTCTCCATGCTCCTTTGCGTTGTCTGTAACTTTCGTATTGCTCCAACTGTTAGACTCCATGTCTCTGATCCATAAGAGAGGACTGGCAATACACACTGGTTGAAGACCTTTCTTTTTAGACACAAAGGCAATTTCCCCTTCAGGATAAAACTGTTTCTTCCAAATGCACTCCAGCCAAGTTTAATACGTCTGTTGAGTTCTTTCATAATGTTGCCATCCATTGAAATCAGCTGGCCAAGGTAAATATATGAATCAGCAATTTCTAGCTCAGTGTTGTCAACTTGTATTTTTGTTTCCTCTACAAAATTATTGAACATGATCTTAGTTTTTTGTAGGTTCATCTTGAGTCCAACTTCTTCACTTCTAGTTGAGAGCTCTTGTACCATGTCTTGGAGTTCTAATGGGTCCGTTGAAAAAATAACAATGTCATCAGCAAACCGCAGATGATTTAAATATTCACCATTTATTTTTATTCCCTTGTTATTCCAATTTATCAGCTGAAAAATCATCTGTAAAGCAGAAGTAAAAAGTTTTGGAGAAATGGTATCTCCCTGCCTCACCCCTTTGCCAAGTTTGATAGTTTTGGTATCTTTATGTAACCGAAATTTTGCACTTGCATTTTTATACACACGTTTCACCATGTCAATGTACACATCCTCAATGTCTGTTGATCTTAAAGAGTTGATGACTGCTGATGTTTTTATAGAGTCAAAGGCCTTCTCATAGTCAATAAATGCAACACACAATGGAAGTTCATATTCATGTGTTCTTTCACCACCCTCAATACTTGAATATGGTCCACTGTACTAAATCCCTCTTCGAAGTCCAGCTTGTTCTTGGTTGAGCTGTATCTAATTTTTCTGCAGGCGATGTGTTAGAACTCAGATTCTATAAATAACAGAAGCCAATTGGTCGGTAATTTTTCAAATCCCCTTTATCACCTTTTTATGCAAAAAAGAATAACTACAGAATCCCATTATTTAGTATGTTACCGCTGTTAAGATATTTGCAAAGAAGTTTGCAAGTATGTCTTCTAAGCATATTCCTCTCCAGCTTCTTTTAGGATATCTAATGTAATACCATCATCACCAGGGGCTCTTCCTTTCTTCATATTTTTTATTGCAAATGAAACTTCTTCTTTTAAGATTTTAGGAGCTGTTCCTTCGACTATTTCAATGTCTTCGTTTAATCCACTGTTACTTTCATATAGTTTTTTGTAGAATTCTTCAACTCTTCTAAGTATTTCTTCCCTATTTCTTGTTACGGTGCCATCCTCTCCTTTTAATGCAATGATGTGTTTCTTCCCAACAGATAAACTTCCTTTAACAACCCTAAGGCTCTTGTTATTTTCAATGGCTTTCCTTACTAGCTCACAGTTGAATTTTCTTATGTCTTCTTTCATGCTTTTGCGCAGAGTTTTACAAAGTTCTATGTACTCAATCCTGGAACTGGTATTTCGATTGTCCACCTTCATATCTCTTCGCCTTTTCATGAGCTGTTTCGTCTTCTCAGATAATTTGCTATTGTGCTTTTTACAGGTTACACCACCAATTTCCCCAGCAGTTTCAACTATTGTCTTAACAATGTTTTCATTTGCTTCTGAGATATCACTTTCATCAATAAGTCCTTCCAGTGCAGAAAAGCGATTTTTTAATTCCAACTTGAATGCCTCGGTATTTACTTTCAGTTTCATTCAAGTTTCATAAACAGATGCTAAATGCATCGCATTTGACAGTACGATGTTATGAATGAATGATCCATATAAACTATAGTCGTTTTGCACCATGGAGTATTCCGTATAAACATGAATGGATCGTTAAACAACATAAAACATATTTTTTAAGCCTTATTCCAAATCACAATCTTGGTATTATTTTGTATTAGAAGAAATCGCATTGAATTACAATTCTAATAAGATTACAAAAATTTTGTTTGGGCGAAGAGAACTAAAGATATTACGAGTTGAATTTCAATAAATGCATCGCGTTACACATCTCCTGTGTAAAAACGAATTCAAATTTTCGTGAAAGGTCACTAATTAAGGGTCATAAATTAAAGCAGAAAGCCAAAACAAAACGTTTGATATCTAAAGTATTTTCGACATCGTTTTTGGTTTTTGTAATTGCCTAAAATGACATCTTCAACCGATGTGTAAGGATTGATTTTTGTTTTTCTGAAAGCCTTTTGTAATTTAAAAAGATGGTGGAAGAAGTAGTTATTGTGTCTATTACCTTGCTAAGTTTAAAGCAGGTTTTGAACAAAAAAAAATTTCAATTTTAATTTTTATATATAGATTAAAGAATGACATTTGAATTTTATTTGTCTCTTTCTAATTTGTCTTCTAATTAAAGAATTTTCACAAAAATCTTCATTTGTTTTAACCTAGGAAAAGTTGTTCGATGCATTCGAAAAAATTCCACTCGTAATATCTATGTCCTATTTGCCGCAAAAATCCGTTCATGTCTTGTTGGAACTATATGTAAATGAACGTTCTTTTTATGTAAAGTAATATATGAGGTGTAATTTGAAACAAAAGAAGTACGTTTTATGTTTTTATAGAACAGTATCCACACCTCTATTAGATTCTGTATGGCAAACAAGGATTATGCATTTTTGTTTCAAATATCTATTAAATAAGGTATCAACGAGCATTCCTCGTTGAGAAGAACAAGATACGGAGTGTGGTACGACCATTCTTGAATATCTATCGTATAATATTAATAATAAAAGAAAATAAAAAATATTAACAATTGTTAAGTATAAATTTATACAAAATGCTTTGAAATATAATATGTACCAAATATTGAAAAAACATGTAAATGCACATAATTTAATAACATAATATTTATTAATACATTAAATTCATTAAATTAAAACTATATTTAATAAATACATTAAATAAAAAATTCATAATATTTCTAGTATATATCAAAGAATGACATGTCAAACTTAAAGAGCAGTTAGTTAAACAGAAGAACAGAATATCTTAGGTGCACAAGTATATGCTTTTCCTGATTACAGAGTTCCTATTTAATGACATGCCTTCAGAAAAGCTCCAAGTTCTTCTGATTTTGGAAAAAAAAAAACCGCGCACACACATTGTTAAAATTTAATTCATTGCATGAAACAATTTTATATTTACGTTGTATTCATTACGTTGCTATCAGCATATATCAGCGTTTCCAATATAATGCTATTTCGTGAATATGAAATATATTTATATAAATATATTATTTTCATTAATCTCCAGCTAAATTGGTTGAGTGGTTTGATTTTAATGACAGACGGAAATAAAGGGCCATGCTTCCTGAAACGAGGTGAAGCTTTAGATAGAAGCCGTAGCTTAAATGAAGTAAATACTATATTAATTTGTTTAAATTTGAATTTGCATTGATTTCCTATATTTATTATGTCGTGTATTAGTAATATTTTATAGAATTATGCACAATTTTCTACTTAATAATTATTATTAAGGTAGGCATAGAGGCAGATACAGGCATGCCGGCTATGCTTTAAATAAATTAGCTTTCATGATAAAAATAACATTGTTTTAAAGTAATGAGTAATCATTTAACGTCCCATATATATAAAATACCCATTTATTTTCCTTCAACGTAGATTCCCACGAAGAAGCCTTTTGGGAATGGGGGTACTTCAGGAATGTCTAACTAGATTAAGACATCGCAAATCCCTCAAGGGTATCTCCCCTCAAAATGGAACTTCCGTTCTTTGGAACTTTTGCTTTTCTTAAAAGATGTTCAAATTTGTTAAACGAGATTCCCTATGAAGTTCCGATTTTACAAACATACTTCTCTGCTGTGTTGACTTCTTTTATTTGCGATGTAGGTGGGGCTCAGCTGAAAGGTATTTTGTTAAGTACAGTTACGACAACTCTAAAACATGGTGTGCTGCAAAAGCTTGGAGAAAAATGTTTACTTGTTAAAGTAAGTGAGAATTTAAACTGTCAAATGCCAGTCGGGGTCACGCAACAGGAACAGAGGAATTATTTTTTATTCCTTAAATCTCTGTCTTTGGCGAATTTACAACAGTCTTTGATTTTACCATGTTTGGCGCAGTATAGCCCAGATGCTCTTGCGCCATAAAAATCCAAACAAAGAAATCTTTTGCAAATGTATCGCAAGCGCATTACGAGCAAATGTCAATTACAAAATAAAGGTTACTTGTGTTTGTTTTTTGTCATCACTTTCACTTGCCAATTTCTTAAAAGAGATTCGTCACTTAAAATAACCTATACGTGACACATTTTCAAATTTCTAAAGTTAGTGGTGTTCGAACATGAAACTTAGTCAGTGTAATGTAATTTTAGTTGTTTATTACGAGCTTGGGTGGCATAAACTTTATCATCGCTGCTTCTGTTGGTTTGTTTGTTTTGCATGCTAAGAATGCTCAGTGAATTATCTACTAGAACAGGATCGATGATTTTTAGTGACCGTAAAACCAGGAAGAGAAACACCAAGAGTAATGCAAAAAAATCGAATAATATATCTAAACAGAATTAAGGCTTTCATAGAATATTCGAGAAAAATAATACAAAACCAAAAGTCATAATATATAAACCAAATTGAAGAGAATTATGCGGGCATAACTCTGAAATAATACTGCTAGTTTTCTAGACCAACGCAATAAAAAAGCACCACAGATCGGTTTATGTTATCTTCTATTACAATCAATAGTTAATGTTTTTAATAAGTTAATACAGTATATCATTTACAATTAATCTTTAATTGCTTTCTTGGGCATCTTCACTCGTAAAACGGTGAGAAGGCATCCATTTTACTTATTTTCTATTAAATTATTTTAACTGCTAATTTGCTAAGTCATATATGAAGTGTCACAAGTTTTAAAACTTAAAACAAATACAGCTACTAAGTTTCTGTCACGACCGCAGAATGGTCTAAAAATTAGGTCCTTTTCCCGATTCTCAAACGGAAAAACTAAGAAACAAGTGACTTGACAAATTCTAGAACTCAACGATGTATGGGATAAAACATCTTTGGCCAGATGTTTTTGGCATAGAACAATTTATACTGGCATTTCCAACCAGTGATAAAAACTATGAAGGAAACGATTGTCATACTTTTACTTAAGGAATTGCTTATAGTTATCGTGAAACGTGTCATATTTTTTTTTAAGTATATTATGTCTGCAATATGATTATCAATCTATATCATTATTGAGTGTACAATACCTTTGCTAAACTATAAAGTATTAAATGCGCTATATCTTTGCTAAACTGTAAACTATTAAATGCGCAATATCATCAAGCTAGGACACTATTAAGTTTGAAGTATCTTTATAAACTATAACACTATTTAATGTTCAATATCATTATCCAGCTATATCACTATTAAGGGTGCAGTATAATTAATGATACAGCCTAATGCACACTGCAATATATAGCTTAACTTCTTGGAAGTTGAACATAGTCACTTAAGATTGAAGGTGGTGCATGTGGCTATTAGACGGTAATCATTTGAAACGGTAATCAGGGAAATGCGTCACTAGATATAACGGTGCAACTCGGTGTGAAATGCTCGGTTATGTCACCATAACCGATTAAAAAGGTGTGTATTGAAATCGATAATAAACTGCTATTTTGAGAGTCCTAATCCAACCCTAACGAAATTGACAAGTCATTGGCCCTAAATTTAGCAAGTTATAAAATTATTTTTATAATGGTTTCTTAATTGAATCGTTCAATCTATCGTTGTATGTGAATCTTGCGTGTCAATTCGATGTCTGTTACTTTTAAGCGGTGGTCAAAAAGCTTATGTATTCGTGAAATTTTAACCTTTATCATTCGCGTTCTATGAGTAAGAGCACCCACTGAACAAAATGAAAGCAGATTCGTTTGTTTGTGCTCTATAGTACAGGCACAGTTATGTTCATGCTGCTCCATGATCTAGACTTTTCAGAAAAATCCAACCTTCTTTCGCCAGAGAATTAAATTCGGAACTGCGAATCAGTAGAAGTAAACATGCAAGCCCTGTGTACTTGGTGGAATCAACTCTGATTTATTGGCCATCTATCCAAGCCTGCCACTACTACTACTCCAGCGAAGTGAAGCAGGTGTAGCTTGGAACAGCTCCGAAACCATTTCAATTTATACTTGAAATTTAAAGCAAATAAATATGTAATTTTTTGTTTTCTAGGGAAGGGCTGCAGCATTTTTTGGCCTCTGTTGGCGTATCTTTTCACCGTATAAAAATAAAGGTGTGATTATTTTCCATACTTTGATACTTCAAACTTTAGTTGCGCAATTGTCGGGTAAAGCAAATTGTTGGGCGTTTATTCGGACACTCCGTTGGGCCTTAACCATTGGCCTATACAGAGCGTGTTGATGGGGGTTGTAACCCCCCATTGCAATGAAATTTTGTATATTTAACATAGGAATATGTGAGTTGTAGCTCAGTAACACTCCTCATTGAGACTATAACCTTACCAACCTAGTCCCACTTACCAACTTTCTGTGTACGCCAATGGCCCTCCAGTTTCACAGCGCGCAGCCAATTTCGAGTGTGGTCACCCTCTCGAAAGGTGACCGCGCCATAGTTGCTTAACTGCGATCATCCAACGGGTTGCT
>QLNU02014802.1:134362518-134416116 GCA_006491805.2 Dysdera silvatica
GTGTATAAAAATTGCGTTATTACTTCAAAATTTGTACATTAAAAGTATTTGTTAAGTACTTCTATACTGCAAATAATAGTGAGGCCACATCGTATTTGTCATATTTCAGTATACTTTTTCATCATTTAATAAACAAGTAGTATACTCACTAACAAAGTAAACTTTGGATAAGGAGACATAGGGCTTTACATAAGTCTATAAAAAAATTCAACGTATAAACGCGTAGCTATAACATTGAAGAAAATTTTAATATTTTTATATTAGAGAAATGATAGACTTCTCCATACGATAACTTACAGCGACGCAAAGTTAAAAAAAAATGCTTCTTCAAGCGCTTTTAGAACGACTGCCTTGTTACTTTTGTCTGGTTGATAACGCGTCACCTATTCGTATACAACCATATAATAAAGGCAAACACTCGAGTCCCATTTGCCTACATATACCTGCAAATGCAATCAACAAAATATGTTCTTGCTTATTGTTAGGAGACCCCTGACCGATAACAAACACATTTTAAGAAAGATAAAGGAAAATTTGGAGCACATCGTAAGGTTTGAAGACGACATTTCGACATCGAAATGTACGAAAAAGGAGCTTTGCGTGTTCCTAAAAATCTGTGAGCGGTACCGCAATCCCTAAGAAGACCACTAGGGACCAATAATTTACCTTGCTGCCGCAGAAGCGACCCTCCTCCGCCTCGCTTTGTCTTCATTATTTCTCTTCTTCGTCGGTCTTGGTTCTCCAGCGTTTCTCCTGTTTTTCCGAAAAAGAGGAATTGCCGACAATTGGATAAGAGAGTTGTACGTGCAAAAGGTCGGGAAAAAAATAAGGAGAGAACGGGTGTTTATTTTTAGAGGCTACCGCAATTCTTAGTTGTTTTGCTTTTAGCTTTGGGCCTAGAATTCTCCCTCCATCATTCCGTTTCCGTCTGCATCAGCATTGTTACACATCCAAATTCAATTTACTTTTTAATTAAGTTAATTTCATTGAGCAAAATAACTCTTTCCGTAACATATTAGACATTGAAAATTCAATTCAATTATATATGTTAAATAAAGGATGTTGTTTACGCTTTTGGGCTCTTTGCCTTTCTACGCTGACAGATATTTTCTGGATAAATTGTGGATTTCATCTTTTTTAAACACGCGTTCTTTATTATTTGTTATTTGATACCGAACATCGATGTTCGAGTCTTATATTAATATGTAGTGTTTTCTAAAAACTGGGAAAAAGAAATGCTTATGGATAATATCTTGTATTTCATATGATAAAAACATTGTTAACATTATTTTATGATTAATAACATTAGTTTAGAATAAATTATTATTGTTGTTATATGAAAAGAACAAGTAAAATACTAAAACAACTTTTTAGCAGCTTTTCACTATATTCTACATACAAAATAAAAGAATATTTACTCCTTCAATCACAGACATATGTGAGACCTTCTACTGACTACAAAATTAGATATTTAAGTTACATCATTCTTAAAGTTAAACTTCAATAAAAGAAAGAAAAAACTGAAAAACGACTATTCATTATCCCTTTCCTTCAAGGTTAATTCCCGTTATTGTCTGGAATATATGCGTACTATCATTGCTCATATTTTCTCTTCAAATAATGACACCTCGCACACACCGCGCCATATCTGCAAAGTGAAATTAATGAGTTAATAAATCAACTTACGTGAGATGAAATTTGCTGCCTCAAACCATCATATATTTGCAGACGTCTACTTTTACATGAAATCGAACTTGAAATAACGATCTAAAAATTATGCAGGGGTCTATAGTTGCTTATGCAAGCACCCCTCCTTTATTCAAATAGTTTAACTAATAGCTTAATAAATCCCTAATCGTAAATATATGCCCACAAATTGAAATATTATATATATATATCATCATCATCATATTCAACCATTATCTATCCACTGCTGGATGAAGGTCTCTCCAAATGCTTTCCACACAAGTCTATCCTGGGCCATTCGTTTCCACGTCACCCCAACCTGTTTTCTTATTTCATCCACCCATCTAGTTTGAGGACGTTTTCTAGGTCTTCGGTGGTCTCTTGGAATCCAGTTCAGAATTTCTGTTGTCCATCGTTGATCAGTTCTTCTTGCAATATGCCCAGCCCATCGCCATTTCAGTCCTTTTACTTTAACAATGATGTCCTCTACTCTAGTTTGCTCTCTCACCCAAGTGTTTCTTTTTCGATCTCTCCTAGTTATTCCAAGCATGCACCTCTCCATGCTCCTTTGCGTTGTCTGTAACTTTCGTATTGCTCCAACTGTTAGACTCCATGTCTCTGATCCATAAGAGAGGACTGGCAATACACACTGGTTGAAGACCTTTCTTTTTAGACACAAAGGCAATTTCCCCTTCAGGATAAAACTGTTTCTTCCAAATGCACTCCAGCCAAGTTTAATACGTCTGTTGAGTTCTTTCATAATGTTGCCATCCATTGAAATCAGCTGGCCAAGGTAAATATATGAATCAGCAATTTCTAGCTCAATGTTGTCAACTTGTATTTTTGTTTCCTCTACGAAATTATTGAACATGATCTTAGTTTTTTGTAGGTTCATCTTGAGTCCAACTTCTTTACTTCTAGTTGAGAGCTCCTGTACCATGTCTTGGAGTTCTGATGGGTTCGTTGAAAAAATAACAATGTCATCAGCAAACCGCAAATGATTTAAATATTCACCATTTATTTTTATTCCCTTGTCATTCCAATTTATCTGCTGAAAAATCATCTGTAAAGCTGAAGTAAAAAGTTTTGGAGAAATGGTATCTCCCTGCCTCACACCTTTACCAATTTTGATAGCTTCGGTATCTTTATGTAACCGAAATTTTGCACTTGCATTTTTATACACACGTTTCACCATGTCAATGTACACATCCTCAATGTCTGTTGATCTTAAAGAGTTGATGACTGCTGATGTTTTAATAGAGTCAAAGGCCTTCTCATAGTCAATAAATGCAACACACAATGGAAGTTCATATTCATGTGTTCTTTCAATTAATTCTCTTAATACTTGAATATGGTCCACTGTACTGAATCCACTTCGAAATCCAGCTTGTTCTCTTGGTTGAGCTGCATCTAATTTTTTCTGCAGGCGATGTGTTAGCACTTTTGTGAAGATTTTATAAATAGCAGGTAACAAGCTAATTGGTCGGTAATTTTTCAAATCCTCTTTATCACCTTTTTTATGCAAAAGAATTACTGTTGCAGAATCCCATTGGTTTGGTATGTTACCGCTGTTAAGACATTTGGTAAAGAATTTTGCAAGTATGTCTTCTACATATTCTCCAGCTTCTTTTAGGATATCTAATGTAATACCATCATCGCCAGGGGCTCTTCCTTTCTTCATACTTTTTATTGCAAATGAAACTTCTTCTTTTAAGATTTTAGGAGCTGTTCCTTCGACTATCTCAGAGTCTTCGTTTAATCCACTGTTTCCCTCATACAGCTTTCTGTAGAATTCTTCAACTCTTCTAAGTATTTCTTCCCTATTTCTTGTTACAGTGCCATCCTCTCCTTTTAATGCAATGATGTGTTTCTTCCCAATAGACAAACTCCCTTTAACAACCCTAAGGCTCTTGTTGCTTTCAATGGCCTTCCTTACTAACTCACAATTGAATTTTCTTATATCTTCTTTCATGTTTTTGCGCAGAGTTTTACAAAGTTCTATGTACTCAATCCTGGAACTGGTATTTTGATTGTCCACCTTCATATCTCTTCGCCTTTTCATGAGCTGTTTCGTCTTCTCAGATAATTTGCTATTCTGCTTTTTACAGGTTACACCACCAATTTCCCCAGCAGTTTCAATTATTGTCTTAACAATGTTTTCATTTGCTTCTGAGATGTCAACTTCTTCAATAAGTCCTTCCAGTGCAGAAAAGCGATTTTTTAATTCCAACTTGAATGCCTCGGTATTTTCTTTTAATTTCTTTAAATCCACCCTCTTACTTACTTGTTTCCTAATGAGCTTCTGCCTTTCTAGTTTAGTATTTAAGTGCATTTTACATCTCACCATTCGATGATCACTTCCAGTATTAAATCTGTTCAGTACGCTGCAATCTTCAATAATTGATTTCTTGTTTGCCAGTATATAGTCAATTTCGCTGGTTCCTCCATTGGGGTGTTTCCATGTCCATTTTCTTTGCGGTTTCTTCTTAAAAAATGAATTCATGATGCTAAGATTTTCAGCTTCGGCAAATTCTATGAGTTGATCGCCACGTTCATTCCTTTCCCCGTATCCGTATTTACCAACCGATGTCTCTCCTTGTTCCTGTTGTCCAATTCTTGCATTAAAATCTCCCATGATGAGCTTGATGTGTTGTTTCCCCTTGGTATGTAGCTGTTTGATTTCTTCATAAAATTCTTCAACCTCCTCGTCGGTATGGCTTGATGTTGGTGCATATGCCTGTACTATCTGAAGTTGGTATCGCTGGGTTAGTTGAACAACGAGCCTCGCTGCTCGATCTGACGTGCTTTCGACTTCAAGAAGGTAGTCTTTAATTCTTTTGTTGATTAAGAAGCCAACACCACTTGTTCTTCCAGTTTCCGTTCCTCTATAATAAAACAAATGTCCACTTTTAAGTTCCACCAACTCTTCACCTTTTCTTCTAACTTCACTGAGTCCTACAATGTCCCATTTGATCTTGTCAAGTTCTTCTTCCAATTCCTGAAGTTTTGCTTCAGAAGCAAGGGATCGTCCATTAAACGTAGCCAAGGTCAATAACAAACGGCAGCCTGGGCCATTCCAGTGATTCTTAGCACCCCCTGCTTTCATGCCACACTGACCGCTGCCTTGATCAGGAGCACTCCAGCACCTGGAGACTAGGGGCCATGGTTTTTGGTGTGTCAACATAATGGAGGAATTAGCCATAATTTCACCACGCTGGCTAGACGGGTTGGTGAATTAGCCCTCCCCTTCCGCCTTTCTATCCGTGCAGCAAATATTAATTTGCCACATAAATAGAAAGCTCAGCCTGCACCACTTGAAGGCGGGGTAGGACACTAGGTTACTGGCCTGGCCGGTTCCACACATCGTCACATACGTTCAGCGTGTGGGTCTCCTTCCAGTTAGATACCAGCAACCCTTTTGCAGGCCATATATATATATATATATATATATTGAGAGAGAGAGAGAGAGAGAGAGAGAGAGAGAGAGAGAGGGGAGCCTGACTAATGCGACCACCTTTGCGAATAGATTGCAATGGTCATAAATAAGTGATCACTATACACAACAGACTTTGTTATAAGCATGACTAACAAGGAGAACCCACAGTGAGTGCACCGCCGATTTTGATGAAATGTTTTGATGGAAGTACAGCCAAAATAAGGAAAATACGTATCTCGATATTCGTGCCAATGCGCATTATTTTCGAAGATATGCATTTTTAAAGATTTTGCATCCGATATATAAGCTTAAAATACGACCTCCTCCGCAAGCCAATTGGTAGCCTAGTTGGTAAGTTACCGGCCTAGCGCTTCGTGTTTTTGCGTTCGATGCCCGTGGAAATCGGTTGTTAATATATATCCTTTTTACATGTTCATTTATGTATTTTTATTAGTAAAAATACTTTGCTTACAATCGGATTTTGTTCATAAACTTACTTTAATAAAATTCATATTTATGTAATTAAGTTAATTGTATGCTTATTGGCAGTGATAATTTCTACTCGAATTTTAATTGTTGATTATTAAAAAGTAGAAAAAGTTTTGGTGTAGCCATCCAGCCTGTTATGTAGTTAAGTAGATCCAGCACACTTTAATAATGTTTTTACAAATGACGACGGCACCTCTTCTTCTACTGTTGAAGTAATTCCACCTCATTGTACCCCATACTGTTAACCTCGTGATGTGTACTTCTTCCGTCAAGTAAAAAATTTCATTAAAAGGTTACAAAATTGTGTTGAAATCTTACAAGAAAATAGTCATTTAAACACGCGAGCAGATAGATGCTTTGAAGATCCATTCACTTATTCACAATCAACTTTCGGCGCCGAATTTTAAGAATACGTTACAGTACTCTTGGTTTGTTGCAAAGTTAACAAACGAAAGAAGCGTTTTTGAAAATGTAGATGGTATTTGTTTTCCAGATGATATTAGACAAAGAAAATCAGTTGTTCGAACAATTCATTTATAAAATGCTCACGTTGTAGAATTTTTTTATGTTTTTATTGTTTTTATGATAATTATCATCCAAAATTGTGTACCAGTATACAATTCCGACACCTCCGATAGTGATACACAAAAAATATGTTCACGTCAGTCAGTTTTAAAATAAAATTGATTGCATTTTATAAAATAAACTGTTTCTATGTTATAAAATAAAATATTACATACTAAAAATGCATTTTTCAATAGATAAATATATTTTAAAAAAATATTAGGCATAATAAATGTTAATAGAGGATGACTGCAAAGGCTAATAATGACAAAATAAGAGTAATTAACGCAGTTTTCTTTTTTATTTAATGGAATTGTTAAACGTTTTCAGAAAAAACTTTCAATCCTTAAATAAAACAAAACTGCATTATTGGTGTAATTCTATCCCTTCACAGGTTGACAACGAGTACGCAAATTTTATAAAAGTTATATTCGCATAAAAACTTACAGCTAACTCCTAAACTTTTTGTACCTTTACAACTCTTCAATTAAAAATTAAAATTCGTGTAAAAATTATAACTGCGAAAAATAGTATCACAGAATTAAATATGTAAATATGAATTTTATTAAAGTCAGTTTATGAGCAAAATTCGATTGTAAGCAAAGTATTTTTACTAATAAAAATTAAAAATACATAAATAAATGTGTAAAAACGATACATATTAAAAAGAAGTGATCAATGGCCGTGGGCATCGAACTCAAAAACACGAAGCGATAGGCCGGTAACTTACCAACTAAGCTACCGATTGGCCTGCAAAGGACGTTATGTTTTAAGCTCATATATAGAATGAAAAATCTTTAAATCATTAAAAATCAATATCTCTGAAAATAATCTGCATTGGCATGAATGCCGAGACACGTATTTCCTTATTTTGTCTCTACTTTCATCAACAAAAATTTCATCAAAATCGGGGGGCACTCACTGTGGGTTCCCCTTGTAAGTCCTCTCAGTTCTCTCTCTTACAAAAAGAGGTCACCTTATTCAGGTGGCCAATTTACCAGGTTGCACTGTATATGTAATATTATTACATAGTACGTTCTTTGTCAAAAACAATTGTCCCAATAATTGCTATTTGTGAATGTATTCTCCGCTTCAGTTTTTAGGTGTTATCAATTTCCCAAACACAATGCTTATAAGCAATGAATAGTATCAAATGTTTAGCTGTACATGTTGCGAGAAATATACCCTCTCCCTCCCCATAACATAAACTGACCGGTAAGATAATCAAAATAAGCATTACGTTCAACTGCTTGAACGCCGGTTAATTCTTAACAATGATACATTTAATACGAGGAAGTACAGGTCTAAAGCGACCACATCTGGGACTGACCTGCAATGGTCACAATAGAGAGGTGATCATTATACATTGCATACATTCGTATAGGGATGACTCCCTGACAGCTCTCTCTTTTAAAAGGTGGCCAGTTTATTGAGGTGGTCAATTAACCAGGTAGTTACTCTACCAGGTTTCATTGTATTCTTAAGATGATTCGTTTCTTCATGGCATGAAATTTACAGGAAATTCTCTGAAATATAGATATATATATATATAAACATATATAAACAAATAACCATTTTTTTAAATCATTCTAAGTATCATTGAGTTGGAAGTATCTATCGAATATTATGGGTTGTTCTGTGATAAGATACTTTTAAATTTTGTTTGGAGGACATACACAATTCCACAAAAGAAGAAACTGAAATGGCACTCTAACGCACTGTTATATAGTAAAAAATGTAATAAATATATATTTTTTCGCTGGTTTTTTACAGTTGAACAACAGAAAGCTTGTTCTGAAGTAGTTCTAAGCGAGTCGTAGAAGACAAATTTCTTGCTTTCTCTTTTTTTTAAGGCTTGGCTTATACTTTACGACAAAGAAGAAGGTTTGCGTTTGTCATTTTGTCTGATAAATCGTTTCTTTGAAGGTATTTCTTCCAGATTGCATACATCAGAGCTTCTCCAAACGCACACCCCATACTTCTTTATAACTGACCAGAATAAATTCTGAGAAACTTTTGTACCACCGTACGATGACAGTTGTTTTAATTTGCACTTTGCTTGAATTAGCTCAAAGTTAATGGTTTTCGAATGGGCATGAACCGGAAGAATGGCGATTGAGCTGTACTTTCTGAAGGAAAAAAAATATGTGAGTGAAAAAGGTTTGTAACAGCTTGAAGAAATTCGAAATAAAATATAAGCTTTTATATCCTTACAAATAAATTGTTTGTACAATAACAATAGAAAACAATTCAGAAGAGTCCTTCGACTTTTAAAAGATAGAAATGATAGCAAAACCAGTCCAGAACACGCTTATCTAATAAAGATTTAATGATATAATAATATAATAGATCTTTTATATTGGCCGATTGTAGGCAGTTCGATAAATTATGATGATAAGACTTCAATGGGATGTGAAAGAAGAAATATTTGCAATCATAATAACAGATTGAAGAATAAACTCACTCTATTTACCTCAGAGTTGGACATATATATATTTTTTTAATTATTTTTGGATATAAACTTCTGTGTTTATTGTATATAAATTTTCTTATATACGAACTTCTTTTTTATTGGATATAAACTACTTTACTTTGGACAAAAACTTCTTTGTTTATTTTGTATATACTTCACTGCTTATTGGATTTAAACTTCTTTGTTTATTGGATATATACTTCTTTGCTTATTGAATAAAAACTTCTTTGTTTATTGGATATACACTTCTTTGCCTGTTGGATATAAACTTCTTTATTAATCTTATTTATAAAATTTGTTATTAATCTTCAGATAACAGCTGACCTTTTGTCATAATGCTTCAAATTGAAAATCCGTCGTTTTCTGAGTTCAAGCAATCCCAACTTTCGAGGACATAGAATTATCTTTGCATTTGCGATTTTATTTATATATACCAGAGAACAAGTTTCAAACAACAATCAAATACTACTCAATGTATTACTATAAAGAATAATGGAAGAAGTGAATAATTTGTCTTCCGTTATTTGTAGAATTGGTTTTTAATTTTGTTATACAATACATAAAATGCATATGGATTATAAGGCCACGATTTGAAAAATGTCATATTAGAATGCCATATCGTGATGTCATATTGTATTATGATTTAATGAATGTCAAAATAAATCTCTATAGTTAAATGATTATATGAAATATTTAAACCATTTTACTAATTTTTAACTGCATTTAAGCATCTGTGTTCACTTCCTTTACCTTCTTACCGTATATAATGTATATACCGTATGTACCGTATATAATGTATATACCGTGTGTACCGTATATAATGTATATACCGTATGTACCGTACATAATGTATATACCGTATGTACCGTATATAATGTATATATCGTATGTACCGTATATATCGTATGTACCGTATATAATCTATATACCGTATGTACCGTATATAATGTATATATATGTCTTTTTCTCAAATTTGAATACTAGAAAAGCACATTGATTTTTGTTTTTAATTTAATAAATATGTGTTTAAATAGGTCAAAACCTGTTTTAAATCATATACGTCAGATAATATCCGACGTTTGCTTCAAAATTTCAAGGAGCTTAAAACTGTTATTATACATAATTGCCGTTCTTAACAAAGAAACTTCGTTCAGTCAACAGAGTTTCGCGTCCAGTTAGGAGACAACAGCATAGCAAGTTCAAATTGTGATGAGACGGAATAAATATTGTTTAAACAGGTACTATTTTTTAATTATATTCTCGAAATGATATATATATTCAAATTTGCAATTAATTTTACGTTTACTGCTTTTTCAAGTAACTAATTTTTTAATAATTAAAAATCCTACTTAATATCAGTTTTCTCTTCTACATTAGTACGAGCTAATTTTTTTTTTTCACTTCACAATCTTTCCTTAATTTATTTGTTTTTAATTTTAATTTCTAAAGATTGTTTATTTCAGTTCACATTACGAAGTTTTCGTTTTTCTTAATTTAAAAGCGAGTTGAGACAACTAAATAGTGAGTGAAACACTTTCAGAATGGTTCAGAATGAAGACTTAAAATTTATCCCTTTAATTAATATATATATGCGAAAAAAGAGCCCAATATTGCTGTATTAAGGGCTCAAGTCAAGGAATTGGGACAGCGAGTCATATGCTCGACTCCAGCCTAAGTACACGGCACATTTTCTTGTATCCCTAAAATACAGGAACAGCTATTACCTGTATAAAAAATGGAGTATCAAAAACTTAGTCACGTTGAAGACCACAGTATTATGATTCTGTAATATAATACTAGTATACAGGCTCAAACGAAATTAATTTATAGCGACTTCCTTGCAATAATCTGTTGATTCATATGTCCATAATGTGACATATTTGACTTCAAAGTTGTTGCATTTATCCATTCCCATGAGTTGTTTTATTATCTGAGACAATTCGCTATTTCACTGCTTTATTGCTTCACTGGTGAATCAAGGATTTCTTTAGAAGGTTTGTAGATACGTATGCTTCGATTGATTTTTAACATACTGTGAAAGTGACATTTTGTTCAGTATAAGTCAGGTGTATATTTTATCTAGTAAAAATACTAGTATGTGCATTATCTTGTATGAGTCGTGTGCATATTTAATTTGATACAATCTATGTGTGTATATATTTAGCTGAGATAGGTCGCATCGTGTATAAACAGGTTTTGAACTAACCCACCTGAACTCATTTTTAGATTTGCTAGTACTATTTTCTTTTTTCATAAATTTCGTTCTAAATACATTTTTATCAATTTTTAATATACTAGTTCCTGTAATTTCTTCAGGGGAAGACAAGCAACTTCTCTAGTACCTTCTAGAACATGTAAACGTATACAAAAAGTCTATTGAATTAGATTTAACTTAGAAAGTATCACTAATTCAATAACTTTTCAGTGAATACATGTTACCATCATGTCTAGCCATTGCCTATAAACTGATTAGATGTTGATTGATCCTAATTTGTTTGACACAAGTTTATTTTAAGAATTTCATTTCCATGTTATACTAATCTATTCAACTTCTTTATTCAATCCCTTCTTGTCTAAGTTTCCTCCAAGATGTTTCAGTATATATGTATATCAATTTTTCGAATGAAGTTCATATTCCTCGCAAGGGTTTAATTGAATTTAGTTTATTAGAAGAAATGTCCAGAAGTTTCTAATGGCCGAGTTTCGAAGTAAACTGGGGAAAAGATATGCTGACCACTAAAAACCGTAGACCAAGAGATAAATGCAGTTCTTAAAGTGAAAAACAGCCGTGGACTTTCAAGTTGGGGTATAAATCTCTGGAGGAAGGATTAAGCGAAACGACTTCTACTAATCAAGACCATGGAAAAAAAAGGAACTGGTGTCAGGGAACTCTTCCGAAATTGGCTTAAAATCCCTCGTGACAGAGTGTGGTCCACTGCACTAAAAGCAAAGATTTTTTCTTCTGCTTTTAAACGTCCGCCCTTTTGCCTCACACACATTTCTTTGGACTTAGATCAAAAACAAATCTTTCTCCAAGTTTACTTCCAATAGTTCCACTTCTTTGAAGAACTTAGTTGCAGTGAAAGATACTTCATGTAATTTAGAAATGCACCAATATCAGTTTACTGAACTTAAGAAAAGTTACCGAATTCTGTGAGTTCATGAATTATTACAAATATAAGTGATTAAGTGAAGTAATGTTACACACCTGAATTTAAAAAAAAAAGAGAATAGTGCACTAAATCTGTGCATTTAGTATCCTTAAATAGATGATTTTCTAATTGTATTTGAAAAAAGAGAAAAAATATTGTATATATTCGGAATAGGTAAAATTGTATCTAATTTTTCATTTTCGTTTTCAAAAACAACATCTGACTTTGAAAAAATATATGAAATATTTACAAAATTATAGTACTCAAAATAAATGAACCTAGATATTAGAAAGCAGCCAAACCTTGTTAACGCGAACACTAATGAGAAAAAAAAATCTGTTTGTGTTAAGAGTGGTTCGCGTTATCCAAAACAGGATTAAATCGCATTTCTAAATTATTTATTCCATCTCTGGGTATCTCATAAAAAATAAAAATAGTTATACGAAGCTTTGAAGACCATATTGCGTGCAGTAAATAATTCGAAAAGTCCTCGTTTTACTAAATTTATTTGATACTAAAATTCAGTGAACATTTATTTGCTCTCGATATCATGCTATATTAAGATACATTTTAAATTGCAGTAGTACATTTAAAGCTGTATGCTAAAAATTATAGTAGGACAACTCCCCATATATACACTCATTTAATATATATAAACGTTTTAGGCATAAAATACGATGGAAGTGCTCGTCGATATATCGCGATCTAATCGGCTTTATTTATGTCAGATAGTACATGCTTCTTCAAAATCAAGGAATCATTTTACAATAAATTCCAGCCAAGCGTTTTCACATATGGGTTAAACAGATGATTCAAATGCAAGAATTTTGATACGATGTACTATCACAAAGCAGGCTAAACTCAACAGCTTATAGGTAAGAAATTGAAGTATTTTCAAAGAAGTATGAGCAGAGTAGGAGAAGGGAAAATATTTTAATAACCGAAGTTTTCAAAATAATTACTTCAACATCAATCGAAAGTTAATGACTACATCAAGATAGGAAAAGAGTTTGAAGAATATTGTAGGGAAAAACAACGTCTCCAACGGCAATATTTTAAATGTGGTCCACTTCCATATTAAGCAAATGAGCAAACAGTGGAAATAAAGTCCTATTGCAGCTAATTTTCTGTTTATTCTCCAATACAATTCAAGGAAAACAATTCACTATAATGGGAAGGAGGTAATAAACTAAGATTAATCCTGTTCTTCCAAATGAATCTTTTCTAGTGGTTTCATAATGATATGTAGCGATATCTCTGTACGTGACGGCACAGATACCTTTGTGGTTTGATGGTTCAATGAACATTTAAGAAGATGCTGCATCATAGGAATCTATTCCACATCTTCCATGAGGGAAAGAAGACAATTACTATGTTAATAAATTAACACTTACATTTTTAAGTTCATATTAGAGCTGTTTAAGGTATAGGAAAAAAAAGAGACACCGCCCCGTTTTAAAGTTGAAACAGAGTCCTCCGTTGAGAACGAAGTGCCTTAACCTCTAGATCAAAGAGGACAAGAACAGCGTCCCTTTTGCTGTATATGAAGTTGTAATATATATATATATATATCCCTGAGAAGGGTAATGATATCTTACAAGACAATTATTGACAATTTCACCCAACATGACGATGATGCATGCATGGGAAACGTATCGTATATCACATGACCCAACCGCATCAAAATCTTGGATTAATTGCTGTAGAAGCATGTCATCTGTCACATAGTATTCTCCTCATTCCCGCCTTCAGCCTTATTAAATATCTCAAGAAATTTCTAAATTCTGAGATATTATTGCATTCTTAGAAGTATCATTCCACGAAACCTGAAGGAATATAAAACGTTTGTTGTGGTGTCTGCTCATATCATAAGAGATCTTGTGCATTTCGAATGGTGATCATTATAGGAGTATTAATACGTATATTATACTTTCCACGTTAATACAATTTTGTTATACTTTAATTTAAAATTCATTTTTTATGTAACATATTATTACCCTTCTCAGGGATACCGCAACTATGAAAAAATGGTCAACACACAAACCACCGGGCGAGTTTTTTTGTGAGTTTTCGTGGGGGAATTTATTATACAATAATTTTTGCCACCCACATATAAGTAGCTCAAGCTAGAGCTTTCTGTTTTAAGAGAAAAAGAGGTTGTCCCAATCCTGGATTCGAACCAGGGTACCTTCGTGGCCCTGGTTCGAATTCATGTCCTTTCCCCACACCAAAAGGGGCATATGCAAACTTCTTAGCAACATGCTTATCGATCAAAAGAAAACGTATACATTACTACACGCGCCATAGCAACCATACAAACAACGAGGAAATATAGCAATTCAATGGAAACGATGGTGTGGCCAAACAATAATTATGGCATTGAAGTAGACAGGTTGCTCTAATGGCAACAATCGAGATAGCCCTTAATACGAAGAACACATTAAACTTAAAAATATATTCTTTTAAACACAGAATTCCACAGGGTGTCAGTGAATACCATTCGTATTGTTTATTTTATCTTTAAAGGGTAAAAGAACAAAATATTATAAAACATGCGTTTGAAATTATATAAAGGTGCAACTACTTACATTTTAAATGTGAAGAGTGATTACGAGCGACATCGTATCAGTTTCAAGCGTATAATTTTTGTTAAGAAGAATGGATCCCTTCGGACTTTATTTTACTTTTATTTTTTAGATCTAGTTGATTGAAATCCACAAACGAAGATTGGATGTACCAAGAAGATGAGAAAATTGTTCCCAGAAAAGAAAAAGTAAAAGAGAATGGAGAGGAGAAAGAATAAAAGAAAGAAAAAAAGCTTGTGTGGCACCTAGCTCCCCCCACCTTTTTTTCCGCCCCTACTAAGGGCCTTATCCCTTATCCGACCGCGGCATAACCGTGCTCTAAAGTGATTGGACGCCGGAAAGTGAGGGCCGACCAATTGAAATAAACAACGTACTGTCCAGCCGGACAAGTATTTGGATTGTAGAGAATTTTCCCGGAATATAAATCCTGGAAAGGAAAAAGGTTTCAGGATATAAACAGCACTGGATTACTTTAACAAGCGACTGGATTTAAGGACCATATATCTTTTTAATGACTTTTAAAAGGACCTTCTCTACTTTTGTCATTTTATGGAAGAGGGATTTTCGTTCAAGAAGTTAAGTCTTTATCTTCAAAGAAATTCAAAAAGGCTCTACGGTGGCACAGTGGTAACGCGTTTATCTAACGTGCCGTTAATCCGGATTCGACCCCCAACGGGAAAGAGAGAAAAAAAGCTCATCGATTAACTATTCATTTCAATCAGGGAATTGATTACCTAAGCCTTTGGAGGTTTGAATTACCCGAAAATGTGGGTTCATTATCCTGTGGTTGCGTAGAGGTAGAGCATTCGTCTGTCGTGAAAGTAACCCGGATTTTCATATCAATAGGAAGCTTGCGGTGGTGCAATGGTAATCGTTGAATGGTCCGTACGGTGGGACGGTGGAACAATCGTTTGTACGGTGGCACATTGGTAACGCGTTCATCTAACATGCCGCTAATCTGGATTCAACTCTGGATTTTTTAGTGACAGAACTTCGGCTTCTTCAGACAACTGTAGGTCCCGGTGCAGCATCACCTTATCTATCCTTGCACCATAAAAACAAAAAAGAAGACGTTCTATAACCAAGGATTAGTCTAAGACTTCTAGAAAAGAGAGCTGGCGACATTTTCTTGCCATCACATCACATGATTCCATTCACTGCTTTGTTAAAGTTTAGTGATTTACAAGTGTGTTATTTTTAATAAAATAAGGTGAAATGGGTGGGTAATCATTCGAGGAATATTGATTGTCAAGGAGATGCTTGGGTAACTGTCCGTCATGCTATGCAGTGCAAGTTTGTTTTGATTATTTGCATTATAATTTTGCATTAATCGAAAACTAAGCTAGGGTTGCAAATTGTATTTATTGGCGACATCTTAAAATTTGCGCCAATCTTTACTTTCGTCGGATAATCGCGGATTGTTCATTATTTTTATGCCAAAATAGCGATCATTGCTCCAATGCGGAAAACCTTTATCGCCAAGGTAAATGAAACCGGAAGTGTACAAGAAAATGGTGGCTTATGCGTCGGCCTATAATCCTAAGAGCTCTAGATTGGTCAAAGGATTTTGGCGGTAAATGCGACGTAATCTATAGCCAATTGTTGCGATTTAATGTATCAGGTGCTTCAAATTATAATGGCCGATACTTATTCAGAAAAACATGATACGAAAAATAAATACTCAAATTTCTGATGCGGTACTAATCCTAAATCACAAACACCAATTCATTTCCAACGTACATTTCATTTTTGAGTCATTAAAATTATTTTTCTTTATTTCGTTGTCCGGTGATTATGATAATGAAAATGCAGGAACATTATTAAAAAAAAAACAATTTCCTTTAAAAACCCTTTACAGTAAATTACAGAATCGGAAATAAAGCGAAGCTTTGTGTTTTTTTAGATTCTTAATTATTATCCTTTCTTTTTTTCGGTTGTTCTTCCAACGAGATAATTTTTTTACTCCAAAAAATACTTTTTAATTATTTTCCCGCTTTTTGATTGCTTTTCGTTTGTTTTAAATTGATTTTGGATTTATGGACGCTCAGCAGTTTCCTTATTGGGACTTTTTTCATCGTTGAAAAGGACTGTTTTACGCCGCGGATAAAAAGCGCTTTCGGGCCAGGGGATTACAAGCGCTGCCCATAAATTTTGCTGCCTCGATTAATTGGAGTTCGAAGTTTTAAATTTCAATTTGCGTAGACGTTGCAATAACAATAAAATTAAATTTTA
Organism: Dysdera silvatica; assembly: GCA_006491805.2. Lineage (NCBI taxonomy): Eukaryota > Metazoa > Arthropoda > Arachnida > Araneae > Dysderidae > Dysdera > Dysdera silvatica. The sequence continues at coordinate 134,379,136 of QLNU02014802.1, forward strand.
GTTTGGACTTTTCCTCACATGCGCAGATAGCTGAGGAAAAGAAAATGAAGATTGTATTCCCGTAGCTAGACGCCTGTTACGGGGGGGTCTTAAAATTCTTTAATATTTTAATGTATTTTATTAATATATTTAATAATACTAAATATATAAGTAGACTAATATATTTAACGTTAATAAATAAATTTCTTAATGCAAATTTTGCATTGAAAACTTATAAATTTTAGTATACCTCTCTATAATTTCTCTTATCCTTATTATAAAGTATATGAAGATTCAAACCTATGTAAAAAACATTATGTACACAAGATCTACAGTAGAGAGCTATTTTGAATACATTTCTAACATCAAAGAACAATTTCCATTGTCATGTACAATTTCGTACAAAACAAAAAATTTAGAATAAAATTCTGCAATATTTTATTTTGAGAAAAAATATTTTCCTTGGGAGAGGGGTTGAATGCATTTCCAAGGGACTCAACCCCCATAGCCCCAGTTTGGCTATGGCTCTGGGATATTATCGAACTTTGTTAATGTGAATGCTCATAGCGACAAAGCATGTGTTCGTATTAAAAGAAATTAACGTTATCCAGAAAGGACAGGATCGTGTCCAGTAGCGCAGCAATTAAAAACTCATGGAGGGGCTCAAGTGGCTATAAAGAAGATTATGTGATGCGGCCGTAGAAAAAATAATATATTTTGATATCAAATGGGGGGTAGGGTTGGAGGGTCCTGAGCCCCTCCCTTTCTTACGCCTCTAATTGTGTTACTAAGTTATTAATTTTGGCGTGGATGCAGGGAACTGTTTGCGTTAAACGTGTTCGTATTAGCGGGATTCGACTGTATGTGAATTTATTTTTATAAATACGATCATGTAGCTGAATATACGGTAAACCCTTCTAAAACGAACACCCTACAAATAAGCTCACCCTGTTTTTTCGGTCTGATAAAAATTCCCCAGATGGGAATTTCTTCAAATTAATACCCTTCTTTTACGGTCACCCCTCTTTTACAGACGCATTTTTTTGGTCGACTAGTGTCTGCAAATTAGGTTTTTCATCTTATACAGGTCAACATTACGCGGAATTAAATAAAGCAACAATTTTTATCAACTTTTTTAGGCGTAGTAATATTAACGCCGATGTTATGGCGTGTGACATAGTGAAACGTTCGCAGAGAAATAAATGTTTTTACGTTCAATGGAATACCTGGCATCGTGCCCACCGAACGTAAGAAACATTTCTTTTCTTTGTGAACGTTTCACCATCTAACCACGCCATAACATCGGTGTTAATATTACTACGCCTAAAAAACGTTGATAAAAATTGTTGCTTTATTTATTATATCCTTAACATATCCTTATAAGATCCTAAAGACATATCCTTAAGAATCTTGTCTTTTATCGTCTTTTTTTCCCTTTCCTCTCTAACTTTTTAATGTTTATTTATTGAATTTCATTAGTATTCTATAAGAATATTTAAAACGCTTTTAAAACATAGAATTTATGAATAAACATGCATGTATAAGTTAACACTTACTGCAGAAACTTTTAAAAGTTATTGATGATATTAATAAACTATTTTATTTAATTAATGTATGTCTTTAACTATTTACATTTCGGTTAATGCGCAATATTAGTAAGCACTGGATTGGGCAAATAATTACTATCGTTACATTTTATTGATAATAATAAATATATATTCAAATATGCGAATGCAGGAAAGTGGTATTGTGAGCTAGGAGTTAATTAATGCATGATAGCTATTTTTAGTCCGATTGTACTTCCATGATTTATTACAATTTTATTTCCCAAAATGATTTTCTTTACTTATGATTACAGCTTTGAAAATGATCGATTAATATCTATAGCATTGCGAGAAATTAAATACCATGCAGAGAAAATTTTTACAAAAAAATTACAAAGATTTTCCTAAAATACGAACGCACTGCAGGCCGACCAAGACATAAAAATAAGGAAATCTATCGCGTCATTATTAGTCTACATACTACATAAATTTGAAATAATAATGATGATAAAGATGACAATAATGATGGTGGTAAACATGATGGTAACAAATATAAATGTTGAGTGCATGTGCTTCTGTAATAGTTTGTTTAAGAATGCAGACAGAAGAACTTTTCTAATGTTAAATTATAACTAATATATAATTTGAGCACCCACCTACCTCTCTCTCTCGCACACACGTTTTGTGCGGGTCTTTTCCTGTAAACGAACATTTTGTGCGGGTCTTTTCCTGTAAACGAACATATTTAATTTTATACCTCAATCTACGTGGACAACAAACATTATTCATGTTAAGACGCAACCAAGTGTAAACATACTGCAAGAATGAAGGATACGGAAAATAGTAAGTGTTTACTTCTACGTCAAAGACACTGATGTAAGGCTCTTGACTTGATAAGTCCAGAGTGCGTTGAGAATGATTCAGCAGAGATCAAAGAGAACACAAGAAATAGTAATTGACATGGATGAAGCACAAAAGACAAGAGTGTCATACTAATAGAATATACTCGATCAAACACTCTTCCTAATAAGACACTATCGTCATGTGAAACGTGTTTGCATGACATTTTTATTATTTTTATTTTATTCAAACAAATTTGGCTCAATATCGTATACAAACATCTAAAATCAAAAACTTGAATGCACTATGTGATCGAAATCTCGCCAGGGCAGCACCAGAAAAAGCGTGAGTTTGACAAAGCCGATGCTGCCCCTATGAGTTGCAGAGTTATAATCTCGAAATAAATCTCTTTCTTTTCAACCCGTTTTTAGACATGATAAAAACATGACAAGACGAAAATAAGGCTAGTATCAAACACTAGAAAACGTTCAACATAACAGAGACTCAGAGAAAACACAAAATAAAAAAATCCGGTCAAAAATATCAAATTAATATAACACAGAAAACAATATCCCCCCTCCCCTCCAATCTAATTTCTCCTTTTTTTTTACCCTTTCCCACTTCCCTTCTAACTTTTTTCCTCCTTACATCTACCCACTCTCCACAAATTTCCCCTCTTCCTTTCTTTTCCTCTCCCCCCCTCTCCACACCTCCCATTTTTCCTCTATTTTTCTTTCCCTATTTTCCCATCCTCATCCATCCACCTCCCCCTATCTTCCTTTTCACCTTCTGTCCCTCCTTCCCTCCCATTTTTCTGCAAGTTAATCTAATCACCGACATTCAACACCCGATTCGATAATGCCGCTACATTCTGTTGGCAAATCCCCCATAACCCCCCTTTAAAAAGAGCCTGTCTTTGTGGCAAAAATATCCTTTGTAAGTGGCCTTACTATTAGACTGAGTATCTATAAATTAAATAAAAATAGCATTAAACTTACAATTCATGCGTTTCTCGGCAAGAAATTTATAAAGTTTCTTAAAGAATCATTTATTTAATGATAAGTTTCTACTAGACGTATGCTGTTTAGAAACATCTAATTAGATGTTCTGAACAAATTAATAATAAAAGTTAAAGAATAGGATTAGATATCCCTGTATTCTGTACTAGACAACCAATTTTCTAGACACGAGAGAAAAATTGCCAGCCATGTGGAGATCCTGGAGCAGCTAAATGCTAAATCCGCCCATATAATCAACAAGTTTAGACTTAAATCGCTTCGACAACAAAGATCAAAACTTTTAGATCTAAGTTCATATCGCTCTAGGAGTGATTTCAATTATAACAAGTCGTGAAGAAAAAGAAAACAATTTAAAAATTACACATGAATTTTCATCATCTACACTCTTCACAAGCTTTCATGATGAATTACGTTTGCTTGTTTACATCCTTTTTTTTACATCGTTTTGTAAAACTCTAAAACAAATTTTAGAAAATTTAATTTAATGATGCTAAAGAAAATGAATTTGTGATCATTATAAATTAAGTAGGCAGTTGAAAATATATTTTAATATATTAAAAGTTGAAGACATACCAGAAGTGGACAAGAAATTACTCAATATTATCTATCAGGGAGTGTAATTCGCGACTTAGGAGCGATACCATCATAGAGTATCATTTGAAATTTCTTTCTAAGTTAGATATAAGATTATGTATTTATTAAAATTAGCAATTTTCATCATAGCCGATGCTATGACATTATTAGATGACAAATTACTCGCGAAAAAAATTCTTGGCACTTGGTGGGAACAGAACTCACAACCACGTGATAACCGGCAAAGTGCTCTGCACATTGAGGGACAGGTGACGATCAGACTCCCTTAAGGTCCAGAGTAATTCTTTATCTAATATATGATGGTTTCGTCAAGTATATTTGCCAAAATTGGCAGTTGCAATGATAAATGCTTCGAAAGATTTGAAACAAGGAAGCTTTAAAGATGACAACAATAAAAATAATAATAATGAACTTCAAAAACGTCGCACAAATTGACAAAACAAACCCCCCTCCATGGACAATATTTGAAAGAAATTGAGGAAAAAAGTCGATCGTCAGCATAACTAGAGATGGCTCCAATTGGAAACTTTTAAAAAAAAACCCAAAGGCCTGATCTTTGCTGCACAAGAGTAAGCACTGCAAACAAACGTGATGCCATCAAAAATCTGGATAACTGGACATTACTGACATAACGACAACAGACCTACAAAAACTGTATTTTACAATAATTTCTGCCACCCACGTATTAATTACAGCTCAAACTAGAGCTTGTGTAATTTTGGAGAAAAAGAGACGCTTTCCCCATCCTGGATTCGAACCAGGGTCCCTCCGTTTAGCCCGGAGTGTCTTGGACCGCTAGACGAATGAGGACAGGAAACAACGCTCTCTTTCTCCGTATGTAAAGGTGTTAAGGTATTATTACCCTCCGCAGGGATAACACAATTGCCAAATATGGTCAACACAAATATGGTTCGAATCCAGGATGGGGAAAGCGTCTCTTTTTCTCCAAAATTACACAAGCTCTAGTTTGAGCTATAATCTATATGTGGGTGGCAGAAATTATTTATATGTGTTGACCATATTTGGCAATTGTGTTATCCCTGCGGAGGGTAATAATATCTTACAAAAACTGTATTACGGGGCACTACCTATATATTATGAAGATACATGGGTAGTTCTCAGCTGTGTAATACAACAATGTATAACGGACATAATAATAATAATAATAACAAATTCCTTTATTTTGGGCAAAATTTATGCATTATACGTACTGTTCGTTCACGAAAAGAAGTCCGATAGAACAGTTATAAATAACAGGAGATGATGTCACAAACGGGCTAGCCGCTTACAGAAAAGTAGGACTACAATTTCAGAACTGGCTTTTGGCGAACGTTTGCCGTCGCCAACAATTAGTATATATATTTCATTTGTGAGTACATTGTTGTAAGCGGTTGGCTGATTTGTGCGGTCACCTCCCGTTATTTCTAACTGTTCCACCGGACCTCGTTTGGTGAACGAAGAGTATATTTTATTATCAGATGGTAAAACAATTCCGCCCGGGCAACAATGGGTAAAGACTTACATCTGACGAAGCCCATGCTGTCCAGGTTCTAGATGGTTACGACACATAATACAATAAATAATAATTCACATTAGAGTATAACCGTTTCTGAAATATTTTTCGAGTTATTTCACCTAATGACAAACATTAAAAGTAGGATTCAAATACCCTGTAAAAAGTTCGCTGAAATTTTTAAAAGAAAATTACGAAGTATAAAGCTTAAACCCAATTTAATGCTCGTAAGATCATATTGCGATAAAAAAAAAAACATAACTGCACCATAAACGAAAATAGCGAGGACAGCATGCTTTTACCACCACGAAGATATCCAACAGAAAAACAATATCAACTCTACGTTCTTTTAGTAGATTTTTTATAACCGAACACGGACATTGCAGGAGCTTAAAATGAAAAGGAAAGAGAAAAGTGTGGCGAAGACATTCAAAGAACTGAGTAGATTTCCTCGTCAGCCATAAAGGTTTGTTAGATGGAGAAAAAGAAATGCGTCTCCGGGGAAGAGCCCTATGATGGAACTAATGGCCATTTTCAAAGACTCGGTCGTACAATCAGACCAGAGGGTCGCACAGAGACTTCGTTTGCTTCGACTGATCTGAGCAAACCGAAAGTTGCGGACTCCTGTTTAAATTAAACTCTGAACATAGAATGGTCAGGAGAAAGTGGTAAAATTATTTTTGCTGACGTATGCTCCCCGCAATCAAAGCTAAATTTTTCTCTCTCGAACTGCGATTCATGGAAGGAGTGGTTTTCACTAATAGAGAAAGTTAACGAAAGATGTTTTACTTCAATGGTTATATGTTCTTAATTTCAGCTGCCTCAACAGTGAATGCGTATCGAACGGTGCGATATTTTAGAGAATGTGAAGAGAAGAAATTTTATAACGAGCAGTGCTCTTACATCCGCTTTCGTTTCATTTTGACGGGTTTGCGTTGCAAATTTAAATGATTTAATATAAAATAATTAAGAGATTTTATCAGATTAATAAGATTTTGTACACCTTTAATGTACAGTTTTTTAATTATTCTTCATTAGCAATGTTGACTATTGAAAAAAAACCAATAGTTGCTTACACAAGCTTCTTTTTCATCAATAATCTTGTAGAATAATGAAGTAATAAGTAAGTATTAAAAAATGGGTTCTTATTTCATAATCTTTGTTCATTTTGGGGGTTCAAACCCGCCAACTCCCTTCCCCAGAAAGAAAAAATATCTATACCACTGCCCAGAGGAAGGGGTCTGGCTCTCGGCGACTTTGAGTATAATCAGGATAGGACAAATTGGTCGCCAGCGATGACCAAATCTTTGCAGTGCATGGGTAAGAAATCTTTTCTTATGATGTTCATGGGTGTTCTTGTTAGATGCGGTTGATAACTGTTCTTGTCCGTTACGTACAGTTCACCGTAATGTCTCCAGTCCTTTGTATAATGAATAAAATAACGTTTATCCTCTTCTATAAGGGCCATAGACAATGGGAGATTTACATATAGACTGACGTAGGGCCTTAGATTTCGGGGCCATAGGAAGTTGACCTAGAATTTGACGTTTAACTACGCAGATTAGGTATATAAATATGTCAGCATTATAAGCGTAAAGTATAAAATACTTTACTTCGTACTCGTAACGTTGACTTCATATAAATCTAAGGACAAACTTGTTTAAAATATAAAAAGGGGATCATCGCAAGTCTTGTATGCGACTCACAAGAAAACTATCACAAGTGTGTCCCTTCGATTTTAATGAAGTTTAGTGTATTTATAGAGGAGGCCAAATTATTGAATAAGTATTTTTTATCGTCTAAAACATATTTGTGGGGGTGAACCCGCCCCTCGAAAATCGGCCATATTTTTGTTTTTCGGCTATAACTTCTGAACAAATCATGATAGTGTAATTTCGTAAATGTACAAAATTTTGCAGCCTATCTACCAGTGTAAAACAATTGTATAAAAAATATAATGAGTTATAAAATAAAATTTTCGTATTTTCCCGCATGGGGAGTAGTGCGCAAGGGCGACGTATTTCTTGTATGCACAGGTGCTAGGCAGAGGAAGTAACACGTAATGGGCGACACTTCTCTTGCATGCATGGCTGTACGCAGGGGAAGAAGCGTTTAGGGGCGACTTCAGGCATATTTTCAGAAGAAAGTGGGGAAACACTTTTCACAGACGAAAAAATGATGTGATCAGATGTACAAAAAAAAAAATCCCGTCAGTGAATCTAGGTATCCCCTAAATATGAGATTATTAAGTCAACTTCTTCTGGAGATATAAATATTTACTTTCAGGGAGATTTTCGTGGGTCACCCTATATCATGCACTATAATTCGCCGTGTATATGAGCCATGTGGTCTCTAATTACGAAACTTATGGCATAAAACTATTGTACGTTCTGTCCTTTGATCCATAAAACTTAAAGACTTGTAAATCTGGTAAATGTGTTTCTCTAATATGTTATTGCGTATTAACTTTTAATTACCCTGCATCTGTTTCAATTTCCTTTGTCTTCCTATTTGTGAGTATTTTACAGTTTCGTAATTAGAGATATATATTGTACATACATATTACATATACACGACGAATTATAGTGCATTATATAGGGTGACACACGAAAATCTCTCTGAAGTAAATATTTTTATCTCTAGAAGAAGGTGGCTTAATAATCTCATATTTTGGGGTTAAATAGTGTCACTGACGTCTTTTTTTTTTGTATATATAATCATATCATTTGTTTTTCGTCTGTGAAATGGGTGTCCCCTACTTTCTCCTGAAACACCTACACGCTTCTTCAGCTGAGTACAGCCGTGCATGCAGGAGAAGTGTCGCCCCTTCCATACTACTTCCCCTGAATAGAACCTAGGCATACAAGAAAAAGTCGCCCCTACGCATTACTTCCCCTGCGAAAAAATACAAAAATTGAATTTTACGATTCGACTTATTTTTTAAACAATTGTTTTACACCAGTCGGTAGGCTGTGACATTTTGTGAATTTACAAAATTACGCTACCATGATTTGTTCAGAAATTACAGCAGAAAAATAAAAATATTGTCGGTTCACCCCCTAAAATAATTTTTAACCGATAAAAAAATACGTATCTAACGTTGTGGCCCTTCTACAAATCTACCAAATTTCGTTAAATCGGAGTGATATACTTGGGATAGTTTCCTTGTCAGAGGTAAAAGAGGGGTTTTTCATTGTTAATAGTCACAATAAGACTACCTGCATTTTTGCATCTTCATCCTCCTATCTTATTGTTGTAAGTTAATTCACATTGTTTAGTATTTTCTCACTTTTTGAAGCATATTCACACTTTTTAAGTATATTTACACTTTTTTTAAGTATATTCACGCTTCTGTAAGTACATTATGTATATTCACACTTTTTTAAGTATATTATGTATATTCACACTTTTGTAAGTATATTCGTACTTTTTTAAGTATATTCGTACTTTTTTAAGTATATTTAATTTTTAAAATATGTTCGTACTTTTTCAAGTATATTCAAACTTTTTACGTATCTTCACCCTGTTAACCAAATCATTTTATTTGTCAAGAATATATGCAGTATATGAAATGCACGTATTCATAATGAAGTCACGACCACTACTAATTCCCTTTCCTTGAAATCCTCTACACCTATAATTGGTAGCATGGGAATAGGAAAGTAGGCATGTTTTCACTGTCAGTTTTGATTATTGTATAACTATACTCTACCTGATCACACTGTTATAAATTCTCCAATGAATAGCCAGATACCTTTTATTACGTATACGGTATTTGGCCAACAGCATGAGAATTGCCTAGTCCCAATTGTCATTATTGACTTTAGCGGAGGTCAGGAGGTCAAACGGAAGAGAGAGGTTAAATATAGGGTAAAATATTCCGGTACTTAGTGCTGGCATCAGGGCAATCGGGAATCGATAAGCTTCGTCGAGAACTCACCAGGAATTCCTTCCACTTTTCTTTCTGTCCACGGATTCATCTACTTTTGGGATGGCAGACTACAACAGCAGGAAAGCAATCAATAAATATGTCAACTTATCGAATTTATTGTCATACATGAAGCCTGAAATACCCAGTCATTCAGTGATTATCGACTTAATAAATTATATTCCAGTGCTAACGCTTAAATACCAAGCACACTGATAGGTTTAAAAGAAAATCAAAACTAATTCTTTCCAACACTCCTTATACCTTCCTCTCCCTTTCGATCTCTCTCACTCTGTCTTCATTCTCTTCACTTCTCTTCACCCACATCTTCCTGCCTAACACATCTAGTTTGGGGCAGAATGATTCTTGCTGTCCTTGCTCTGTAAAAATTCAATTAACCAACCAATCCTAAAAAGTACATTAATACTCATAACACGAACTAATATTACATACCTGTGGGAAAAGTAATATCACTCATAAACGATGTAAAATTAAAAACTCCTGTTAAATAGAATTTTACAGAAGAATTGAAATGAAATTTTGCCGCACAGTATGAAAGAAACTTTTACCACATATCATATTATTGTAGTGGAAATAATGGCACATGATTCTGTATAATAAAAATAATAACTTATAATAATATATCTATTATAAGTAACTTTTTTCGATAACTGTTTTGAACACCTGGTATATTTTCAACGAAATGACTTACTAGGTTATTCAGGAATCGAACATTTACTTGATTGTGTCACTTTCTGTTTAATGGCGCAATTTATACGTTAAATCTGTAATTTATAATTAAGTAAGTACTGCGGAACCCTGGTTTTCAAGACCTGGTTTTCTGGACCCCCTACTTTAAGAAATCTCTATGGTAGTTATTTGTGTGAAGCAAATGTTTTGTAAAAACGTGGGGCAAGCAACAGCAGCACTTCCGTAAGTGCTGCAGAGCTCCAGAACCACCCCTGTGATTTATTTAAGTAGTTTTATTTATTTACCGCCTTCGTGCTTTTGCCGCGAATAAAGTCCGCATTGGACACAGATCCAAATCCTTAAGGCCCCAAACCAAGTGGGAAATATTATTGCTGTCCTCAAAGTAGGTAGAAAGTAATTTTTAGATGCAAAGCTTACGGTCCATTGTTTCAATTGAGAAGTGTCAATACGCATGCTCAGATTTCTTTCTAGTGGGTGAGAGAGAGGTGAATGGTACTACACCCTTCCCTGAGTGGCTAAGCAAAACACCAATCGGCAACCACTGCTATAAATTAATAAGAAGAAATAAGCAACTAATATAAATCTATTGCTTCAATAAATTTCATTTTGATGACATTTTAAAGACAAGTTTTAATTTTGAGAAAGAAATGCTTCATTTATTAAATCAAAATCCTTCATAATAAATAAAATGATAAACAGTTAATCAGGTGAACAGATACTTTATGGTTTCCTAAATATGTGACACAAATGCAATATAATTTATTTTTCATGTTCATCAGAATATTACAACTTAAAATCAATGCCAAACATGTCTTAAACTTGTAGATTATACTTGAGGGATAACTGGGTAAAACTCTGGCAAATACGAGCTCTACAAGTACCAGCCGCCACTGAATATTAATATGATATAATATTTATAATCAATTAAAGAACGAACATAACGAAAACAGGAATTTGCTAAGCTTGGTTTTAAACAAGCGCTGACCCCGAACGATTGCAAGTTCACTCGGAATGAGATACCACGTGCCTGGAACCACAGGCTTTTCATGGTTAAATAAATAATGTGAAGTGGCTTGCAGTGGAAGGTATGGTCCGTCCGACTGTTCGGGACGTATAGCCTACAGAACGGGGATAATATGTATGGCTTCGTCAAATATTAATGTGACTAAGTAATCCGTTTAAAAATGGACGTCCTCAGTAATCTTCTTAAAATGCTTTCTATCCCTAATGAAAATAAATCTTTGAGGCTTACCTCTCTTAGTGAAACAAGTTTGAATTCATCATTCAGAAAATATACTGAGGTTAAATATGCGAATGTGAGCCTATGGTTGCAAATCGTATGTATTTCTCTGGTTCCCAGAAATCTGTATCTTATCATTTATATGGCTTATTTATGTGTATATATCATACGTGTAGCTTTTGTAATATATTGTACATGGTTTAAAATTGCTTTCCATTTGGCAACATAAGAAGATTCTCGAATTATTTTTCCTCGGTCGCTATTTTAAGGGCTTTGAGCTGATCAATTACAAGAGCGTATGAAAGGAAGATGGAAGTGGCTGAGACGAGAATGTTGAGGTGGAGGAATGGTGTTACAAGGAGGGATAAAATAAAAGATGACTTAATAAGAAGTACGGTCAAAATGGAATCCGTAGAAAGAAAAATGCAGGAACATAGGTTAAGATGGCTTGGACATATGGAGCGGAGAAATGAGGAATATGTGGGAAGATAATTGATAGGCTGATGGTAACTGGAAAGAGGAAGACCATGGCTGATATGGAAGGATTGAGTGGCTGAAGATCTGGAAGAGTATAGGTGGGATGGAGCAGAACCTTTGGATATAAGGCTGGGGAAAAAAAAGATGAAAGGAAATAACGCCGACTCCATATAAACATGGAAAAATGTCAAACTGGTGGGAGGAGGAGGAGAAGGAGAAGGAGAAGAAGAAGAAGAATGGAAGTAGTATAAGTAGTAGTCGTCATTAGCAATCATATGTATCAACGATTACCTTTTCTCCGAATTATACTTTTGGTGAACAATGTGTAGAAACTTATTTGTGTTACAAGGTATGGGGTTTGAGTAAAAGATGAAAATAGGGGGTTGAGTAACGTTATAAAATTTGGTAAATTTTCAGAAAAATGTTTAAAAAACCGTGTTCCTACAGATAAAGTTATTCATGGTCTTCTTATGAAGTTTAAGCAAGCCTAATCTGCAAATGACGAGAAAAGATCACGATGCCCAGAAAAACTACTGTAAACATTGGAAAATGATGTGTTTCAAAATGCGATTCAAACAGTAGATAATGAAAAACAACTTAAAATTTATAAGACACTTAAAATTTAAAGTAAATACATATTATCTAAAATACAATTAAAAAATTGAAAACTTCAACAAAGAAGACAGTTCGACAAACTCAGCAAGTAAGGAAGTTTGTGAACCTAAAATATAGACCTGTTCGTAAACTTCGAAAAGTAGAAAACCTTCAGATCCTCAAAAGAAGAGAAAATACTCTGAAGACCTCAGGAGTGACAGAGAGAGAAGCAGAATACGTAGAAATCCTCAAGAGAGACGTATAATAATTTGAGTTGCTAAGAACAACAATTTGCCAAATTACAAGAAAAATCCTTAGTAACCTGAACAAATGAAACATGTTAAGAGTTTTATATACATAAAAATTTGACACATTAACTTGTCGTTACCCAAACATAGATCCCAACATATAGCCCAGAAATAACAACTATGAAGAAACCTCAACATGAGAAGTCGTAAAAGCTTTACAAACAAGAGTAAGAAAAGGAGAAATCTTGAAAAACTGGAAAATATATACACAACAATGAACGAGATAAAACGAAAAATTTAATAGGCAAAACAATGAAAAAATAACATGAACACAAAACAGAACAAATGCTTCGAAACGTAAAATAACAGCATTTCATCACCAGTAGGATAATCTAAAAACATGAACGGTGTCCGATAAATTCTAAAGCATTGAGACCAAGAATTTACGTATAAAATATATGTATTAAAATCAATGTGTTGCATAGAAGTACAAATATTATCAAGATTATTTGCTGAATTATTATCAATAGATTGAAGGCATAACAGAATAAATGTAGTGAGATTACTATTATTTGGAATTCAATTTCAAATAAATCATTCCTTCATTAGTAACCTTTTAAACAAAATGGCAAACCCTTATGTGATGACAACTTGTTCTTTGGCGCAGTATAGCCCAGATGCTCTTGCGCCATAAAAATCCAAACAAACAAACAAAACAACTTGTTTTAGCCAAATTAACATGGGAATTTGAAATGCAATTCTCTTTAAACAATTTTTTATGCGAAATATTTATCTTAGCACCATCGTCCTAGAATATGCTATTGCCTTCAGGGAAGAAAAGCTTGTAAGTAAAAAATAAGTAAAGTTTGATCTAGACACAGAAAGAAAGATCCTCTTCCTCTAACGTGAGTTGCATATGAGGGTTTAAGCTTTTCGAATAGAGATGAGAGTCTGCAACTGAAGGCTTTGGCATGATAACAAACATATCATTCACATATCGTTTCCACACCTTTACACGGTAAATGCGCTCACCTAAGGCACTACTTTCAAACGCCTTTATGTACAATTTGGCCATCATATTAGAAACAGGCGATACCATGGCCGTACTTCTGTTTTGACGATAAAATCAACTCTTGAAGCCGAAAACCGTGGAATTCAAGCAGAACTCGAACAGGCAATATATCTCTTCCGGACTAAGGCTAGTTCTTTCTTCCAGGATTTCATCGTCATCACCATAGCGATTCACCATTCCTCAACTGCTCCAATACTGTTGATACTGCCAAATTTGTGGGTATATAGGTGAAAAGTGAGACTACACCGAAAGACACCATATCATCATCATCAGGAGTGATTTCCACATTTCTGATAGAGAGAATGAACTTCTCAAAAGTAGACACCGACCGTTCAGAGCACCCAACAAGAGGAGATAGTATACCTGCAAGATATTTAGAAAGTGCATATGTTGGCGAACTACAAAAACTCACAATAGGTCTAAGAGGAATATCGTGTTTATGGACTTTTGGGAGTCCATAGAACAGCGGTATTCTTCCAGACGAACAACGGAGTCGCGAGTAAAGTTTCTCATCCAGTTTCGACTCTTTGTGAAGTTTATGTAAGCGAGTAAGCGACCATTATTCGAAACGTACTCCATTGTAGATGAAGATCCTACTGATGATATTAAGAGGCTTACTCACTTTTGTAAACATTACTAACTTCAATTTAACTTCAATTTAACTTCAATTTACAGTATTACTTTCTTCTGTTTGTAACATAAATCACTTTTTCAGTTAGTCAAATATTGTTCAGTGAAATATTAGCTAGTAAAACGTTATGTGATAGAGTTTATTACTAAATATCTATATGTATTTATATTGCTAACCTACATTTTGCTTATACGTCAAAAACCAATTCACTACTAACCTAACTAACGAATGTCTATAAAATTTTACGAAAAGTTCACAAATTAAACGTTCAAAATCAGAAGGCGATGACGTTTAATTTTAAATGTCCCATTAACATATTCCCACTTCTTTTCCATCAAAAGTCTCTTTCTTTAATTCGGATCAGGTAATCAATGGTAATGCGTTTGAATATTTAAAATTGCCATGAAAGACATTTACATAGCTTCCATTTTTTTCCGATTAAAAAATAGGAAGTCCTAGGACCAACTGCAAATCACGCACGATGTTAAAAAAAAAGCTCAGTTAATTTGGAATTTCAGCTGAAATACCTTTAATTAGTATAATACGATTCCAGTTTTTTGGAGATAACGTAACTCGCAGGAAAATTAACCGCAGGTTTTCATTTTTTGCGCGGCAATTAAAATACCGTTAATAGAAAACGCGCTTCATATTTGGAGTCAGATAATGTAGGCGCTTCGGGCACGTTATTTCATATTTTTTAACGAAGCGTCGAATCAGACAGACGATTACAAACAAAAAAGCAGTATGGGCGAATTTTTCTTCAATTAAATTTTGGCTTTTTATAGCTGAAATTAATTAAGTCAGGAGTTCGGCGAAGTAGGTTTTTTTTGTGATAACTAAAAAACGGAAACTTTCGCATTTTTCCAGATGTAACGATATGTTTCAAGTACTGCATTTGCTAACTATTCGCTGAGAAAGTAAAGAAAATATCGCATAGAAATAAAAAAAATTAGTTGCATTTTTGCATTTCAAATAGAAGCTTTCTACTCTAATACGTGATCGGCTAAATTAACGAATGTTTTCCTTTTAATTATTTTGATTCTAAATATATGATGATTTAAACATTACTTTGAAGGTTTTACGTCAGCAGTAGGAACAGCTATCAATTTAGGGTGTGTGTGTTATTTCAAACGATTATTGACAATATTCGTGCACAGAATTTAAAAAGTGGAGATGTTTTTGACGAAAAGTTCAGCCACAATTATTAAGCCACAATTATTAAGCCACAATTTTCTCTCAAAGGAATTTTATTTTACAGTTAATAATAATAGTGTACAAATAAGGGATTTTGACTCCTAACTTCCTATACTAGTGTAGGACCTTATTATATACGTAATTAGAGAGTACGTGATTACGGGATATATTACGAAAATTTGTAGGGTTCAATGTTCTTTCGTAATCATTTTAATGAAGAATGACATTGTAATCGTATATGACAGTGGTTCTCAAATTTTTTCCTCACGGAGCACTTTTCAACAGAAAAAAAAAATTTATTTTCAACAAAAATTTTTTTCGGAGCACTTTTCAACAGAAGAATTTTTCGCGGAGCACTTTTCAAAAGAATTTTTTTTGCGGAGCACTATCGTCGCCCTTATGCCAAAGGGATGTTTGTGCATGTTTGGCTGTTTTTACCTAACATATTTTTAAAATTGTTAGTTGACATTATATTGTATAATGATAACAGTACGAATTTGTTTTCAAATTTCAAATTGCTTAATTTTCCCAATTAAAGTCATTAGAAACTAAAACTTTAAATATCGTTTTTTGAAAACATCAATCAATCATATACTTTCTTATATGCTTTTATTTAGTTATTTTTTATATTTTGCCTTTATCATAAAGTCGACGATATTTTCACCAACATAGGTACTAAACCCAATGACAGCAGTATTAACGATGGAAGGTTTTGTTAAGCATTTGGCATATTTTTAAGCATATAAAGCTTCAAATTTCCTTTTATTCGAAATGTTACATTCCTCACAAATTTCAGAGAAATGAAGAACTTACTTAATAACATGAACACCAATAAAATCAGCAACAAAAAACTTTTTCTTTCAGCTTGTTAGAAGGAAATCCAGCGATTTTTTGTAATTTTTGAGAACTAGAGCACGCGAAGCACTTGGAAAGGTTCGGAGCAGCACCAAATGCTCCATGGAGCACAAGTTAAGAACCGCTGGTATATGATATAATAATTATGGATGAGTGATAAATATTTATCCAATAATGGATAGATAATAACCATATATATAATGACAATATACGGAATGAGTTGTAAAAAATATTCATTTAAGGAGTTAGAAATCAAGGATATTATGCAATATACAATGAGATGCATCATTGCGTTGTGGTGAAATACAGTGATTATAAACGTTTGGTATAGGTATGTCGACACGTTTCGAAAGAACGTATGTACTCAGTGGTCAAAGTATTAGAGCCATCATACTTATATTGAGTTTGTCCTCGTTTAGCTTTGGCTAAATTTGACATTATTCTCAACATGGGCTCAGCAAATCATGGATACGATTGTGGGGGGAAATATATGCCTTGCTGACAAAATGACAGCTCTTGGTTCGCTCAAATTTTATGATGGCATTTCTTAGCTTCGAGTGGACCTTTCCATTTCATCCCATAAATACTCAATAGGGTTGAGGTCAGGTGAACGCGTTGGTCATGGAAATTCAGAATCATTCTCCTCAAACTAACCTGAGACCAGTTAAGCACGGTAATAGGGTGAATTGTCCTGTTGATAATGACCATCTGCATCAAGTAACACTGTAGCAATAAACGGGAACGTTTGGTCGACAACATAGTGTTAAGATAGGCGATAGTATTTAAGAATGTTTCCATTGGTAGTAAAAACCAAGTGTAGCCCAACAAAACATTTCTAGACTACCATCTCACCACCACTCGCTTGAAGATTTACCAATAGGTAGGATGTATTCATGGACATGTGCGTTCTACACCATATTCCGATCCTGCCATTAGCATGGCAGAGAAAGAACCGAAATACAAGGAACTTGTTCAGATCAAGAAACGTCAGGAATCAAAAACTTCCGTATTTTGCTTCAAGTCCATTCGATTAAAAATCTGACAATGAAAAATAAAGCAAAATAATAAACATACTCACAACATCGTAGTCATAAATCTGTGGAATTCCCCTAATCCTGAGCACACTTGGTTGCAATATATTTTGGCCTAATTAACACTTCGGTTGAGAAAGATAGGAAACTAAAACGTTTTACTCGATGCAATTCTAGATATCACAGATCAGAAATTTACAGAATCTAATAAACGAGACATTCAGAAATTACGTACACATTGGTTGAACCTTGAAGCGAGTGTATTAATTTCGCAACAGAGTAAATAATGTTACCGCGCCATGTTGATCAATATTAGCTGGGCTAACTTTGAAGCGATTCTACGGATATTATCTTCATACCTGATGAATAGATATCCATCTGTTTACATGTTTGCATCGCAAGCATCATTTGTAAATCTATGTGATGCTGCAAAGCTCTTTACATATACGTTAATATAATTTCATATATTTATCAAAGCCTTCTTTAATCCTTTCATTATATCCCATGCTCCGAAGCTAGACTCCAAAAACAATCATATTTCCTCCAAATATGTGGATAAGCTAACATAACAAGTATGCGACAAACAGACAGATACACGTACCCTCATATGCAATAATATGTGCTAAAGCTCCTGATACTACAATCAAAACCATTCTCGATGGTTTAATATTTAAGAAATGGGAAGGTGTATGGAGGGAAACTAACAACAGCCGCCTGACAAAAGGATTTTTCCCAATTGTCAAAGATAAATAGAATGCAAACCGTTTCGAAATTTCAAACCATCTGGAAAGTTTTTAGACGGGATTCTGACTTAGAGGCGTTCAGTCATAATCCCACGGATGGCAGCTTCGCACCACTGGTCACTCGACCAAGCACGTGTACCGAATGTCCGAACCTGCGGTTCCTCTCGTACTGAGCAGGATTACTATCGCAACGACCGGTCATCAGTAGGGTAAAACTAAACTTGCCTCACGACGATCTAACTTAACTCAGCAGCTGATTGGTCATAGAATGTTTAGCCAATATTCCCAACCTTTCGGTCGGCGAAAGCCTTCTATTTGTTACAGTGACGACACTGTTAAGCATGTCATTCTAGATATATTGATTTTGACGCCATGTTCTTCAGATCAAACTAGAGCTGTTTATATATAAAGGGAAAAGGGACACCGCTTATCTCGGAGTCGAACTTCGGACCCGCCGTATGGACTGGAGTGCCTTAACCTAGAGCCCCTGGAATTCTAGGCCAACGAAACAGCCGCCATTTTGTTGAACGTTTCCGATTTCATTGACTTTGGCGATAAAATGTTTTCCACATTGGCACAATGGTTACTATTTTGGCATACAAATAATTAACAATCCGCGATTAACCGGCCACCAAGGAACAGGAACTCTTCTGTTCTGAAATATGAGTCGTTGTTATCTATGTGTACATACAGCGGGTTGCTGTTTGCTGTTTCGCCTCTGCCTAAGATAAGATAAGTGGGGTGAGTTTGCCTCGAAGGTTATTTTTGCTCAAGTTTGGGCTTAACTCAAAATTTTATGTTGAAGATTCAACATAGAAAATTAGTAAGAGTGATAGAAAAGGGCTCAAAAAGCGAAGATGGTTGTGAAAAGAAGTTAGAGTAAAGAGAAAAGTGAAAGTAGTGTGGGGGGGGGGTAATTTTAAGTTAGAAGATAATTAAGAAGAGGTTTGGGGTGATTGGTTGTTTGAGAAAAAGTAGGAGGAATTTCAGCCAATCAGAGAATATTTACCAAGTGGTGGTGATCAGTCTTCCGAGGGAGGGGCTTCGTCTTCGGCTCACCGTCTGATTGGTCGTCTTCCCGTTTTTCCCAGGTTACAAGTCCATTTTTCATTTGTCAAGTCCAAATTTTCAAAGTCCAAATTTCCTTAGTCTTCAAAGTCATTTCAATATCCAATTTCCTTAGTCTTTAAGGTAGTTTCAAAATCCAATTTCCAGGTCACAAAGTCCGTTAATCGTTTCTAGGCCTCTTTTTTGTTCTGGGTAGAAGGGGCAGGGGCGGATTCGGGCTTTTCTGCTGCCTTCGTTCTTTCAGGGCTAGTTTCGAAGATGTCCGCTATAATGGCCGCCGTGTCTTTATCTCCAGTTTCTGATGATTCTTCTGCATACTCAATCGGCTTTTTCTTCGTATGGTTCGTCTTGGGTTTATCTTTAACTGCGTCCATTTGTTTCTTTTTCTTTTTAAGGCTTTCCGTCTGCTCAAGCTTGATCACTTGGACGGGGACCGGGGGCAGTTTCCTTAGTAGTTGCTTTTTCTTCTTTGGCTCCTCCTTTTGGATGACTTCTAGGATATCCTCTTTGATGAGTACATTCATCTTTCGGGTGCCGTTGTAGCAGTGGACAAAACCGTTCCATTTTTCGTTAACTACGCCTGACCTTAATTCTCCATACTTTAAGATTTCTTCGATGATCAGTTTGTCTGGAAGTTGGTGTGGGAAGTTTCTTACGCAGACCCAAACTGCTCGATCGTCTTCCGGGTAGACGAAGTAATGATTTTTTCCAATCTTTATGTCTTTGTAAGTGAGTGCATCCATGCATCAGATCATGGTTGATCACCGTTGTACGAAATTATGACTGAGTCAATTGTTGCAAGCATTCCAATCCTTCAGGGTCGTTAATAACGTTGAAAATTGCTTCAAATACATCCAATTACAAAGGAACAGGAACTAACTCTCCTAGAAATGGAGCTGACGCCTATCCGCCACTGTTGACGTTGTATCACGTGATCGTGGTTGCAAATTGCATTTATTGGCGACATTTTAGAAATTGCGCCATTGCTTACGCTCGTCGGATAATTGAGGACTGCTGATTATTTTCATTCCAAAATAGTGAAAATTAAGCCAATATGGAAGATTTTTATCGCCAAGGTAAATGCTATAAATAACCTTGGGCCTGAGTTGCATAAAAAAATGGCGGGTGATTCGCCGGCTTCAAATTCTAGGAGTTCTAAAAGGAACGATGCCCTCTTTCTTCGTATATGAGGTTTATAAGCTATTATTACCCTTCTCATTGTTAACACAATTGCTAAATGGTCAACATATGAAGCCACTGAGGCCTGTTTTATGTAATTTTTTCGCGACGAATTGGTAGATAATATTTTAGACGCCCATGTTTTAAAGCTGAAGCCACAGGTTGTTGTTTTTTTTTGTATAGAAGGAAAATAGAAGACGCCAATTCCCGGAATCAGACCGGAGTCCCTTAACCCCTCGGCTAACAAAGAATCTTCAACAGATATAAACTGGTAACTAAATTCTTTGCATAAAGAACGTAGCTACATTTATCAGAGAGGTAAACAAAAAGTTAATTATTGCATTATTATTAAAATGTTAATTTAATTTCACAGTTCTCACAAGAATAAAATTGATGTATTATGAGAGTATGTAATAGTTTTAGTTATATTAATTTAAAATTGTTTATAACATATATATATAAAACATTTAATTTATATATTAATATGAACATATATCAGTAACATGCAAGGAAATGTATACCCATTCAAAATTAAAAAGGGTAACCAGTTCAGTTTTTTATGATCATATTCATATTTACTGCTTCGAGTTTGTTAATAATTTGCTACCTTTGTCTAGGAAGCATGCATTTCTTAAAACTTTGGTGCCCAGTGTAATAAGCATAAACTGAGATAATCCAGTGTAATAAATATAAAGCTGAGATAATCCAGTGTAATAAATATAAAGCTGAGATAATCCGGTGTAATAAATATATAAAGCTCATTTTGCCTGGTAGTACTTCATGACGGTCACCTGGTAAGGGCTCTTCGATATGTGGGAGAAATAGTTTTGCAGAAATAGACATATCATAATATTTTATAATCCTGGGTCACAATTTTATAATATTGGAAATTTTTGATCATGGCAAATTGCTTTTAAAGCAAAGATTACGTACTATCGTGGCAACACCATTCATTTATTAAAGAAAAATTTGGCACCGCACAGATTATTTGTGACTGGTGTACAACCCGAAGGTGACTTAGGGTTTGTTAGTTACTTATGACTTCATGGCGCAAATACAGAAAAGATCATGTTGCGCCAAACGATATTAAGCATACTTGGATACATGGAGAAGTAATAAATTTCCTTAGATCATTAGCGTTCATAATTTGCGATACGCGGCTGAGAGATAACTTACGAAGTGCTTAAAATTCTTTAGCGTTTTACATATAAAAGCACTAACGTATTTCAACACAAATAACTTTTTTTGACTG
This sequence comes from Dysdera silvatica, assembly GCA_006491805.2. Lineage (NCBI taxonomy): Eukaryota > Metazoa > Arthropoda > Arachnida > Araneae > Dysderidae > Dysdera > Dysdera silvatica. Next base: position 134,400,848 of record QLNU02014802.1, read on the forward strand.
TGCACAAGAATGAAGGTCATGCTTGTATGCATATGTGTGGACAAATGAATATATTTTACAACAAAAACAATACACAAACGATACAACAGTTTACCAATATTTGTATAGGCCTGAAAGCTAATCGTGACAGTTTTAAAACAATTCTGATATAATAATGATGATGTATGATAATAATGATTAACAATGATGTATAATAATTATGGATAATTATAATGATTAATAATGATGAATAATAATAGTAGATTAATAGCGATGGATTGTAATAATGATTAATAATGATAAATAACAACAATACCTAATTATGAATGATGATGATGATGGTGATGAATGATAATAACGATCAAAATGATCTATGATCAAAATTATTAATACTGGTAGATGCTAATAATTATAGATTATAAAACTGATTAATAATGATAGATGATAATAATGGTTAAAAATTATGGATATTAATTAACTATAAAGATGGATAATAAATGTTGACCTAATGGACATAATAAATGTTAGATAATGATGATAATCTTTATCGAGCTAAAAATTCTTCAGTATGAGTGATTTTATATTATGCTTTAAATGAAGCTTGGTGTCCGCTTCGCCAATTTCAGCAGTTTGCAGAGGAATCCGAATATGGCCCAGTTGGGAAAACAAACCCTGAGGCAGTAATGAAAATAGGAAACACATGCATTATTTAAATGCATCTTCGAATTTTTTAACGGTAAACGACAGAGAGAGAAAACACATTACCATTACCCTACCGTAAGACCAGTGTACACAAGGGTACTTCGACATAAATTAAACATATTTATTTTCGTTTTTATTAAGAAAATTAAGGGTAAGTACGAAGAAAGGAAGTAGAAATGCCATCAACATAATAACCACTGAGATTATCGTCATTTTAAGGAGTGGGAAATTGGGCTGAGCCTGGATCTAAACAGAAACCCTAAATTAGCAGAATGTGTTTACCTATGTCGCTTTTGAATTAATTTAGGTTTACGTTTTGCAATGGATTACCGTTGGTTGAAACAAAGTATTTTTCTTCATATGAGAATTTGAAAATTTAAAAGTCACTGTGAAAAGGAATTCCAAACTGAATCGGCTTAAACCCAGTGGCGGCTCATCCATAAGTGTTGCAAGACCCCTATGGTTTAAACAACAATATTAATCAACGTTTATTGGCGTAGTGATACCAGCGCCGACGTTATGGCGCGATTAGATGGTGAAACGTTCGAAAGAAAATAAATATCTCTGCGTTCGGTGGGACCTGAACCCACGATCTTCTACTTGCTGGGGGGAGGCTCTACCATCTAAGCTACGAAAGACAACATCTAATCCCTTACAAACGTATTTAAGACTATTTACTGAAGCCGGTTATTTCGCAGAATGGTGTAGTACATTGACTACTTTTTAAACCAAATTGCAAAGAGACCGGTATTAAATTGATCGAAAAGCCCGTTGCAGCATACGTATTTATATAAATCGAACACTACGCAGATTAAAGTAAACAACAATTTTAATCAACGTTTTCGGCGTAATGATATCAGCTCCGATGTTATGGCATGGTATGGTGGTGAAACGTTCGAAAGAAAAGGAACGTTTCTGCGTTCGGTGGGGCCTGAACCCACTCGCCGGGCGACTTAATTTAATTGGCGTAGTGTTCGATTTATATAAGTACATTCCCTGTGGTTTATTTCAAAATTTATGTTTATTTATTTATCTATTATTTACCATTTCCGCTCTTAGCTGTTCATAAATTTTTAAGGTCGCAACCCTATTAGAAATACCGAATACTATCCCCAATTTCTATGGAGAAAATTGATTTCCGCTGTATTTTTTTTTCGGGATAGGTCATTACGCGAGCTCAGAGTGATGGCTTCCGTTAGCGCGGCGTTGACGATTATCTATGACCACCCTGTACTACAAACGATTTGAAGCTAGTCTACATTACAGTGCTTTACTAGTATTGCCTGTTTTATTGTTTCTACAAATTTTCCGTCTGCTTTTGAATCAGAAATGGTTCATTTGTGTCGTTGTTGGAGATATTTTCTTCGAAAAGGCTACACTCGAATTGTACAATATTGAACTGTAACATTTAACCAGTACAGTAGAATACCGTTTAGCCGAAATAAAAGGAGAAAAACACTAATTCCGGATAAACAGAATTTCAAATAATTTAGAAATTCAATTATCAGTATAAAGGTACAAAACACTACACAAATATTAAAAAAACACTTATAATTAGATAATGTTATACTATTATATTATTAATAATGAAAATACCACAAGAATTTATATACGTTAAGATACAAACCATTTGGAAAAAGGTCAGATATATTTGCATATATTTTATATACAAGATGTTCTGTTAAAGGGTTGACAAACTCAGAGGGGTGAAAATAGGCATCAAAAGAAACAAAAATTTCTACAAAACCTAGGGCCGATTTCAACTCTTAGTGACAATCAAGGGAAACAAAATTTTCCAAAGAACCTTGGACCAAGTTTCACTCTTAGTTCCAACCAAGAGAAATAAAAAATTCCAGAGAAACTAAGTCATAATTTCACTCTTAGTGCCAATCAAATGAAACAAAAATTTCCAAAGAACCTAATGCCGGTTTTCACTCTTAGTACCAATCAAGAGAAATGAAAATTTCCAAAGAACCTAGGGCCGATTTCTACTTTTAGTGCCAATCAAGAGAAACAAAATTTTCCAAAGAACCTAGGGACAAATTTCATTCTTAGTGCCAACCAAGTGAAACAAAAATTTCCAAAGAACCTAAGGCCGAATTTCACTCTTAGTACCAATCAAGTGAAACAAAAATTTCTAAAGAACCCAGGGCCAAATTTCGCTTGTATTGCCAATCGAGAGAAACGAAAATTTCCAAAGTACCTAGAGTCGATTTCCACTCTTACAAGGGGAGTACCAAAGATATAAGAAAATTTTTTCCTTCCAATCCTGATGATTAGTATAATAAAAATATTTAAAAATTGATGACATGTGTCTCTAAGGGAGGAAATGTACGCATTGGCCGAAAATAACATGTTCACCAAAATTGCACGTAATTAAGTATAGTTAGATTTAATCAATTTTAATTTTAAAAAATACGCAAAATGGCTTTATTTAGCTATATAAAACAGTAACCATCATGCAAAGTGAAATCCAGACCTAAAGGTGTCGAGCCTATGGAGATCAGGCTATACAGGGTGATTCAAAATGTATGTTACGGCGGTTTTCTTTTCAACTGTCAGTCGTAGAAGTATACTTCCTAGTAGAGAAATACTTTTCGACATCTACTTAGTCAAATAAAAAAGTGCTTTTAACAAAATTGAAATAATTGCGGAGTTATTTTACTTTAAAATAGTAATACTATTCCCCAAAAAAGGGTTACTTATTTCTAAAAAAAATATTATTTCTCACTAAAAGGGAGTTTTTTGGTCAAAAGAGCCAGGTTTTAAGGTTTAATAACTCCAAAATATTTTACTTACGAACATGGTTATTTTTATTTGATTAACTAGATGTTGAAAAGTATTTCTCTAATTGGAAATATGCTTTTACGACCAACGGTTGAAAAAGTAACCGCCGTAACATGTATTTTGAATCACCCTGTACAACCTGATATGCAAGGGCTTGACACCTTTAGGTCTCACGTTGCATGATGGTTACGGTTTTATATAGCTAAATAAAGTCATTTTGCGTATTTTTTAAAATTAAAATTGATTAAATCTAACTATAATTAATTACGTTTAATTTTGGCCAACACGGCATTTTCGGCCAATGCGCTCATTTCCTATCTTAGAAGTCCATGCCATCAAATTTCAAATATTTTTATTGTACTAAGCATCAGGTTTGGAAGGAAAAAATTTCGTCATATCTTTAGTACACCCTTGTTAGTGTTAATCAACAGAGGAAACAAAAATTTCCAAAGAACCTGGTGCCGAAAATCACTCTTAGTACCAATCAAGAGAGACAAAAATTTCCAAAGAACCTGGGATCGAATTTCACTCTTAGTTCCAGAAAAGAGGAAGTCTGGAAGGCGTCCAGCATGTACAAGTGCATAAAACCAGTGCACGAAAAATCCAAGATGCAATTCAGGTTAGCTGATCAAGTATGTAGATGATCAGAAAGTCTCATTTAACGTTTCTCGTGCACTTGTGCATTAACCATCATCGTTCACTAACTTTTAGCCAAAATAATTTTACCCTTCATAACGTTTTATGTGATACTTTTAATCATGAATTCATTTTTAACTTTCTATCTAATATTGGTTATTTCCATATCATATGTTTTTTTATTTCGTTTGTTGAATTTAATACATTATATCCAATATATTTTTACATTTTTAGTTTTGATTTATTTTTACTTTATACCGTATGCACAATATCATCTTGATTTTCGCAGAATAACCATTGCTCTCCTTCCGTCATAAAACTAAAACCAACTAACCAACCAACCAACTAACCAACTAACCAACCAATCTCTTGTGCACGCTAGGCGTTTTGCTGAATTATTCTTCTCTAGCACTAAGAGCAAAATTTGGCTCTAAATTCTTAGGAAATTTTCGTCTCTATTGATGTCTATTATTACCTACTCTGAATTTTGTCACCACTTTAAGAGATAACCCTTTATACAAATCGATCTGAATGTCTAATATACAAAATGTGTATTGATTTCTTTCTTAAGGCTGGAGTGAATCAGAAAATAAATATTAAAGTTTAAGCAAAAATATTTAACGTGAGCCCACTTAAATAATAATAATAATAATTGAATAAATAGTATAGTAGGTCATATTTCGGATAAACGAAGTTTGAATAACCGGGGTGTTCATGTAGGCAAATTTATTATATTTTCGTGTCTTATGTTAAATATATAATTTAGTTTCAGATGCGATTCGTCTGCAGCAGTGTGACATTTCCTTCTTATGAGCCGAGCCCCGCAGAGTCCTCAAGTCTATGATGACGACCCTTACCAATATTTGTCTTTATTAACATCATTTATTTCATTGCTTTTAAAACTGAAGTGACAAACAATAATTCAGTAATTTTGGCCGAGTTTTGAAAACCTGCAATGAATACTTAAGTGTCAGGTTAAATATCAAGAACAAATTTCGGAATGACAGATATTGCTTCTATGAGTCTTAGAAGTTCGAGTTTCCTCCTTAACACTTTGCTGCACCTAATTTTATTTATCTTTTTAAATACATGCCCGCATTGTCTATTAGAATTATAATTGCCTTTATTTTAATGCATTGTTTATTCGTCATGATAATTAACTTTGACACCCACGTTTAAGCTCACACTAGAGCCTTTTTAGCTTAGGAGAAAAAGAGACATTGTCCCTGCCCTAGAATCGAACTTGGATCATTCCATTGGGCCTGGGGTGCATTAACCTCTAGACCAATAAAGACAGGAATAAAGCTTTCTCCATTTATAAGGGTGTAAGATATTTGTGTCTTGATATTTGAGTATTGACCATTATTTGGCAATTGTGTTATCCCTGAGAAGGGTAATAATATCTTACAAACTTATATACGGAGAAAGAGAACGTTATTCTTGTCCCCGTTCGTCTAGTGGTTAAGGCACCTCGGATTCACCCGAGCGACACTAATTCGACTCCAGGGCGGGAACGATGTATCTTTTTCTCTTAAACTAAAAAAATCTCTAGTATGAGCTTAAATATGTAATAAGTCAAATTTAGTTGTCCTAATAAAAATACTTCACAAATAACTCGCCCTAGTGGCTTTGCGTGTTGACCAGGGCCATAACCAGGATTTGATTTCGAGGGCTTTCAAAAATTTTTACAGCATATATTAATACAATCACAGCATGCAAGGCCGTAGCCAAGTCCCATTAAAAATTTAGTTTCGGGGATCGGTCACTAAGATTCCCCCCACCCCCATCTGGATATGGGCATGATGGCAATACTTCCATTATGTGGCAATTGTGTCAGCTCTGAGACGGGAAATAATATCTTAAATTGTATATTCAGTATGATGATACTGATGTTTTATTCTACTTGCGGGGAAATGATGAATGAGAACGCTGAACAATTACTCAACCTAGTTTCCTGTATATGACACTTCTCGACTTTCAACGTTCGAGAAACGTTGACGATGTAGGAAGTCCAATGACACTCCCTTTAATTCAAGAGACAACACACATTTATTTACAATATAGTGTTAAAAATTAAAGGGTAAACGTCAAAAGAGAAAAGCAATTCATTCTTTTAGCAGCCCGATCCCAACAACCTCCCTCTATGATTATCAATCTATGTATCAACAACCTCCCTCTATGGTTAACAAAACTTTCTGATTTTTCTACAATTTTCTTTACTTAGCTCTTGACAGCTCATTTCGAGCTATTATCGTGTTATTATTGCCAGTTCTCATACTACTGCCGTGCTATCCGACTGTTTCATTTAAATATAAAAACAATCTTTCTTCCCTCGGGCAGCACAGACTCCGATAAACTCTATGGTCTTTATCCAATGCTACCCAGGTGCTTATCAACGTATATCCGTTATAAACTAAGTGTAAAAATACCATTATATAACACCATTCTGCCTAAATAAATTTGCATTGTATATAATCAGTGTCTTTTCCACTAATATCTGTAAACATTTAGCACAATTTGAACTAATTGCGTAATTAAACTGCCACTGTTTACACGACCGCTGAAGAGTGAAATAAATAAATGTTTACGAAGTTCAAGATTTAGAGTACTCCGATGTTAAGTTCGTGAATCCCGTGGAAATTGCGTTTAGAAAGTATACTTACAATTGTTGTGGAGCCTCCATTATACTTGGTATTTCTTTTCTTGTTTAACTTAAGTTTTTCTTCTTTCTTTTTATTCTAACCATTCTCAGTAATAACACACCACGCAAATCCTCCAGGGCCAAATACTCGTTGATGTAACACACACATATACAGCCCCCTTTTGTGTTGCAGTGGAACAATGTGGGGAGGGGCATAGTTGTTCAAACAAACCTGCTCCAGTAATTTTTAATGCGTTGCCATCTTTAGAATTTTAAAAAATATTTGAAGAGACGAAGTTTTCTCTCCATCTTATTTTTTAAACATTTTAGTTTAGAAAGAAGTGCTCCTTGAAAAAACACATTCACAGTTAAGATGTGTCTGAGTAAGTTTATTTAAAAGTATGCTATTATTGGAAGCTTCTTTCAGAGAGAGGGAAACCTTTATTTATATATACCGTTATTAGTTATTAATATGTTACTATATTATATATATATATATATACAAGTTACAATTTATTACATATATCTATAGTTATTAAGTTGTTACTTATATTATTGTAATTTGCCCTATGTGAATCTTAATCAACAGATTTGTTGGTCATCATTATAGCAATTTTATATTTCTGAAAGTTAATTGAATTATCACGTATTATCATTTAATTCCAACGGTTTTATGTGACTTGCCATTTACAGGTGAAAAAACAATTTTAAAATTAATATTTTTAGGCAACACATCCTAGAGATCCCACTGTATGCAATTCTGAAAACGAATTGAATTCATAATTTTATTCTACCTGTCTTACTATTTCTGTTTAAAGCATATACTTTATCCACTTATGTACCGCCATTTTCTCAAATGAGGCCCAATATTACATATATATATATATGGCTTGCAAAAGGGTTGCTGGTATCTAACTGGAAGGAGACCCACACGCTGAACGTATGTGACGATGTGTGGAACCGGCCAGGCCAGTAACCTAGTGTCCTACCCCGCCTTCAAGTGGTGCAGGCTGGGCTTTCTATTTATGAGGCAAATTAATATTTGCTACACGGATAGAAAGGCGGAAGGGGAGGGCTAATTCACCAACCCGTTTAGCCAGCGTGGTGAAATTATGGCTAATTCCTCCATTATGTTGACACACCAGAAACCATGGCCCCTAGTCTCCAGGTGCTGGAGTGCTCCTGATCAAGGCAGCGGTCAGTGTGGCATGAAAGCAGGGGGTGCTAAGAATCACTGGAATGGCCCAGGCTGCCGTTTGTTATTGACCTTGGCTACGTATAATGGACGATCCCTTGCTTCTGAAGCAAAACTTCAGGAATTGGAAGAGGAACTTGAAAAGATCAATTGGGACATTATAGGACTCAGTGAAGTCAGAAGAAAAGGTGAAGAATTGGTGGAACTTAAAAGCGGACATTTGTTTTATTATAGAGGAACGGAAACTGGAAGAACAAGTGGTGTTGGCTTCTTAATCAACAAAAGAATTAAAGACTGTCTTCTGGAAGTTGAAAGTACATCAGATCGAGCAGCGAGGCTTGTTGTTCAACTAACCCAGCGATACCAACTTCAAATAGTACAGGTATATGCACCAACATCAAGCCATACCGACGAAGAGGTTGAAGAATTTTATGAAGAAATCAAAGAGTTACACACCAAAGGGAAACAACATATCAAGCTCATCATGGGGGATTTCAATGCAAGAATTGGACAACAGGAACAAGGAGAGACATCGGTTGGTAAATACGGATATGGGGAAAGGAATGAACGTGGCGATCAACTCATCGAATTTGCAGAAGCTGAAAACCTTAGCATCATGAATTCATTTTTTAAGAAGAAACCGCAAAGAAAATGGACATGGAAACACCCAAATGGGGGAACTAGTGAAATTGACTATATCCTGGCAAACAAGAAATCAATTATTGAAGATTGCAGTGTACTGAACAGATTTAATACTGGAAGTGATCATCGAATGGTGAGATGTAAAGTGCACTTAAATACTAAATTAGAACGACAGAAGCTCATTAGGAAACAAGTAAGTAAGAGGGTGGATCTAATGAAACTTATCGAATGATCATTCAAAAATCTACAAAATGAGTTACCAACGACCTTTTTGTCAGGGTCTCCTATGTCCGTTTAAAGACATATATAATCATGTTACCTCGCTTCATGGATTTGCATATCTTTGTGGTAAACCCCACTTTACAGACTTCAATACATTTGCCATGGATTACTATGATTATATAATCCCGCTGCATTTTTGATAATCAACAACAATACAATTTGATTATATATTTATTTTTATATTTTAATGTTTGGTAACGGAATTTTATAAATGTATTCTGGATTCTTAAAAATAAATCAGTCTCTGGTTTTCCATCAACCAGCGTGCGTGTTCAATCAGAGACTCTGCCAAAAAAAAAGGCGTATGTAAATCATTAGCATTTTGTATTTTTTCTCTTTCGAATAAACGTATGTATTTTCAAATAGCCGAGTGTGTTAATTATTCCCAAGCTATAATTTAAAATATGTGAGAGAGTAAAAAACGCAATCACGTCCCCCCCATACTTTTATGTAATGCCAAATGATAAAAAATATATCTTATCGACCAGTAATCCTAAGAAAAATTTAAATATAAATACATATTAATCATTATTATAGAATGTATTTGTGTTTCTAGGGCGCAAGGATAGTAAAGGTCATATTGTCCTGGGACATAGAGATTTCCTAGGAATCCTTACTAGAGCTCTGCACGGGCCCAGCCCAGCGCGGCCCGTGGGTTGGGTCGGGCTGGGCCTATGGATGGACTATTAGGATACGGGCCATGCCACACATACAAATCGAGCCCGACTAAAAGAAAAAAGGTTCAGTGAAGGTCTCTGATTTAGAGTGCCGATCTGCGCTGACTTGTGCCAAAAATTTCTACATCCGCGCCAGCCCGTTAAGCCGAACTGGAACCCAGTATAGGTCACGAGTCGCTCGCCTAGGCGGCCACCCTTCCCAACTCTCCCTTCTCCAGCCTAATAGTGAGTGAGGGGAGTAGCTCGCTCCTGACACCACCCTTCCCACCTCCCCCCACTTGAATATATTTCTCCTCCTCTTGCCTCGAGGCGCTCGTATATAGGTATAGTTCGTCGCCTAAAAATTAACCGATGGTACCGTTAGAAATAACGAGAGCTGACGTCACAAACCGATTGATTCATTTCATCAGAGGGAAGGACGTCAGCTCCCGTGAATTCTAATGGTACCATCGGTCAACTTTCCGCGAACGAACTATAGTTCTTTGTGCTCCAAGTCAGAAAGGGACGGGTCTGGCCAGGCCTGAACTAAATGACTACCCGGGCCTAAAAAACAAGCCTGTGCTTAGTTCAGACCCCAACCACTGTTGCTAAGGGAAATAAATACTGACCCGCCTAGTCAAAAGCGGCACGCGTTATATGATGCCATTTAAAGTCAAACCCGGAATAACGACAAGATAGACGAAGGCGTTACCAGAACGCCAATATAGTGGAATTGCACTTTTCTGAGGACGGTGGAAGCGGTGGTTGCGTGTGCCGATAAACTATTGGAAAGGATGGCCGCCAAAGGCGGTGCTGTGTTCCCGGATAGGCTTGTTCACTGAACGAAATCAATATCCAGAGGCGGCTTGGAGTTTGTGGAGGAAGTCGACCACGAATGGCATATAGTGATGCACTGCTCGTACTAGTGTGTCGCCATTTAACGTGAACCGAAGCCAACTCACGAAACATCCCACCTTAGGAGCGATAGCCATCGATGGGTGGCACGTAACCACACTATGTGTGTGTGTGACGCCGGCAAGAGCTCCTGCAGGAGTCCATCAAACCCCGAAGGAAGGTGTGAGACGCCGCAAAGCGGCGCAGATCGGCTTCAAAATTGAGAGCAAGCGTACAGCAATTCGCCCCTGTCTAGCGGCTTGGCCAATGTCTCGTGAACATGTAAGAAGAGACAAGTCCCTCCCAAAACGTGCCCCTCCATAATGAGCAGGAACCAAGGCCCTTCTAGTCCCAGACTGGAGAGAAAGCAGGCTAGAGAACTCAATAGCTGAAACCTATCTCCGCATTACCCTAAGGAAGCTGAATCTCTCAAAACCTGGAGAACCAATCCCTGAAATTCACTTAGTAGTTAGTGAATAAGTGGTTTTTTTTTTTTGTGACACCGTTGGGAGTCGAACCTGAATTAACAGTAGGCTAAGTGATTGCATTGTACTGCGCCACCCCAGAACTTCGTTATACTGGAACTTAGATACCCCAGAACTTCATTACAGAACGTAAAGTATCATTTCGAGCCAGGCTGCAGATATAAAATTATGAAACTCAGAAGGTGACCACCACCTTGGTAGTCAAGATACATAGACACTAATGGCCCAAACGTCAGCTTACGTTTAATTAATTAAACGTAAGCTGACGTTTGGGCCATTAGTGTCCAAACATCAGCTTACGTTTAATTAATCGTTTAGCCTTTAATAAACATTTTTCACAAATTCACGAATTGTATAAATTTGGCTAAGTGAAGGTGTTTTGGATCATAATGAGTGGTGGAATCTTTTCCAATATGGTTCTAGGCCGGAACGGCAAATTTTCCAAATTTTGTTACGTGATTAACAAATGTGGATGCAAATAATATCCTTGTAATGTCCTCATTTTCGGACATCGATTCACTGGACCAAAGTCGTTTCTTTTGAAATCCTTCACTTGTTATTCATGTTTGGCAATTCTCAATTGTCTCCAATATGGTAAAACAATCATTTTCCATATCTTTGTTGACCAAATTGCAACACTACTCAGGGCAAGGGAAGGGAATTTCCGATGTTTTTTTTGCCTCTGCTGCATTATTAGGTCAATCACTTAAATTATGTGTCAACCTGAACCCATGAAAGTTCAGGTCCCACCGAACGCAGAAATATTTATTTTCTTTCGAACGTTTCACCATCTAGCTACGTCCTAACACCGGCGCTGGTATCACTACGCCAATAAACGTTGATTTATATTGTTGTTTGATTTAATCTGCGTAGTGTTTGATTTATGTAAATATGGATGCTTCAACGGGCCTTTCAATCAATTTAATACCAGTTTCTTAATTTGGTTTAAATAGTAGTCTATGTACTACACCATTCTGCGAAATAACCGGTATCAGTAAATAGTCTTTATATACGTTTGTAGGTAGAGCCTCCGCCCGGCAAGTGGAAGGTCGTGGGTTCAGGTCCCACCGAAGGCAGAAATATTTATTTTCTTTCGAACGTTTCACCATCTAATCACGCCATACCATCGGCGTTGGTATCACTACGCCAATAAACGTTGATTGATATTGTTGTTTGATTTAATCTGCGTAGTGTTCGATTTATATAAATAAATAATTATTTTTTTTGGTCGTGTGATTGTCTAGATAGGAACAAGATGGATGTAAATAATACTTACACTCTACAGCCAAATGTGGTCTTTACGGACATGGCGATTTCGCCAAATATGATTTATGTCATCCTTTACCAATCCTTTCAGTTTATTCAGTTAGTTAGAATCACTCTCTATATAGTCGCACCTGTATAAGAGTCGGAAATTACCAATTGTTACCGCATTTGTAATAATCGTAACTGCAAATTCCTTAATTGATAAAATAGATAAATTTTAACAAAATAACGAACAAATATTGCGGATAAAAAGACGCTGACTTCAAATTTTCGTCTTGTGTTCTCTATTTCGATCCATTGTTGAGTAAACTACCCAGGCAACTATTCAGGAATTGCTGGCATTTGTCCGTGACATCTTACGAGGTTCAACATATAGCTGTCTGATCTATTTAATAGAAAAAGGACAGGAAAGGTACTCGTTTTTAACATCTACGACATTTCCATCCTGAAATTTAGGAGCTATTCTAAAATAGTTTCAATTCCTTCGGCAACCGGGCTGTGTGTGTGCCGAATATACCTTCTCAGCTACAATGACAATAGAGGCGGCGAACGGATAAAATTGCAGAGAGATTACATTTGGTGGGAATGAAATTCCGGATATTACATCCTTTTCTTTTTTTTTTTTTAATCAACGTTCTCTAGTTTTATGTCTGATATCATAAAATCGCCAAACTTTCAGCAGTAACCGACCCCAACGATTTCCCCGCTTAGATTTTATGTCGATCAAATGGGATTTTGATTGCAGTTTCGTCGTACGAGTATACGCTAGTCGTGTGGTTGCATATTTTGTCGCAAGATTAGAAAGAATTTTTTTTTGATCAAACGAAAATTTTCAGTGAACATGATAGAAAATTATTGTTAATGATGTCAAACTATATATATATTATCAAATTAAAATTAATTGTCTATACTTTAGATATCTGAATATTATAAATTTTTAAATCTATTCAATTGAAATTAGATATATAAAACGTGGAAAATATCAGTAGTTAATTTTGTTGATGATCGTTAATAATATTTATGAAACATTATACTCACAACTGTAATTGAGGACATGATTACTACCGAGATTACCAGGATTACTACCGAGATTACCAGGATCACTACCGTGATTACCCGGACATAATCACTTCACAAGAAATCTAAATAATCTAATACCAGAATTCTCCAAAACAAATCTTGGATTGGTATGCACGGGTTGTATGGGCCCTAGGGTGTGGAACCCTCTTCCTGACAGAATTAAAATTTTGAGTTCACTCCCACTATTTAAAAAAGTACCTACATAAATATCTTTTGGAAAACAAATTTTTTGTATAATTTCATTGATTTCTTCCTGTTTTTATATTTTAATTTATATAGTTATTTTGCCTCGGGCAGCTGGGACTCTGTCAGACCTTATAATCTCTACCCATAGCTGCCCGAGCAGATCGATTATTTGTATGTTTTTTTTATTCCATAATCGTTTCTGCCCGAAAATAAATTTGAATTGAATTGATTATTAACTACAGTAAAGGTATTATTATAAACAAATTTTAATTATACCTCTCATTTGTAAATAACATGAATTAAGTATTAGTAACATATAATTTCATTTTATTTTAACCCATGTTGTCATTATTTAATTTTTTCTTCAATTTATTTTTAGAAGAACTTTAGGTTATTCAAAAATTTTAAATCTATGGACAATTCGTTCTATAATTTAGGACGTTTGGAAATTTATGCTCCAACGTCAATATCGGTTCTTATTTTACTCAGCATTAAATCATTAAAAAAGCCATTACCTATTCACACCTCTCATTTTATTGTGAGAGAATTTTAATATTTTCCTTTAATTTATATATATATACACTAAATATTGATGATATTTAGTGTATACATGTAAATGATAATAATAATAATAATATAAATGTTAAATTTAGTTAACGTTAAATGTTAAATTTTAAGTTGAAAATTTTGAAAGCAATTTGCAGAAAAGTACGAATTACAACAAAAAGTTGAACCAAGAAATACATTTGCCAACTTGAAATATTAGGACAAGATAAATGTTGATTTTAATTTATTTTTAATAGCAATTCTAAAAACAGATATTTTTTTGAAAATTAAAGATATTTATATAAGACTTAATTCTCGGATATTTAAAATCATCTCCGTGATTTTATGATAATATATTTCTTCTGTGTTTGGAGGTCAGTTTCAATGTTTAAGATATATATGGTAATATTTAATTTTTGTCCCAGTATACATTTATCCGATATAACGTTTTAGGGTTCACCGCAACAGCTGCATTTGAAAAAAAAAAGGAAAAGCAAAATTAAAGAAAGAGGGTATAAGAGAGATAAAGCAAGAAACTAAAAGCTTGACTAAAATTTATAAGAAGGAAAATTGAAGTTAGGAAAGAACAGAAAGCAAAAAAATGAAAAGGGTAAATGCTAAGAATACAAATGAAACGGTTTTTAGTTTTCGAAATAATTTTTCCCGTTTGAAAGCAAAATTTTTGTGAGTGTATGTATCCTTTATTTATATACATTACCACGTAAATTAACGTCCTCATCTGTCTGTCTGTCTACCCGTCGCTCCTTCCTTCCTTCCTCCCTCATTCCCTTCCTTTCTTTCTTCCTTTCTTCCTTTCTTTCTTTCTATTTCATATTATTTTGTCATCCTTTTTCATACTGGTTAATGAAGAACCACATTCTTTATGGGAGATGTTGACCAATCTTTATACGTAATTCCCTGAAAGACATTTTTCAAGCATAGGCATATCTATATGAGATGGTGCTTGGCCACTGATATTTCAACAACGGCTCATTGAATGCATTCGTGGAACCCTTTGTGTACGTCTTAACCGCGTGCTGATAGGAAATTATCTTATTTTGCCGTTTACAGTAGAATGGCTATTCTGGAGTTTTCGCTGTAGCTGACACAGTGTTGTTGAATGCCTCTTGACATGGTAAATGATTATGAGCTTCATAATCAATCCTCGGAATAGAACTGCTATCAGAGCAATCCGATTCATCATAAATATTAGCTTCAAATTATACAATTCAATGGACACAACCGTCGATGAATAATGATGATAATGCATTACAACGTATATGGATATCAGA
>QLNU02014802.1:134416216-134466148 GCA_006491805.2 Dysdera silvatica
CGCTAATCACTGGTATAAGAAAGGGTGAGCTGGGGGTGTAGTGATACACCCTGATTAGATATCGTCACACATGAATATATATAACGAATGAATTTCTTTAAAGCAACTACTGCCCTCCGAATAGCTTTTGAATTGCTATAACAGTTCCTAATTCACGTATATATATAAGCCATGTGTGATATATTTGCTTTATCAATATATCAGTGTAATAACTAAATTGCATTGCATCAATTCATATAGGCAGCAGTGCCGTAACAAAGGCAAGAGCTCAGGCTTCTCAATCCCCCAACTGAGTATGAAAACTTATTTTCTCATGAGCCGCATCACAAAATCTTTTCACAAGATCACAAAATCATCATCAAATTCATCATCAAATCGTCATCAATTGTGTTCACATGATCACAAAATCAAAATTTAGCCCCACATAATCACTTGCGCTCCTTATGAATTTTGAATTGTGACGTTGGCCAATTAATGTAATTTCCCCTATTAACGAACCTCGAGGGAATGAGAAAAGTCTTCAATCAATTCGGTTCATTCATCGGAATGCTGTATGAAATAAGGATTAAGTTTAATATTTCAATCGATTTATTTTCAACACCCAGGTTTAAAAGAAATATCAGTCAACACATTTGAAAAATGTAGTGGGGCGTTTAGAAAACGTCATTAGAGCCCGGATAATTGATTATAAATATGCACTAAAACTCTCAAAATATGCACTTAGTATGAATGAGCATGCACATAAACTGAATAAATATTCACTTAATTATTTTTTCATTTGAAAATCATATGTTCTGGATTTGACAACAAATATATTTATCATTAACTGCCGAGCAGAAATATTTGATATCATAAAATGATATATTTTATATGGCACAATTTATATTGCACCATATTACGATGTGTCTCTCCATGTACTGAACAGTTAAGCTTTGTCTTCTATCACGAAATAATATTTTTTATGTCCGATAGATGGTTGTCCAGAGCTACAAATGTTATTGGACAGAACTCGTAAAGTTTTGCGGGTTGTTTATTACAAATAATTTGTCGGTGATGGACTAACATCCATGCCTACCGTTGAGAGAAAATGATGTGGAATTTTACTTTATGTAAACACTATATTTATTTGTCTGATCTTATTTATTATATATATATTATTTATATATTATTTATTATATATATATATTATTTATATATATTATTTATTATTATTTATATATATTATTTATTATATATATATATTATTTATATATTATTTTATTATATATATATATTTTATATATTTATATATATTATTATATATTATTTATATTGTGCTCATCTTATCTGATCTCAAATCGACTTACTAATTCAACAAACAAAGCAAATCTTAGATTTCACTATAACGCTAGTGGCTAACATTTAGCCATGACTGCATTTTTTAGCACCCTAGAATATCATTAAGCGTGAACGTTTATAAATTTCTTTCCAGATAAAAGTAAGAGGAAAGATGATTAGTGTTGTGGGTAATATTTTCCAATAAAGAAATAATAAAACTTTTAAAATTAATGGAAACACTCAAAATATGCATTTATTCTGGAAAATCATCGCTTTATGCATTTATATGCGCTGACACTAAAAAAACAAAATTCCACAATTGCATATGCATATATTCATTTGCGTATAACTCGGGCTTTTGTTATTATTGTTATAATTCGAATTATACCATACAATTTAAAAACTTTACATTTAGTATAATAATAATACATTGCATTATAATAATAAAGTGACAACAAATAAATCATTTTTCCTTGTTAGAAAAAAATTTAGTTAGAAAAAATTTAAAGAAGTATCGATTTTATTAATTTTGGTCGTATTTATAGAATATTTTACTTATATTTTTTCAAGAAATTAAAACAAATTTATTTCTGTATCAATACACAATAGACCATATACGTGCAAAGAACATTTAGTGCATCACTGGATTTTTCGAAACTTTGAGGTGAGGGATTAATTCTTCTCCTTGTTCATAACCCAATGCCCTCCATCTGAATCGTCCAAATTTCTTTTTACTGTGTCATTATAAATTTAATCCAAACTTCTTAATTCCGTTACAAAAACATCTTGGCGATATCCATCTAACGACACTCGAAATAACTTGAGGGTAATGCACATCCGTAAAGAAATTGGATCGTTTAAGGGAAACACAGTCACAAAACGAAGTGTATGCCAAAACCGCCAAATGCGGCTGTAAAACGGAAAGTCTCATTAATCAAGAAGAAAATTATTGAGAGCGATTAATGCCATTGTTGTCTATGGATTATTTAGCAGGACCTCAAAATTCTGACTCTAATTGGAGAGTTTCATTAATTGGATTCACCTTATGGAAAGAAAGATTAATGACATACGGTTTTTTACGTTGATCTTTATTTTGATCATCAATATGGATACCTATATCATGTGAAGATATAGCACAATGATATTTAAATTGCGATGAGTAAACATGGCAAATGTTTCAGTTCCAAGAAGAAGAGAAATGAAAAAAAAATCTCAGCGTCTGTTCATTTTGAAAGTTATGCATTCCAGGATATCCTGGTCAATCCATTTGCGTAAATTACCAAGAACTTTGGGAAAGAGCTATAGCAACCGAAACGGCCTAGATTACTTCGATTTACGGAGGGGATCATCGAACGAAAGAATCGATTATTTACACCAACCTTACCCGAGACATGGTGTCAGCAACGATGTCTTGAAACAAAGAGGGAACCGAACAAATATATTGGGATTCTGATTTCATCAAATCCTACTGGGATTACAAGAGGAATCTACATTGTGTTTGCTTTAGACAGAGTTTCCTCTCATCACGAATGCTTCAGATGTGTTTTTTCAGACTTACATCAAATATACCTTTGTTGCATTATTTTGGTTTTTTCAGTAAGTAAATTGAAAAACAATTATGTAGATATATAGAAAAGTATCACATTTTTATCTGAATGTTTCATAGAATCGTAGCGGGAAAGTTTAAACTATTTTTTATTGAGACTGCTGAAAGGTAGGTATTGAGGCACCGTGATAATGATATAAATGATACACGCATAAAAATAATATATGTGTAAAATAAATATCAATATATATGTTGACAGCGGTAGGCAAAATCTGAAATTGAAGCTACTGCGGATAAATTGTTGTTCAAATTTTATAGAGAAATAATATTGCAGCTGATAAAAGTAAGTAGATTTAACTCTATCTACTACTACGTTATACCAACTAACAAACCACTTTTCATATAAACTATATCCATATAGCATTAAACGTGCTAGCTGAAGATTTTTGAAGAAAGTTCTGAATAAGTAAGATATAAACATTCAAACTGTAGCGACAATCATCTATCAGACATTGCAATTACCAACAAACCCAAATTCGATTTTAGGAAAAAAAGTAGGAGCCATTTGGTTTCCATTAACATCAGAAAATACAAATAAAATGATATAAAGTATGAACGATATCATTAGAATATAACTGCAAAATTAAAAAAATCAAATTAAATTATACTTGCGATAAGAGCTTTTTATGTATGTAACCTCCTTTTCAAAATAAATCTGAAAATACTTTTGCCTTGTACTGATTGTACACATACAATCTCATATATTGTATATACGCACTTACTGTGTCAATGCTCTATAATTTTTATTTAAATGCTGGTGTTACAAATAAATGAATTTTTTAAATAAATAATATATAATTATAAAATTAAAGACGCTCCGATATCTTAATTTAAAATGTGCCTTGATAATTTTAATATCGTGGCCAAAGAATCTGATTCTGTAGAATCCATCTGCAACTTACACAAGGGCAAGGAAAAGATATACAATTTATCGTTATAGACCGAGTTGAATATGACGTACTCTATAACAATCAGAAATTGGAGAGAATACAATTATAGACAGTATCAGTATAAACGGATTGAACTGTATATTTTTGAATGTTTATTATCATTTTTAACTATAGTAGTAAATAGTTGTTTAGGTTAAAGCGCATTCTAAATTCGGTTATAAGAAAAACCGAACACGCCTACTGAAATACTTATAATTCTAATGCCAAGTTTCACACTACATTATCCATGTTTATAGAGGCTCGTGGCAAAAGGAATATAAGGTGTTACGTATTTTTATATTAGTGCATAAATACTCTAATTTAAAGTCCACGACTAGACAATGATTGATTTTGGTTAATGAGTCCAAGGTGTCAAAAAATTGTGAAGCTAGAAATCGCTCCTCTTTCGTTTCAGAGTGGGCAAGAATTTCCTTTGATACAAACAATAGATTTTCTTTCCCAACCTCTTCTGTTGAGGGAGGTTGGAGGGTAGTGTTGTTAGGAGTCTGAAAGGATCATCAATTAGACTCGTTGACAATCTCTACGACTTTTCCAACGGTGTTCGACATTTGAATCAATCACGAAGTGTCAGCTTGGGGCAATCGCCGCAATTCCGAAGTGGGGAAGAAGAATGGAAAGAAGAGCTTCCCCAGGAGTCTCGGTTAGCTGGACTGACTTAATTCTTTCTGAGATGCTCCATCATGAACGCTGCTTCCTTTCTTGTCTTAGCCACATGTCTACAACGTCTAAACAGAACATCAAGTCGCACATATGTGGTACACACAACTACTCTTCTCAAAGTACTCAAAGAAAAAATGGTGTTGATGGTTTCGAGGGCGAAAAAGAATTTTCAAAGTTAATAATGAAAGGGCATCCTTTCAGTATGAGATGAAATATAGTTTGGTAAGTTGACATTTCTCTCTTAAAACCATGTAAGGCCTCGGGTGAATCTTTAGCAATTATCAAGAATAAATAAATGTAATTGCCAATTCAAAGTGATTATGATATCTTTATACCGTACCATGTAAACCATTGTTAGTCGAAGAAGTTTTTCTTAAATTCAGTGTTTGCAATTCCAAGAGGATCGACGAGCCTTGAAAGTTTAGCTTACACAAATGTAAACTAGTAGTTTATTCTTTAAAATTATTTCCTTCCAAATGCGATACATAAAATAGGAACCATCCATAAAAGTATTTAAAATGTAACTGTTGTCAGCTAAGTTAAGCTACCTTTTGCGAAGATATTTTTAAGATGAATTTAATGATGAGCCAATAAATATCTGTTTACGGCTCATTTATACTCATGAATTGGTAGAGAATACAAATGTCTCTTTAATAAAATTTAATGCAATAATGTAAAAAATAAAAACATGCAATTAATTTCAAAACGGTGTGTTTCGTTTTACTAGACTTTTTTTGTGCTTGTATCACGAAATTTCCGATAACAACTGATGACAATATTCAAGATTGTATTTCTTCTCGAAACCTGCTATTTAAACAAATTCTTTTAATCACATCAGCACAATTATTCTTGATGTAGTGTTATTTGTGTCATGGACTACATCTCGCCTATTTAGATTTAGATGGCATCCTAAGGTTTTTTCGCTGAAACACATAATTTAGAGCTATCCAGAAATTGCTTGTTTACCACCATACTGCCGGGAGCATACACTCCTGAAATTTCAATAATATTTAGATTATTCCTGCAGGACGCAAAGCAAGTATGTGTTCTTAGATGCTTCCGAAACAGCAGCTTCAAATGTCATTCTTTTCTCCCAGAATTGCAATCCCAACTAAGATTTGAAAAATGTGTCAATAAAGATTTTGGAGACTTTTCGCATTAAGTTATCATTTCTTTGGATACTTTTGGTATTACAATGTTCTTCCTATCACACCACTGTTCGTTTGGATACGATTTTTACTTTTAATTTTTCTAATGACAAGGGTAATCGGTAAGCTAGTTTCATTAATTGTTTTATCTCTTATAAGGTTGTAAGGTACAGAGATTTCACTCGTGAATTTTATTTTTAAAAATGGTACAAGTTTTGGCATAAAGATAATCTGTTTCAATTTCAAATCAGTGGTATTTATAACTTATGTGTTCATCTTAATTTTTTGTTTACATTAGAGGGACATAGAAACCTTACCGAAGATATCTGTCTTCCTGTTTCTTCTCTTTTTTTGAAGTTATGTTTGCTTCTTATAAACAAATCTAGCCAATTTATTCACGTATAGTTTAATTTATCGCTATAATAAAAAATCTACTTATAGAAGTTACGAACTTAAAATATAAAATAAATCTTTTCAAAATTTACACTGCTTCTGATTAATCTTTCCTAAATAAAATATAAAAATTGTACCTTAAAAGTGCTACAAGCTAAGGAAATTATGTTTTATTTTCAAACGTAGATTTTTCTTGGATAAATGGATTTTCACATTCGAAATATTTCTGTGTTTGATTAGTAGGGTAAAATCATCAAGGACTGTGAATTAATAGTATGTACTTTTGCCACTTTTCTCCTATTCTTAAGAAAGCTCTGATCTCAGCTAGAGCTTCAATGTCAAAATTATGAAGTATAATAAAATTCCCCACAAGAAATTACAAAACACTCGCCCCGGTGACTTTATGTGTTGACCAATATTTGGAAATTATGTTAGCTCTGAGAAGGATAGTAATACCTTACAACCATGTATACGGAGAAAAGGAGTTTGGTTCCTGTCCTCGATGACCTAGCTGTTATGGCGCTCCGGGCTCAACGGAGAGACCCTAGTTCGATATAATTCCGGAGCGATATCTCTTTTCCCCTATACCTAAAAAAATGCTAGAGTCTGAGCTAAAGCGTGGGTGTCAAAATTATTAAATATAATAAATCTCTCCCTCCCACAAAATAAAATTACAAAACAATCGTCCCGGTGGCTTTGTGTGTTGACCAATATTTGGCAATTGTGTTATCCCTGTGAAAGGTAATAATATCTTACAATTATATATTCCATAATTATATTTTGCTGCTAGTGTTTATATATAAAAAAAGACTTGTTTAAGTCCACATGTTTTCAAACAAATTGCAAATACCTTTAAGATAGTTATTTGTTTTACATGGGCTGTACTTTCTCTGAAAAATATTTACTATTCATTTACGAGTTTTATATACAAGAAAATTAGTTATTAGTTATCATTATATGTTATTTACAAACTTTTTGAATAGGAATCGCATTTTCAGTTAGTTTTTCCCGGAAAGATTGGATTTTAGGTCGAATTTCCGGTGTCCTCGCCTAGGGAGACGGAACAAAAATAACCACATGGTTTTCGACATCAAGGAAAAGCATTAAAATCTAATTCAGTGACTCCGGACTAAGATTAAGCGCTTGCGGGGAAGTTCCTTACTGGGGGATAAAAAAAAACCTATTATAGAAAGCAATCTCAATCCCGTTTTCTCATTTCTATTCAGAAGTTCTTCTTCTTAATAGATTTTGAAACTGAATCGAATGCTGAGGCCTGTGGATTATACGTACTATAAAATACGGACAATTACAACGGCTGATAAAACGAACTAAAAAAAGGAGCAAAACGAATGAAACTAGATGATTTTCCCCTCCTCTTTTTAGACAACTGTTATCAATCGAAATTAAATTGAAACTTTTAACGTATGTTGTTTCGGAGCATAATTCCCAGTTCTCGGAGTTTCCCAAGAGATGGGAATTGAATCCATGTGAACAATTTAAATGAGGTCTTTTTAAAACAAAGATTTTAAGACAAAGGAAAATCAATGAAAGCAGAAAAGTCTTATTCCTCCTAACAAAACAATACAGAGTTTCACCAGGAGATTCCATAACAAACAGTTATTTCGACACTGGCGAAAGGTTTAAAAACACGATGTTGTCAAGTGACGGCAGAATTTCTGCCTTCACTTGACAACGGGAGCAGTTGGCTCCCGAAACGTCGTGTTTTTAAACCTTACGCCAGTGTCGAAATAACTGTTTGTTATTATTTCTCCTGTTCGCAATTGTTGAAACTCTATAGATTTTCAGTAGTCTTCGGAGTCTGTAGTAAGAAGAGTCTATAGTCAGTAGTCTTTCAGTAGTCTATATAGATTTTCAGTAGGACATAATCTGTTATATGTTACAAAAATAATTTCAGTTAGCTTCTGAAAGTCATTTATGCTCTAAAAATTAGCCTTCTCAACCAACTGAAGTCCTCCAGGTCAATGATATTTTCTCTTACATTTGCAAATGGACTCTGAATATATTTTTGCTAGTAAATAGGAAGTAAATGAAGGCACTAAAATTTTAATTAGACTTAGCATTCAAACTCGACGTGGCATTAGCTAAAACGCATTAAATATTAGTATTAACGTGGGACTGCCCAGTTTTTTATGTTGAACGTATCCCAAGGTGCCAACCAAAATCGCCCCCACCAGTGGCGTAGAAATTCAAAATTTATGGGAGATCAGGTAGCTTTAAGAAGAGGATAATGTAGTGAGGCTTTGACAAGAAGATTGCGTCTTGGCAACCAATATGAGGGTCCTGGCATCCTTATCTCTTGCCCTACCTACGCCATTGATTCATGAAGTTACACTTATTGGAAGCTTTCCATATTTATGAACAATAAGGGACTTTGTTAATGATCATAAACCTACACCTTCTTTAGCATTGCATGGAAGGGGAGCACGTTCTGATAGACTCCATTTTACTAATTACTGTCACCCTCCTTTTAAATTTCCCGCTAATACGTAGTGTAGATGCCGGACAAAGTAGAGCAAAATGGCAATGGTAAGTGTTCAGCTGCAGTTTTTTTATATCGGTTCATGAAAGAAGATAGCGACTGCTTGCGATTGATGTGACACACTGCGCAAAAATAGTAGATAAATATAGCACAATACTGTCGCAAAGTGTTATATGTATCTACTAGCGACTGCTGTGTGAAGAGACTCAATACCTTATCTAATCTAATAGAACTAAGCTCCACGACTTTGAAAGTAATGTCTAATATAGTACGTCTATTTAAGAAAATATAGTTATCATAGTCGATATTTTTTAAATGAATAATAATTATATTTGTGATAATATGAGACGAAATAACAATGTTTATAGACTTCTCCTAAACTTATGGGTGAATTACGGAACGCAAAAAATCTATTATGGTAATCAATGTCGAAAGAGATATCAATAAGTGACATTTGAACCCTTTTTGTCATTCCTAAATATTTATAAAAAACCTTATCATAATTTTTGTAATACCAAACTTATTCTAAAATTAATTGTTTTATAAATTAAGAAAGTCTGGTAAACCTGAAAATTTTCTGGCATAATGTCATTAGTTTATTTGATGTGCTTATTTTTAGGGACGCACATAACTTTTACTGATATTGTAACAAACACACGTTATTTATTTTTATTTCGCTAATCTAACGACGTGATACAAGCATAGGTGAATTTTGTGGCACTGGACTTGTTGTAATCGTTTATATTACAGCAATGTGTGTATGAAATGCCCTATTCTATCATATATATATATATATCTTCTCATGAAATGCCAGCATCTATCATCTAAAAATTTCTCTCTAAAAAGTTGTTACGTATTTTTACAATTAAATCATTATTATTTCAATTTTACACGATTTTTGTGTTAGAATCCATCCTTGTTTTTTTTTTGAAAATCAAATTTACTTATCTCGAAAACTTACCATAACCTTGAATCAGATATACCTGAAAACACCCTTTACAAAACATTCCATAGATTATATACATTCATGCCCAGTGTGTAAAATGAATGAATGAATGAATCATTAATCAATCAAAGTTAGAAAAGCCAAACGTTATGGAGAGAGAGAGAGAGAGAAACTACTTTCTGAAAATATCTTTGATATAAGCTAACGATATTATAATATTTCAACCATCAACCGTTTCCTCAGACATCTCTTTCGCTTAGTAATGCTGACGCATTACGGCCAGGTATATAGTCATTTCCTTGAAGGAGCTTGACATCGTCTTTAATTCCATAATCTTCAGCCTCCCAACTGATGCGTTCAGAAATCGCATCATCATTTTCTTTCATCCCATCCTTCGCTTATGATTCCGTATTCCTACACAGATAAGTCTCGCCTTTGGTGAAGGATACTTTCGCGGAAATTTCGACTCGGAGTTTCCACTACATAAATCAAGCATCTCTCTGCGTTCACGCTCGGTAGCGCGTAGCTATCAAACCGCGTTCCAATTATTTATCCTGAAGGGCCTGCGCAATCCTTTTCTCTTGTCTTGATCCTCTTTGTCCTGGACGACAGCGAGGAGCAACCTTGCACCAGCAGAAATGGCTTTATGAGCCGTGAGAGGCTTTAATGGATCGAAGTGGCAGAATTTCTCCAGGAAATATAAGGGCAATGCCATGCCACAAGGTACGTACAGAAATGCCGGAGGCAGATTTGCCTACCAACATGAAAGGAGTACCAAAGTGAATTTCAGGAACGACAAAAAGAGAAATTTAATCTTGTTTCGCAGTATTAACGGTACTAGTAAACCATGTATTTCATCGATAGTTTCGATAAAAGGTGACACCAAATTGCTCTCAGGTACTTCAGCTATTTGTGAATATGATGTATAAATTCGCTAGAATTAGAC
Source organism: Dysdera silvatica (assembly GCA_006491805.2). Lineage (NCBI taxonomy): Eukaryota > Metazoa > Arthropoda > Arachnida > Araneae > Dysderidae > Dysdera > Dysdera silvatica. The sequence continues at coordinate 134,426,683 of QLNU02014802.1, forward strand.
CCAGTTTCTGTAGCAAAAAATCAGTACTGTTTTATTTATGCCAAACCTGGAAAATAAGAAAGGCAGTAGGAAAATGTATTCGTTTTTATAAATAACACTGCTCTTACAATATTGAACAACAACTGGCCAAGGAAGACAACAAATATAGAATTTTGAAATGTCTACAGAAAAGTTTGTCAGAAATAATGAAATATATCTAGCTAGGGTAAAAACTAAAGAAGAAATCGAACAACGGTTATAGACAAACTCTAGAGTTGAACACTCAAGGAAGAGGGCAAAGTGATAGTCCACCTGCATAAGCTATGAAATTAAATACATTACGAAATTAATACATTTAATACATTAATACATTTAATACGTTTAATACATTAATACATTTAATACATTAATACATTTAATACGTTTAATACATTAATACATTTAATACATTTACTACATTAATACATTTAATACATTATAATTAAATACATTTGTAAAACTTCAACTCATGGTAACTCCAGTTCTGTTCCTGTAGAAAATCCGTTTTTGTCTAGTCAGATCCATAAACCATAGTTACCTGTGATTAGCGTATTGCCACTGGCAGAGTATGAAATTGTGACGCTTTTCTTTCCTTGTATTATTCACTTCTAACGAAAACAAAATTTTTTAGTGGCAATAGCAACGATACATACCTATGTAATTGTTAATAACGCTCAAGTTATTTGACGCATACGTCAAATTTCACCTCGAAATATACCCAGTTTTATTCATCTCAGGAAATCCACTTTGGTCTTGTTAGAGCCATAATAAAGAAAGCTCTTTTTTTGTGCAAAATATATATAAGGTATATAATATATAAAATATATATAATATATAAAATATAAAAATATATAGGGTGCCATTTGAAATAAGAGAGAAAAGGCGAATTTTGTAATTTTCAACACACTGTCCATATTTATATGGAATTCTTCATATTACAGAAGGATAGCACAATCAGGAATCTATAAAATGAGATATAAATGAACTTTTCCCGTTGAGAAGAACTGGAGTTATTCAGAGTATTACCTCCATTTTGGGACACCCTGTACATAGGCAGACCATCGAAGTTCATGTTACGCCTAGACCTACACAATTCGGAGCAATCAGAGCCCCTGCTATCAAAAAAAAACCAAATCCCAGATTGCTTCTGGTAGGAAAACGGCACACATTATGCAATACCATTGGAAGTCACACCCAGGTGAACGGTAAGATAGACGAAAGACACTACGTCACCGAGGAGCAGTGCACTCATAATTTCCACGGAATCTGAACCCGGTAAGATTTAGGGTCCAACCCAACCCCACTCGGGACTACAAAAAGCAGTTGGTGAGCAAGCGCATTTGTTTGTCTTTGGTGACATTGAGGGTCGAAACCCGAATGAATATTTGTGAGAGAAAGCGATAGCCTTGCTGAACCTGGTAGAAAAAGTAATTATCCCTCCATAGCTTCCATATTAGAAAATGTAATTCAGCACTGTTAACCCACTATTCGGTTCTCCTTCCAAGATCCTGGCTACTCCAATATGTGAAATTAATTCAAACAAGGGACAAAAAAGTGTTTTTCGGCAATAAAAAATTGAAGAAAATGCACAAAGTCTTTCATGAGATGTCAGGGATATGGAAAATTATTCAGGGGTTGATGATGAAAAGCAACTTTTAGGGGCTCTATCAGTAATGAGCCTACAGCTGTGAAAAGCGAGTAAAGCCAGAATTAAATGGGGGGATTCTACATGCGGTTTTGGGAAATGGCCTGGATTCGTCTGTTTCCAGAGTCGCCCTCTTTTGTTTGATCATAATAGTGAACTCCCTATGATTATGGAAGCGTAAAACAGTTAAATTCCTAGCCATGCTGACAACTGCGTAATACTTTACAACTGAATCAAGGGCAGCTGCATAATTAATGACTTTTCAGTGTACAAGGATCAGTTACGCCAAGTGGATATGTTTCTGTAAATGGTTTCACGGCTATCCTCACAAAACCACCACGTATCCTAATCACCGACATTGCGTTGACTTACATGAAGTCGGAATACAGAAAAAAAAAAAAAAAGATTTGTAGAAATTATTTAAAGTAAGGCAATTAGGGATCAAATAATTACTGTGATTTTTGAAGTTAATTTAGTGCATATGTGCAAGCTATAATTGACCTTCGGTAAGAGTTTCTATCGGGAATACATGTATCTAGTACCTACATATATATATATATATATATATATAAAAGTTTTCCTCGCCCATTCTTGGCGGAAACAGGCTTTGGGACGGGCAGAGCGCCATGTTCCCAAGCCTCTTTTTACATCACTTCTTAATGTGCCATGTCTAGAAACTTCCTGACAATGTGACACGTGTTTAGGATTGTGGCTTTTTGTATTTCAATGTAGGTGTTTGGGTCAATGTTGAGTATCTCCAAATTCGTCGCAAGCGTTTTTGGTACTATCCCTGTTGCTGAGATGACTAACGGGATGATGAGGATCTTTTCCATACCCCATATATCTCGTACTTCATGTCTGAGATCTTGGTACTTGGTGATTTTCGTTGTGTAGGTTGTCTGTATGTTATTGGTGTTGGGTACTGCTATGTCGATTAAGTACGTGGTCTTATTCGATTTATCGACGAGGGTTATGTCAGGACGGTTATGTGGGACTGTCTTGTCTGTTATGATTGCTCTATCCCAGTAAAGCTTGTGTGTTTCGTTCTCATGCACGGTCTCTGGCTCATATTTGTAGTACGGGCATTTTTCTGTCAGAAAGCCAGCATTCGCTGCCAATTTCTGGTGGACTATTTTCGCTACTTGATCGTGTCTATGTTTGTAGTCTGACTGCGCAAGGATCTTGCATCCTGCCATCACGTGTTGGATTGTCTCCGATGCCGCATGACAGTGTCTGCATTTGTCGCTTTCTATGTCTTTTCTCTGGATGAATTTCTGATTGTTCCTTGTTGCGATCACTTGGTCTTGGATGGCTAGCATGAATCCTTCTGTCTCTGGCTGGAGAGTGCCTTTGGCCAGCCAAGAATTTGATGCCTTTTTGTCAACGTGTGGTTGTTGCAGGTCATTGTAGTGCCTGCCATGTAATGGTTTTCCGGCCCAAGTTCTCAGTTTCTGTTCGTTGGCTGTTTCCAGGACACGCTCTTCGGTACTACACAGGTTTAGTGGCGTGTAATTTGCATCTGCTTGTATTATGGCTTGGATGAGTGGCGATCGGGGACTCTTCAACTGGAAGTATTGCCTCATGCTCTGGATCTGCTTGTCATGTAAGTCTTTGAGGTCCGCTTGTCCGCGTCCTCCTTCTTCCCGGGGTAGTGTTTGCCGTTCAATTGCCGTTGCAGGGTGTAGTTGTCCGGCTCTTCTCTGGATGGTTCTCATTTTCCGCTGGAGTTGTTCTAGTTCAGTGTTGGACCATTTGATGATCCCGAAGGAGTAGGTGAGCACTGGTACCGCATATGCGTTAATTGCTTGCGTGGTGTTCTTCCCGCTCAGTTTCGTCTTCACAATGCTTCTAAGTCTTTCTTGGAATGCTTGCGTGAGCTGGACTTTGACTTTCTTGTGCTCCTGCTGCCGTTTTTGCATTATCCCTAGGTATTTGTAGGTTTCGCCCTCGTCCAAGGTCTTCAGTAGTCTCCCGTCTTCGAGTTCGATGCCTGGTAAATCTTCTTTGCTATTCTTCTGTATTTTGCACTTATCGAGGCCGAATTCCATTCCTATGTCCTTGGAGAATGTCTCTGTTATACTGATGAGTTGTCGGAGTTGGGTGATTGTTGGCGCGTATAGCTTGATGTCATCTACGTACATGAGGTGGGAGACTTTATGTAGGTTTCTCTTGTCTTTCTTCAGCATGTATCCGTATTTACTTGTGTTCAGCATCCTTGACAAGGGGTTTAACGCCAAGCAGAACCACTGGGGGCTTAGTGCGTCTCCTTGAAAGATTCCGCGGCGGATGGGGATCTCGGCCGTTTCTATTTTACTGTCTGGCGTGTTTAGCTGTAACCGGGTTCTCCATTGTTTCATGCTGCTCTGTAGGAATCGGATGATTGAGGGATGCACTTTGTATATGCTGAGTATTTCAAGGAGCCACGAGTGCGGAACAGAGTCGAAAGCCTTCTTGTAGTCTATGTATGCGGTGTTGAGTTTTCGCTTTTGTTTTCTTGCTTGTTCCAGGATAACTGAGTCGATGGTAAGCTGCTCTTTACATCCCAGAGTCCCTTTCTGGCATCCCTTTTGTTCTTCCGTCATTAAGTTGTTGCTTTCGCTGTGCCGGCTTATTTTTTCAGAGATGCACCCCGTGAGTATCTTGTACAGGGTGTTAAGGCACGTAATGGGTCGGTATTTCGCTGGGTTACTGGTATCCTGGTCCTTCGGTAGGAGGTAAGTTATTCCCTTGCAGAGGAATTCAGGCATTTTGCTGGGGTCTTCAATTATCGCCGTAAGTTCCTTGGCTAATGGGCCATGGGCGCTGGTAAATTTCTTGTACCAGAAGTTGTGTATGCCGTCAATACCCGGGGCTTTCCAGTTGTGCGTACGTTGGATTACCTGCTGGAGTTCCTCTATCGTGATGCCCGTGTACTCCATCTCCTCTATTCCTCTCGTAGCCTCCATTTCTTGCTGAATCCAGGGGGCGCTTTTGTGCTGTACTTCATTGGACCATAGTGTCTTCCAGAAGGTCTCTATTTCTGCTGGCTTTGGGGCTTCGTACTTGTCTTTGTTCGCTGGGGTCTCTCGAAGCTTCCTGTAGAAGGCCTTCTGGTTTGCTTGGAATTGCATGTTCTGTTGTTTTTTGTTGGTATAGTCTTTGTATCTTCGGAGTCTTCTGGCGTATACACCCAGTTTTTGTTTGAGGGTATCCAGATATTCGCTGATGTGTTTATTGGGCTCTTCGTGTCTTGTATGAATCCTATTTCTCTTAAGGGCCATCTTCACTTTCCTCACTAATTTCTTACTCCTATTTCCCTGCATGTACTGGGTTATTCGCCCTATGCTGCTGCGGAGCTCTTCTATTCTTTTTTGCAGTCTCACTTGCCATGGTGGTTGGGCTTTGTTTCCTCTGTTACTTCGGCCTTCGTTCCTTACTTCGTACCCATTGGCGCGTGATGCCGCTACTGCTGCACAGTATATGGCGGTGTGTATTTCCTGTAGGGAGTTGTGGTTCTGTAGGTGTAGTGGTAGAGTATGTTCATTGAGGATCTTGGTTGCTTTGCAGAGTTTCCAAGATGCCGGTTGGCGTGGTATTCTTGGCCTTGTTGCGGCATCCGAGCCTTCATATTCCGCCAGGGCACATTGGAAACCTTCTTCCATTTTCTCCACGTCCCTCCTCTCTTCTTCTTCTATGCTTGGTTGGAGCGGTTCTCTTGCGCCAATAGCTGGTGCTTCAGGGTTTGCCACACTGGTTGAAGTGTTTGCCAGGTCATTGGCGACTTCATCTCTTAACCTTTGTAGTATGGGCTCTGCTAGGATGTTTAATATATATATTGAGTGCCTGTAAAATATACATATATCGTATACATAAAAGATATACATATATCGAGTACATATAAGATATACATATAGTGCCTGTAAAATATACATATATCGTATACATAAAAGATATACATATATCGAGTACATATAAGATATACATATATCAACCTATAAGATATATACATATATATATATTGGGTACCTATAAGTGTAAATCATTGTCTTGTATATGAGAGTATATTTCGCAAAAGTACAACAGTACAAAAATAGTTATTTGTTTGTGTGTCATGACGCAAGTGTAGTTAAGATTATATTATTCGGGAACCTACAGTTTTTCTACAAAATATGAACGTTTATTGCTTAAGGAACCTAGTTCCAGGTTACGGTGGGCAAAAACACTAAATGCTCTCTATGGTACTGTTGAAATTGAATCATGGTCAATAACACAATGTATAAACTCGTTGTTACTACTCCCCAGTAAGGCTACAAAGACTAGCAAATGTATGTTTCTTATTTAATTTCACACATATGGTAAATGAGGGTAAGAGGACGCACCTGGGAGATTTTTCAATATAAAGATGAGAGTTGAAAAGATAAAGCCCCGAAAATATGCTGAATCCTAGTATATTAACTCAGAAAGGAGGATGCAGACAATGAAAATCGCAACTTTCTAAAAAAGATGTTTTAGGATATATAAGAAAAAAAATGCCAAATCTATTTTTTGTTTGTATTTTTACATTGTATTTTTTAACAAACTTCTCATATTTCTACGGAATTCTTCATGGTACAGAAAGAGATCGCATTCGGGAATCTATAAAATGAACTTTCTCCGTTGAGAAGAACTCGAGTTGTTAAGGGTGATACGTTCATTCTGGGACACTATAATTCTTTTAAATCACTACACACAGAATTCTTTAAAATCACTAATTATATAAAATTCTTAGAAATCCCTTTAGAATACATATGTAAGTTTCATAATCGCTATAAAATACCGGTATAATTATCCTGAATACAGGGGTTGGACAAAAATATGGAAACATCTTGCAAAAAGCATATAAACCCATTTATATGCATATAAGACCATTTTCGGCATATAGAAGTGCTTGCGGTTTTCTAAGGATGGATAATAGAGGTCCTGCATAGTTATCAGAACAATCTCGTACGATTCTTCTTGCAAAATATTTGAAAGTTCCCTTAACAATAGTGGAGGTGAATAGCATGTTCGAAAATTTAACTCCGACACTACTCACAAGGGCTTGACAATATTGAGATTGGGCGACTGTGGAGGATATGGAAGATATGAAACTCCTTCTCGGCGCTCAGAAAACCAGTCTCGGACGATGTGAGCTCTGGCAATAGGGCCTTCGTCATCTTGATATATAGCATCATCATCAGAAAACAAAATTTGCACCATGTGATGCGCCTGGTCACTCAGAATGGTCATGCAGATTTCGGTAGCGACTGTACCTTGCAGGGTAATGATGGGTCCGGCAGAAAATTAGGATATGGATGCCCGTATCATGATGGAACCTCCACCCGCCATGATTTACTCTTGGTGGCAAAGATTTGGGACTGTAAAATCAGGATAGCAGTCTCCAGACATGAATTCGGACAGCTCAAAAACAGTGTGGAGCTCGGCTTGTCTGACCAAATGACCTTTGTATATTGATCCATAGTCCAGGTTTTACGACTATGGCACTACTATCTCCTCTCAGTAGCATTTTGATCACTGATGAGTGGTTTTGGAATGGCAATTCATCCATAAAAACCGTGCTTGCGCAATTCCCTTCGTACTGTTTGGATGCTGATAGTGTTCGTGAGTACAATATTTAGATCAGGTGTCGCTTCTGAAACTGTGGACTTCTGATTTTTCATCACAAACTTAAGTAACATTGGTCTGCCTCTGTCATTCAACGCAGATTTCCGTCCATGGTTTTATTTGTCAGATGAGGTTTTTCCAGTCTTTCTCTATGCAAACAAATGACACATATAACATGTAGCTGAGTTTATATCGGTAGTTGAATTACGACAAAGAGATAGCACCTTCTACAAACCCCCCTATAGCACAAACGTAAATTAAGGCATGGATTTTGCAAGGTGTTTCCATATTTTTGTACAAAACCTGTATTTAATATATGGGATTCATAGCTACTCTGCTTCCAAGAATACGTTTCGAAACTAAAAATCAATTCTCTACGTATTTCTATTTAACTCTTATATCAGTTCTGCTCTGTTTGCTTTTTTTTCAACCTTTTCTTATTTTTTCACACCATGTTCAATTCCACGTTGCAAGCTATCTTCTCGGTTAACAAAGGAAAAACCATGCATATTAATAGGGTAATTTGCATACGTTAAGAATATTCTTTTTTCCTGTGCTTACTTTCAAATTTCTTCTCTTAAATTTAATGAGAATTTGAAGTTTAAAAATGTCCTGATTATCTTACGGGCATAACATAAATTTTAAATATCGAAAAGTATGCGTAATTAGCTTAAATTAATAAATAGTTTAAAGCAAAAATCAACGTTAATGTATGATAAAACCATGAGAAATTTTTTCTTAAAAAGCGTAAATCATGGGCTTCAGATTTGCCTTAAAAATCAAATAGGGTGAGGAAAGTGTATTGGGAGTCTGAGATAAAAGACTGTTCACTGCCGTCAATAAATCAAAACTAGGGACATGGTGAGTAGAAAAATGGCAAGAGTTTGACAATACCGTTTGAAGTCGGAACCCATGCTAGTGGCATGGCAGTCTCAATGTGTTATTATTAGGCGCTTTAGAGCAGTGGACCTACATTTTCATAAAAAATCCGAGCCGCCTAAGGCCTAGGAAACCAACCCACGGAATACAGTGATAGAATGGACAGTTCGTCCGTACGCGTTTTTTTTTATTTTTTCTGACACGGGTGTTAGTCTAACATTGATTAACGGCAAGCTATGTGGAAGTTTCACATCTGGGCCTGTAATAAGATGTAATTTAGGAATGCTGGGAAGAAATATTATGCGCTGCTTTTGAGATCGTTTACTACAGTAATAATTCCCATCATAGCCGATGATATGGTAATGTTAGATGAAAAATTACTCGAAAAAGAAGGATTTGTGGGCATTTGGTGGCGAAAGAGTCCACAACCTCCTGAGAGCCAGTCCAGTGTTACTTCCATTAAGAGAGAGGCGGCTATCAAATTTCCATCCTACTGTAGCTAAATGGGAAAGGGCACTTAATTGGTTATCAAAAGGTTGTGGGGTTCGGTTCACAACAGCCACAGATCCTCCACATCCTTCTCCTTCAGAGCCATTTTATGATCCAATATTATTGAGATCAATTTTAGGACTACGTGATCGTAAAGTCTTTCTTTCGCTTATCATGCATGCAATTATAGGAATAGTATCTTTCATTACCGTGCATTGGATACCGGCGAATTTACGGGGGTGATTATCGTTGTTTAATAATAAGGTGGTCTTATTTCTAGGTTTTGGGAAATATTTGCATTGTTTTCATGCTCAAATTACCAAGAAAGTGAACCGTTTGTTTCCCCAAAAGATAACAAATGATTATGCTTTTATACAATGATATGCAGAGAAACTCTTCTTAACGGATATCCCTCAGATACGGTTACCTAGCTTTTACGGTCAGATAAAAATTCCTCGGCAGAAACTGATTTACAATATGAATTTCAAACCCCTATTTCACGGATCACCTTCAGATACGGACGCGGACACAGTTTTTATGATTCATTCCATTAAACCAGAAACTCTGTATGGACCAAATACGAAATTCGGCCGACAAAATTGAAATTCGATCTTCACGTCACCTCTCACAAGAGAAAACTAAGGATAAGGAAAAAAAGAGATATAAATATATATATAATATACAATAACAGAGTCGCAATTGACTCGGAGTCGCCAATTCAAATGACTAATGCTTAACAAAGACTTTGATAATAAATAAATCATATAGTGATACACTGCACGAAAATAATAAGCAATTATCAACGCAAAATTACCGCAGTTCAGATTTATTATTATCGTTTACTCGACTAGCACACAAGTCCTGCAAGAGTAACGAAAGGAAAATGGTGAATTCGATCTCGCAATTAAAATATATTTGAAGGTGAAGGACTGGTGAACAAAACCCACCAAATAGCTACACATAAATTCTTTTCCAATTCGAATGAATTTTAATATTTAACGTTTTGTTGTAAATTTACTTGTTACATTTAATAAATGCTATTGTTACCTTAGACTTGCATTACGTGCTTAAAAATACATGAATTTCGAAATGAAGTTGTTAAATGATTGCAATGTAATATTTCAGTTACTTCAGAATTACCCTCTCTTTGACGGTCACCCCTCATTTTCAGCCAACTTTTTCTATTAGGCGAGGGACGGCTAATGATATGTGTATTGCTATGTATAACTCATAAGCATGTATATGTAAAATTATATGAAATGCGTATGTGTATGTGAAATAATCAGGTCTGACTAAAAACAAAAAGAAAGAAAGAAAAAATTACATATGTATACAAGGAAATGTTGCAATAATCATAATGCTTATGGCGCAGTATAGCCCAGATGCTCTTGCGCCATAAAAAAGCCAAACAAACAAGCCTGCCAATGAACTTGTATGAAGAAAATAAATAAAATTATTATTATTATTAGTAGTATATTTAGCTTTTACATATGGGAAAAAATTCAAAGCCAAATCTAATAAAATTACAATAACCTATGGAAGCTAAACACCAACGGTCCCCACTAATCGTATCAAATTTATGCATCCAACACAGATTAGAATGGTGAAATTTATCATTACTTAATATTTTTTTTTCAGAAAAGTATATCCAAACGCCCTGTTACAGCATATGAAAAACAATAATATAGTTATGGTTTTAATTTAAAGAAGACAATAATAATAATAGACAATTTCATAACATAATTACACAACAATAACTGAAAATAAAGGCACTCAAAAGTGGTAGGATACGAAAAGTACTTAAGTATTGCCTCTGTATACTCTTAGTTGCCTATAAACACCATTATGTGGTTAAGGAAGACTCACTCTTTCCTGCGCCATAGAAGAAGCGGTCAAGTTCCTTAACGTTTAATACACAAAATTCTATGAGGAGAAACTTGTCCAACTAAACATATAAATTGCATCTAACTCACGAAAGTAAATGTCAAGTCAAACAAAATCAAATCAAACTTTATTCAAACGGGTACAGTTTTTATATGAGGTGATAATAGTTTACAGTTAATAAGTTAGGTTAATCCGTCTTGACAGCAAAGGGTAAAGACTTTAGGGTCTGATAAAACCCCAACTGTCTAGAATAGGATATAATTAGTGAAAATGGAAGTAATAAATAAGTAAATAAAATAAAAGAGCTAGTTTATTAACGTATGTATAGAAGATATATGAATTAAGAAAAAATGGCGATATCATAATTCCCACTCCAATGGCTATTTGCCGATAACTTCCAATAGTTGTCCGCGGGTCTGATAACAGAGAGAGAGAGAGAGAGAGAGAGAGAGAAGAAGAAGAAGGGGAAGTTAACATAATTCGAGAGAGTATGTCACACCTAATAAAAGAAGTTATTTTACTTGTTTTCTGATGGAGGTACACAAGATATATGCAGTTGTTTAATTTGTTAAAGTTTTACTGTATAAAATATATGAACGATCTATGAAAAGTGTTACCCTATTCCTTAAATATAATATAATCGTGAATTAGAATGCAGCTAAACTATAGTCATACACGGTAAACAACGTCATAATAAATAAATATAATCTTTGGACTTATTTAATTAATTATTTTACTTCTGAAATTCGATAGGAATTCACATGGTTATCATGGTTTGCATATAAACTCGAATTTTCACGAAATCTTAAGAACATTTCCTCATTTTTAATATTTGTTTTAAATTTAATATTATGCCTTCAGGTAGTCACAGTTATAATAATTCTTTTTACACTAAACCTTTGCGCTGAAGTGTTAGAAAGTTTTGATAAAATATGCAAATAATATTTGTAATCTAAATTTATACAAACTTGGATGTTTCAGCGCCTGAAGAAATTGAAATATCTAATTTAGTTAAACCAGACGTTTCAGCCAATCGAAACTTTTTCTCTCACTGTCTCTCTTTATGTTTCTGGTTTTATCTTTATCTCACTGTTTGTCAATCTACCTTCCTTCCTGTACATCATATAAATTTGACAATGTGAACTAAATTGAAATGCATAACTAAAACGGAATAAACTGAATGCTTGCCTTTTAGAAAAAAGCTTGTCGCAAAATTTTTAACAATCTCTTTATAAACGAATAAAATCATCTCGTTCACGCTTTTCCATTTAATCCAACAATTCCTTTAAGCACCAAAAGCCTAGTTATCTAACAAAAATTCTCAGTATCTCTTTTTTACCATGTTTGGCGCAGTATAGCCCAGATGCTCTTGCGCCATAAAAAATCCAAACAAACTTTTCCGTGAATTCCGATACGTTTTAAGAAAAAGTGTACGCATATTTCGTGTTTAGTTGGTTTTCAATGATAAGCTGTAAAATACATTCACGAAGACTTTCACGGCGTCTATTAATATACATCATAGAGCTTTGCGGGTTATTCCGCAACGTCTGTTTATTAAAAACACTTAACGTTTCACTCAGTGCTATGCGGAGCATCCTCAGAAGTAGTTACCGACCAAGTTTCCCTCTGCAAAATGCAAGACTTTCGCTTGGTTGCTCGGCAGAAAATGAGTGAGTAAAAAATATGAGACGTATTTGTAGTACTATTTCCCTGGATATCCGCTGATTGGCTGATTAATTGGTTGTTGGATAATGGTCATCGCTCATTGGCCCAGAGTGTGGCAAGTTCATATTGGCTGAAAGAGGCACGAATTATTTTTGAATTTTTACGCAGGAATTCCAGATTGCTGAAGCGTTTGTTGGATATTGCAAATATATTTCAAATGGAAATATTCAACAGGAATTTTCTTCTTATGAATCAGAAGCTGTCTACAGAATACATGAAACGCAATGGATCTAAAGCTCAGTGTAAGCGTTGCATGGTCCATAACCTGATAGAAAAGCTATTAAAAGTAATAATGGAATGCGAAAGTAAAAAAAAAAAATTAACACTAAAAAGAAAACTATTAAACTGATTATAAACGAAACATGATATTAGCACAAATTCTAGAAAGAAGAACGCGATCACGTTATTTGATAAATATAATAATGGCGACAATTAATAACTCGAGGAATTGAAATGATGCTTCAGAATCTCCCCCTTCATTCCAGTCTTTTGAAGTCACTTTTGAACACATGTCAAGACGCACACTGGCGAGTGGTTTTTTAAGGGCATCTACTGCATTATGTTCAGATTCCATAAATTCTAATGTGACCAGTTTCTCTTCAATCGTTTTCCCAATGAAATGATCTGTAATACCTATGTGTTTCCTGCACTTTGAAATAATCGGGTTGTTGCTAATATTAATTGCACTACGGTCATGGCAATATAAAGTAATATGTAGGTTCTCCTTTGAAATCAGTTCATGGTGAAGTTAATGATGCCAGATTATTTCTTCTGTGGCTGCGCTAATAGCCATGTATTCAGCTTCAGTTGTGGGTAATGACAATGTTGGCTGCTTTATCGAATACCAACTAATAGCACAACCTGAGTGACTAAAAATGTACCCTGTGGTAGAATGGCGATGATCCTGATCACCCGCCCATTCGAAATCTTGAGTATTCTATTAAATTTTCATCATATTGATAAAAATTTAACTTTTTTGAGATAGTTCCTTTTAAATACCGAAAAATTGGTTTAACATCAGTACAATGTTCTGGACCTGGATTATTGGCGAAACGACTACAGAAAAAAAAAATCCTACAGTAGTAAAATCCTACAGAATGACAATATCATGGCGCGTTCTCATGGATGTATATAGCGGACTTTCAGCAACCTCTCTATAAGGAGTGCGTTCTATCCCTTTCTTTCCTTTCTCTGTTTTGGGTGACATGTCTTTCGAAAGATTATAGTTTAAAATAAATAGGTGTTCTGGCCATTTTACAGTAACCCATACTAAAGCGCTTGAGCATATTTAATATGTAAGTCGACTGGTCAAGTGAAATAATGCCTTTTTGGCGGTAATATTCATTTCCAGTATACACTATATGCCCAAAAGTATCCGGACACTTTGAATTTTTTTGATTTTTCTCGAATTTCTAAACAATTACTCAGCCAATTTTTCTCTAAGTTTGGAGATATATACCTGTAGAACATGTTTGAGTGCACAATTTCTGAGAAAATTTCGTTAATTTATATATCTAAGGAACCATCCACATACTGACAAAGTGAAAAAATATATTTTGTCATCCTGTATCATAAAAAGCTGAAAAGCATTTGCAACTTTCAAAAAATATTTAACGACCTATGCTTTATGCATATGTGCATTTTCCTAAAACAAGCGCGTATATTCAAGAAGATAGAGACATTTCTTTAAAAAAAAAATTTTGTCACAAGTATTTTGCTTATAATATCCACAAGTTTCAGTCAAATTTCACGGAACTTACAGAACGTTTGTCAAGGTACAAGATAAATATTATACTTAAGTTAGGAATTAATATATTGAATATATGATGAGATATGAGCATTTGAAGAAAAGAATTTTTTACTGTGCATGCGCGAAAGATATGAATAAATTTCTTTCATACTTTTGTAGCCAATAGTATAGGTCAACTTCAAAAAAATACCAGTGGGATATCTTGAAAATTCAGAAAGTTATCGATGATATAGTGAGCCGTATTTCTCTAATTCTCTGAAAGTAGCTAGATGATAAGGGTTTTTTCCACAAATTGTCATATTCCAAATTACCAAACACCCCTGTTCTGAAAATGAAATATTCCAGATTTATGCAAATAAGGATCAAAAGTATCCGGACACCCCTCTACGTGGTGGATTCTGTTAGTGACGTCAAATTTCTAGCTCTCAGACAAGTATAAAAGAAGTCTGACGAGTTAACAATTATAATTTCAAAGCTAGAAAAGTAAAATGGGAGGAAAGGGCGAGCTAAATGATTTTGAACGTGGTGAAGTCATTGGTTGTCACCGCTGTGGAAAATCTGTTCGTGAGATTTCTGTGATGTTACGAGTGCCCCGTTCCACCGTTAATGTTGTTATCGTAAAGTGGGAACATACGGGGACTACAACGGTGCATCCACGACCTGGTCGACCACTCCGTCTAGTAGACAGGGAACGCAGAGTGATGAAAAGAGTTGTGAAAGTGAACCGCATGAAATCGGCGGAAAAAGTTCGTGCGGATTTTCAAGATGCCTCTGGATGCAACGTCAGCACAAAGACAGTTCGTCAGGAACTGCAAAGTCTTGGTTTTAATTACCGAGTAGATGCATATAAACCAAGCATTACTGCAATCAATGCCAAGCGTCGCTTACAATGATTCAAAGTGTGCAAAACATGGAGCCTGCAGCAGTGGCGTGAAGTGTTATGGAGCGATGAATCACGGTACACTATTTGACAATCAGATGGTAGAGTCTGGGTGTGGAGAATGCCGGGTGAACGCTTTTTATATGACTGTATTGTGCCGCAAGTTAAGTTTGATGATGGAAGCATTTCGGGCTTGGCCATCTGATTCCTGTGGAAGGAACTCTGAAGACGGAAGGCTATCTCGACATTTTAGGCAGTTCCATGTTGTCTACATTGTGACAACAGTTTGGAGTAGGTTCATTCTTGTTTCAACAAGATCGTGCTCCTATCCACACAGCACAGGCTGTATAGAGCTGGTTTGCTGACATGGATGTTGAGGAATTGGACTGGCATGCTCAGAGCCCAGACCTAAATCCCATAGAACACCTATGGGATGAATTAGAACGTCGACTACGAGCTAGGCCAAAATGGCCCACATCAGTGAAAGAGCTGACTACTATTCTTTTGCAAGAATGGCATGCAATTCCCACTGAAAAATTCCAGAAACTAGTAGATAGCCTCCCAGATAGAGTGGTAGCCGTCATTGCAACAAAATATGGCCCCACTTCATACTAATTTTTGACTTCTTGTTGGTTTGTTGTATTTTTATGGCGCAAGGACAACAATGGTCATTCTGCAGCAAGCAAGGTTTATGACTTCTGTAAAGGAGAAGCAAAACATGCAGGTGTACGGATACTTTTGATCCTTATTTGCATAAATCTGGAATATTTCATTTTCAGAACAGGGGTGTTTGGTAATTTGGAATACAACAATTTGTGGAAAACCCCTTATTCTTTAGCTACTGGAGAATTAGAGAAATACGGCTTACTATATCGTCGATAACTTTCTGAATTTTCAAGATATCCCACTAGTATTTTTCTTTTAAGTTGCCCTATACTATTGACTACAAAATTATGAAAGAAAGTTATTCATATCTTTCGCGCATGCGCAGTAAAAAATTATTTTCTTCAAATGCTCATATCTCATCGTGTATTCAATATATTAATTTCTAATTTAAGTATAATACTTTTCTTGTACGTTGACAAATGTTCTGTAAGTTTTGTGAAATTTGACTGAAAATTGTGGATATTATAAGCAAAAAATATGTGACAAAATTTGGGTTTTCTTAAAGAAACGTTTCTATCTTCATGAATATACATGTTTGGTTTACGAAAATGCACACAGGCATTAAGCATAGCTGGTTAAATATTTTCTGAAAGTTACAAATAATTTCCAGCTTTTTATGATACAGGGTGATCAAATATATTTTTTCACTTTGTCAATATGTGGGTGGTCCCCTAAATGCACAAGTCACCGAAACTTTATTGTAAAGTGTTTCTATATACCTCCAAAGTTAGAGAACAATTGGCCGAGTGGTTTTTTAGAAATTCGAAAAAAAAATTAAAAAATCCAAAGTGTCTGGATACTTTTGGGCATATAGTGTATAATGGGCTTCGCCCAAATCTTTCATTCTAAAAGTTTACTTAGCGCATCCTTAAGTCTCATTTCATGCTATTATCACTTGAGATGATTAATAGATAATCGACATAAACTGCGACATATAGCATTTGTCCTTGTTCACAATTGAAAAAAATGCAAGGATCTAATTTTGATTTTTGTAAGCCCATTTCCTTTAATGATTTTTAAAGTTTTTGATACCACGCGCGACTAGCCTGCTTTAATCCATATACTGTCCTCCTAAGACGACAATATTGGTGAGGAAAGTATTCTGGGTTATGAAAAAATTGCACGCAAATCTCTTCTTTAAGTTCTGGATGAAGAAAAGCTGTCTCAACATCCATTTGATCAAGATCCAAGTTAAATTTTGCAGCAAGAGAAATTAGGAATCTCGTTGAGTTAGACCGAACCGTTGGCGCAAAAATTTCTTCATGGTCGATACCATACTTTTGAGAATAACCTTTCGCTACAAACCGAGCTTTATAACCTTCGAATTTTCCAGCGGCTTTAAGCTTAACTTTGACGATCCAACGGCTCTTAATTGCCTTTTTATTAGGATGTAAACTACGAATTTCCCAAGTTTTACTTTTAAGATGAGCCTTTATATTTTCATCCATCGCCATTTTCCAATTTTCGAATCCTGGACTATTCATGGCCTCTTCAAATGATTGAGGGTCTCCATTCCAACAGAGATTAGCTGTATGGAATAAAAGATATTCATTGTACAGGTATTCATTGTACCTGTATATGCACGTATTTGTTTCTTTCATAAAATGCCCTGCAGCAGACTCTGCTTCAGGGGAGTATAATTTTTTTGGATTCGTACGTTGATATATTTTCAACTGTATTATTGGAAATAAATTCATCTTCAAAGAAAACAACATTTCGAGCTACTGAAAGTTTCTTCATCTCGCAATCAGTAATACGATATCACATGGTGTTTTCACAATATCCAACAAATATACAAATTTTTAGTTGACTTGGGGTGTTATTTCTTGCGTTGCTCATTTGAAATATATAAAAGCACTTTATACTCAGAAATTCTTAACTGAGACAGATTAGGTTACCTCCCTGACCAGGATTCTATTAGAGTCATATTTGTTAATGCCTTGGTTGGCGAACGATTTTTAAGGTAGTTAGCTAGGTAAATAGCCTCTGCCCAAATATCGTTAAATAAACCTGCTTTATTCAACATAATGCGCGCTTTTTAAACAAGCGTTCTGTTGAGTCGTTCTGCAACTCCATTTTGTTCAAGAGCCTTAGGAACTCTACTCTGATTACGAAATCCAAATGATTTTAGAAACTGTGTAAAAGAATAACTGATATATTCGCCCCCATTATCAGACCGAAGAACTTTAATGAGTTTACGTGCTTGATTTTCAGCAAGTGTTTTAAATTCTTCAAATTTCATTTGAACTTCATCTTTTGTTTTTAAAAAATAAATGAATAAGGACATGTGTGAATAATCATCAGTAAATGACATAAAATATCCTGCTCCAACAAGAGATGCTGTTTCCATCGGACCATATAAATCCGTATGAATTAATTCTAAAAGATTGCTAGCTCTGTGTGAAGACGATTTTTGATTGTGCTGTTTCCCTTTGACACAAGATATGCATTGTTTGTGTGGGTCTACTTTAAAATCAATCCCAGTTGACATCCGGTTTTTAAGTATATAAATGTCTCTTCTATTTAAATGACCTAATCGACGATGCTAAACATCATGATTATTGAAAGTAGCGGTTGATACAACATATTTTGGAACGTTAAGATGATATAATCCCTTTTCTTGAGATGAAGTTGCAAAAATGTTCTCTTTAGACACGTTGGTTTTTGTGGATACAATTCTACAACTATTCTCATCAAATATAAGTCTTTCCTTTCTTCGTAATTTGTGAAATGGAAAGCAGATTTGAAGTGAGGTCAGGAGCATGTATCACATCTGCTGTTACAGTGATACCTGTTGATAATGGAATTTTGACTACTCCATTTCCTTTCACTGGCACACTGTTACCATTTCCAACGTTTTACCATTCGATTCTCATGTGGTTGAAAATTTTCAAAAATATCACGTTTTGGTGTCATGTGAATATCATAGCCAGAGTCTAAGATCCATTCGTTATCTTTTTCAGAAATATAACCAGCATAAAAACCATTAAAATTGTATTGTTTTGGTTCTTCGATTTATAGAGTAATTCGGGACAATTAACACTAATGTTTCCTTTAAATTTCTGACAATTGAAGCAACGTCTTCGATGTTTTTTGTTTTCCAAGTCTTGTGGACGTTTATGCTTCCATGTACCATAGTATGCTTTGTTGGAAGGATTAGTTGAAACAGAACATAAATCTTTCACATTCGCTTGTAATAACGCATTTTTTAAAAATTTAACGATTATTATTTCATTTGAACCTTGGATTCCGAGAATAAGTGGACGAAAGTTTTCTGGAAGTCTTCCAAGTCTATCAAAGTCTGGGTTTTGATGGTTGGTTGGTTGTTTGGCTTTTTTATGGCGCAAGAGCATCTGGGCTATACTGCGCCTTGTTATAGGCGCCATGCCATATTATACTGCGCCATGTGCTGGGCTATACTGCGCCTGGGTTTTGAACACCGATTTTAAGTTGTGGCTGTAAAGAAAAGGGAGCCTATAGAGAATACAAAAATAAATCTGAAACTACTTTTCTAAAACAATTTTATTTTATTGAGGAGACAATAAAAAGTTAAAAAAATAATCAAAATATTAATTTTGACCACCATTTCTCGCGAAATAATGAAATGTTTACGATAGTCATAAATTTATTCGCTAAAGATTTTCGTCTAGTATTAAAAAATCAAAAATGATTAAAATTTAATGCTTAATACGTTGTAAAAAACGACGTATTTTGCGTCATAAGAGATAGGAAAACAGATTAATCTCATTATCACTTTGGATAATTATTTAATTATATCTTTTCCTAATACGTCTTTTTTATATCAAGAAAATCGCATTCTGACACTTAGGTCATTTGTTAAGCTTGATATCACCTTTTATTAACATCGTTTGAAAGAAATATTATTTTTTAATGTAGCATCCCAGATACCACAAAATCGTCCCGAGGACGTCCGGCGCGGACATCCCCAACGTCTCCAAGACATTCAGTGCACACTGTCGGACGTCCGTGGGACGTCCTGCAGTGATCGATAAGCACGGGTGAAGTACGTCCGTAGAGGGTTCTGAGGATGTCCGCGGAGAACATATTTCGGAGGTTTTTAGGACAAAAACTGGGATTCCTTTTAGGATTCCTTTTAAGGACTTGTTACGGCGGATTTTAGGACGAAATTTGGATTATTTAAGGATATTATTTGGATATTTATAGGATGTGCTAATGTAGTTTCTAAGACGAAATTTTGGTTTACTATTAGGACTGTTTAAAGACATGTTTTGGATATTTATAGGACAATAGTTCAATTTCCTTTTAGGACGTTTAAAGGACTTTATCTTGATACTTTCAGGACGTGTTAAGGCGGTATTTAGGACAAAAGTTGGATTTATTTTTATGATGGTTTAGGGATATTATTTGGATATTTTCAGGACGTGCATCAGTGGTTTTTAGGACAAAAGTTGCATTTCATTCTGGGATGGTGCAAGGACATTATTTCCATATTTTCAGGACGTATTACGGCTTTTCGTAGGACAAAATTTGGATTTACTTCTAGGATATTTTCAGGACGTGTTACGGTAGTTTTTGGGACAAAATTATATTTTCACTTTCACTGATTTCCATTTCACTTTTTTCATTAGATACTCACAAA
Organism: Dysdera silvatica; assembly: GCA_006491805.2. NCBI lineage: Eukaryota > Metazoa > Arthropoda > Arachnida > Araneae > Dysderidae > Dysdera > Dysdera silvatica. The sequence continues at coordinate 134,446,862 of QLNU02014802.1, forward strand.
CTAGCAAATTTTTCTGATAAAAAAGTTTTTGTAAATTAAATTTATATTTAAATTCCCTGATTAATTTCAACTCTTTGACAAATACCCTAATAATTCCGGGAATACCAAATTCCCTGATTTTACCTATCTGTGGACTCCCAGATGCAGCCATTACTCGTTTATAGAAACTTTCGCATCAATACATCGTAATATTAAATCACTATACTTCACTTAAGCAATTGTCATCGTAATTCATCAATAAACCTTTGAATTCAAGTTAATTCGTAAAAGTAAAAACCAAATTCAAAAACTGATAAAAATTACCACAATTTAAATTCGTACAAACAAATCTTTTCTATTTTCAAGTATACCATCCAGACTTCAACAAGAAACCAGCCAGCACGCGGTAAGAATAAAATCTTCCAGCGTTGTACTGACAAGGGAACCTCGCGAACTGTCAGAGCTCGATTTTTCTGAATTTCGGTTTATAGGCCAATATGACCGAGTAGATGAAAGATCCAAAATCAAATTTGGCCCACTCGACCTGGGGGTCGAACTACGGCCCACTGAAAATAGAGCTCACCCTAAGATGATGCTTCGCTGCATGACAGGTGAAAACAGTGTTTTGGCGTGCTGGGTAAGCATTAAACGCCAAACATTATCGTAGGAAAAAAATAATACATATGAACAAAATATAGCACATATTTATAATAGTCATTTTAGTTGTACCTGAAATAATTATACATTGTGTTTTCTAGTGTAAAAGTAAAAAATATTTGAAGTTTTTTAAAAACTTCGAATTTTCAGGGAAAAAGTAAGGTAAAAACTTTTTACCTTACTTTTGCATAACTGACAAATTTTGAGATCATTTTTGGCGAAGAACTCGAAAAAGCCGCCTGGTACGTAAATCAGTCTTGAATAAATAAGACGCGATCCTTCAATTTTCAAATCAGTAGCAATCATCACTTGCCTGTAACTTCATTATTTTTGACATTTTTAATTTTTTTGTTGGAAAGCGTGGAATTTCAAGCCTTATTTGTCACCATGTCTTCCTTTTCCACCATATCAACATACTTGTTTCGCGTTGTTTGTGAAAAATACACAAAGCAAGCCGATTTTGTATCAGATTATAAGATGGATATTGAGAAAGAAATATTTACATTTGCCAAAACTTTGATAAGTGGGTTAACATAGGAAATGAATGAGGAAAATGCACTTGATATTTGTTTAAATGAAATGAAGTATGATGCAATGCAGGGTATTGAAATGAATGATGAGGAATGGGATGAACAAACTAATTTGCCGTCACGCGTAACTTACACATTAGAAGACATGAAAAGAATTTCCATGGAGTGGGTCAGGAAAACTACGTTCCTTGAAAAGCATACAGCATCGATTTAAAAACAACACACTTTCACGTCGACAAATTTATCGCTTTCGGGATTATGTTGCTTCCCAGGGTACAACATGTGAAAAGCTGTTACGGATGAAAGACGAAGTATTTGAGAAGTTTAAAAATGCCCGGGAACATGTTTTATTAACAGTTCACGATGCCGATTTAAAGTTATGGTTTCTGAACATTGCAATGAGAGAAAATCTCACAAACTTTAGCGCAAGTGATGCTTTTCTATTAAAATGTAAAAAAAGAGCGTAGCATAGTAAGTACGAGAGTCAGAAAATTTGTTACGCACGAACGTACTATGCACACAACGGCTTTGGAAGATAGAGCTATAGAATTCGTCAACATAGTTACAGATGCAATGAGCAACTATCCTTTTGATGAGGTTTTAAACACTGACCACAGCGGATTCACTAAAGAACGGGCATCTACGCGCACTCTGTCGATTAAGAGGGAAATCACACTCCAAGTACCATTCAATCTTCTCACGCCATATCCCATTCCGTAACAATTGAACCTGTCATTTCTGCTACTGGACAATCATTGCGACAATTTCTGCTCATCCATCAGGAACCAAAGGGTGTATTCGATCCACGGGTACAGGAAAAGTTATTTAATCTCCTAATGTTATTCTGGAATGTTCCAAAAGTGGTAAAACCTTTACCGAAGTACATGAGGTGTTCCTCAGCGAAGTACTCAAACCGAACGTAACATCAAAAGTTCTATTAATTATGGATTCGTGGACAGGTCAAATGGACGAAAATATATTGGATTGCAGTTAGTCAAGCCAGTCTTTCAGAGCAATCGAAATTGATGATTACACCACCTGGAGGGATAGCACTCATACAGCCATACTACGTATATTTTTTTCTTCAATGGAAATATTTCGCTAAACGCTTAACACGATTTTGCCTTTTGCATTATTATAATTATGTAAGCTTATCAGAAAGGAATAACATCACAAAACTGCATTCACTCATTCACAATCAGCTGTCTTCCCCAAAATTCCGTAATATGATAATCTATGCTTGGTGGAAATCAACGTACCCGATACCAAAGCCTGAAAAATTCTTCAATGTGCAAGAAATTTGTTTTAATTTCACGGACCAAGTGTGTCACGAAATGGACTGCGATGGTAGTTCATTCATTTGTTGCAATCATTGCTCAAAGTTATTATGCTTTCTCATTTTTTTATTGATTTTCATTTCCATTAAAAGCGTTTTAGGTTCATAACAACCAAGAGCGCAGTTATAACTCTGGAAACCCCCGCAGTTAGGTAACTCAAAATTTTTTTTTTCATATCTACATAAATTCATTTTCATACATAAATACTCCATGTTCATAATTCAAATCAGTTTCATATGTAAATATTCCATATTCCTAATTCAAATCAGTTTCATATGTAAATACTCCATATTCCTAATTCAAATCAGTTTTAAATGTAAATATTCTATATTCATAATTCAAATCAGTTCCATATGTCAATATTGCAGCGGTAAATAATTTTAATTGATTTTGGAAAGTGCCTCTAAAATTATTTGCAAAGGAACCTCAGCTTTTCCGATGCGCCAGGACTTCACTTCTACAAGACGTAGAAAGCTAAACTTCTAACATGAATAAAAGTAACTCACAGTAAAATTTTGGCGCTTAATGCTTGCTCAGCACGCCAAAACACTGTTTTCACCTGTCATGCAGCGAAGCATCATTGTAGGGTGAGCTCTATTTTCAGTGGGCCGTAGCTCGACCCCCAGGTCGACTGGGTCAAATTTGATTTTGGATCTTTCATCTACTCGGTCATATTGGCCTATAAACCGAAATTCAGAAAAATCGAACTCTGAGAATTCAAGACTTTCTCTTATGAATAGAACTTATAACTAACGTTTACTGAAACAGAAGAGACTAATACCAAAATTCTTTCATGAGAGCATAGACATTATTGAGAAAATTTTTGAATTTAACGAAAACTATAGATCATATCACTCTCATATCGTCAACAAGCGGCAGGAGAGGAATATACCTGTTTACCTCAAGAGGCATGAAGTAGTAAATTTCTGTTGCCACTCTAAATAAGAAAAAGTTGGGAAGTAGTAATTGCCAAGCAAATCGCGATGGCCCAGTGGTCAAGCTACTAACTTTGAAAAAAATGTGGTTTAACGAACAGGTTAAAAAACATTTATTTTCTTGCAAAGTCAACATATACGATTTCATAAGTTTCGAGAAACAGTACGAATAAAATAATAGAAATAAGTAGTTAGAAAAACTGAAAACGCACTTTACTTTCTAGAAAAGAAGGCACTATGAAATATGTATTGTTTTTGTTTCTAGAGACTAATATTACAAAGTGACATATTCAGCCACTATTTACCTTAGTTCTTACATAAAAAAATAAAACCAAGCATAAAAAACTAATGATTTATAAAAACGTAACCATTGATGAAAACTAGTAACTTATAAAAATAAGTAATAACTGATAAAACAAACAAGTCGCATATAGCGAACGGAGTACCAGCTGAAACGAATTAAAAATTGCAGTTTAACGAATTAAAAAATGTATGTTCTTGTGTGTTTATATTTTACTTTATCTCACTTATAGTTTAGTTATTCCTTCCTTTCTCTTTGAAGGTGGAGGATTACGTACACCAATGGAGGAGTCGTCATTATTTTCCTAAAATATTCGGCGTGTTTTAGATTTCCTCGCCCCGTGGGTTGGGGATTATATATTTCACTCCCCGTACTCTCCTGATCGTCGAAAAAAGCGACCAAAAGATTACGGAATAGCCACAGGTATAATTATACCTCTATAAGTGGCTCCCCCCCCTTATCATAATGCCGGATTCATTTATGGTCTCTAGGCTGAAAAGATATAATATATATATATATATATATATATATAAGTTTACAGTTTATAATGAAGTTCCAAATTCGCGGTAGAAATATCTGATGCTGTAAATTATCAGTATTTTAAACACAAGAGGGTTCTGTTGGGTCCTAAGCTCGGGCCTACTTGGCCTATACGTAAATCCGGTGTTACCTCATCAGTCAAAATTCGACCGGTCTGTACTTAAAATGCCGAATTGCTCATCCGTAGCCAAAATTCCCATTAATAAGTGAATAGTGAAATTAAGCCATGGTTTGGAATCTATGTTGAATTGTACTTACGGACTCTTAGTAAGTTGAATAATGTTTTATAAATTAGGGACATAAAGCCTACCTGTGTTGAGCATTACAACAACAAATAGTCAAACAATTTTCATGAGATTCCATACAGAAAATTATTACAAGTTTAGAAATTGATTTTGCTATCCCCATTAACAAGATGGCGATTGGATGTTAAATAAATGTAAGTATTCATAGAGATTATACAGAAGAGAACGGCCATGACGATACGGCTGCTAGAAGAACCAATACTATGTAGAGTGAGGACAGAAGAACGTTATAGAAAAGCAAATAATTTTGTTCATTTGGCGGGCATGAATATCATACGAACATCGAAAGTATGTCCGTATTGTGCTACATCCTTGGGAGCATAGGCGTACGAAAAAATTCGTAAAGGGGTTTCTCAATTGGTGTGGTTACAATGCTACAATTCACATATTCCTATGCAAAATTTCATTGCAATGGGGGGGGGGTTAAACCCCCATTAACACCCACTTGCGTACGCAAATGCTAGAGGTGTCCGAAAAGAACATCATAGGGACATACCAAAACGAATATCCTACGAACGTCAGAAATATGTCCGTATTTTGCTACATCCTAGAGGCGTCCGAAATAAACATCCTAGGAACGTCGGAAATGAACATCCTACGGACGTTCCAAAAAGACGTCCTACGGAATCCCGAAATGAATATCCCACGTATATACCAAAGCGGACGTCCTACGAAGTACGAAATATGTCCCTATTTTGCTAAATCCTAGAGGCGTCCGAAATCAATATCCTAGGGATGTCCGAAATTAACATCTTACGGACGTTCCAAAACGGACGTCCTGCGAACTTCCGAACTATGTCCGCATTGCGTATGGACAGAAGGGACCAAAAAAGGACGTCCTGAAGACGTTTCGTTCTATCTAGGATATGTCCAAAATATTAGATTTCATAGTTTAATAAGAAAAATTATTAATTTTAATAAAAATAACTACCAGTATCGACATCGTCATCACATAGTGGTATTGTTACCATAATTAGATTATAATGCCTCCACAAAATGAACATTGTATTTTTGTTTAATACAAAATAAATTAATTCTTAATTTCAAATACATTAATTGTAGGTATTAGGGAATTTTCAATGCAAATACATTTTCTTTATTTTTCTTTGAGATTTTCAATTATATATTTTATATATTTTTATTCATGTTTTGTTTCTGATTCGAATGATCACCACCTACAAATTACCGTTCTATCAGCGGCACCAAAAGAACAGTGAAATTAGGGGAATTCTGGCTGTTCCGGATTGACAGACAAGGAAGGATGAACGTCCGGAGGAATCGAACGGTAGGATCCTTGAATGATCTGCGCATGCGTGTTATTCCCGCAGATGCTGGCAAGTCGCAGCTTCCAATATCTACCCAGTTGAGCTTCCGACACGTTTGGAGAAGGTCACCGACTGCCTTTCCTATAATTCATGTTAACATACAACCGCCACCTGGATTTTTTGCGGATGTGAGACAGGACTGTATCATATGAACTAACAGCAACTAATCTTCCAAGAGAAGAATTAGTATTTTGTTTACGGATTTCTATTAGGGTGTATTAATTTTTCGTTTAACACGCATTCGTCCGACAAATAAACTTTTAGCAAGTGTTAGATGCAACTCGTATTATAGGAAGCTACTGATTTATGGAAATTTATCTTATGGAATAACTCCCTCACACCCATCTTGTTTCATACAGTGAAATTTCACATTTGCATGCATCTAAACTCAAGATACAATATGTGATATATCTGGCCGGGTGATTTTCAATTTCTTTTCGAAAAACTTCCGAAAAAACATGTTAGTCAACAAATAATGTGCCATATTTTGCAACTGTGTTACATTATATTAGATATACTATAAAGGACACCGTGTTTGCTACAAGGTAATTTCCTAAAATAGATGGATATAGTTTCATTAAGCCGAAATCTAATTCAGGATTTCTAATGTTTAGCAGCTGTTTGTGCTGTAAAATGGTGCGAATACTTGTATTAATAGCTACTGTTGTTCATTTGGTTTGTTGCGAAGAAATCTTTTTTCATGGTAATGACAGTATAACAGATAAGTCCCATACTCGTGTGGTGAATACAAAGTACGGATCCCTACGAGGATTCGTCGCCACCTTGCCCAAACGTAACTTGAATCCCATTGAAGTGTACTTAGGAATACCATACGCTAGTCCTCCTGTCTCGGAGTTGAGGTTCATGCCTCCTGTAACTCCTCCTCACTGGAGAGGAATTCGCCCAGTTCAAAGGTTTGGCCCTGTGTGTCCTCAGAATTTTCCTGATATCACTGATGAAGCCGAAGCCTTGAAAACAATGCCACAAGGTAGACTGGAGCATTTGAAGAAACTTATTCCTCATTTGCTGAAACAAGACGAGGATTGCTTATACCTAAATGTTTATGCTCCGAGATATGGTAAGTACTTTACTTTTTTTCATAAAAGAAACTATTTACCTTCCGGACCATTTTAAATTTACTTGCTACATGCCTATTGAGGTCATTTTGCATCCCACGTGAATTACGGACACCTACCTACTCCTAGTAAACTTCCTTATTCCCAAGAATACTCACTTCTAGGAATCTAAACCTATTCCTACGAATATCTACTCCTAGGTTGCCAAGGAAAAGGCAGATATTGTTGAAAAAACATAAAAAGGCAAGATCTGATAGTAAGACCAATTCAATCCAATATTTCAATACCCTTACTTCACCCCTCTATACAAAAAATAGCAGTTGAAATTGGGCGAGAAAGTTTTTAACAAACATTGTTATCGAAGTAGGAATTAAAATGTGGAAATCTAGCTAAAGGAGTGACTGTTAAAAAGAGATTGCTCTCGCTACATTTCACATCGGCTATACACTCTTCTCCCATCAGCATCTCTTACAGAGAGAAGACGTCCGGATATGTTCTAAATGCCACGAATTATTAAATATTCAATATATTTTATCCATTTTCACGAATTTTAACCAGTAACGCTCATTAACTTTTAACCAAAATAATTTTAAATTGCGTAATATTTTATGCCATTCTTTTGATATTGAAATCATTTTTAATTTATCTGATATTGGTTTTTCAATCTCATCTGATTTTATTACATCGTTTCATTTTAATTTACTTTTGTTATATTTTTATCATTATTGTTTTAATTTGTTTTTATGTTAAAACCGCATGTACAGTCTCACCTTGTTTGGCGCAGAATGACCCTTGCTGTCCTTGCGCCATAAAAATGCAACCAACCAACCAGCATACCATGTGCTTCTAGAAATCTAAAACCTATTTCACTAAAAGTGCTGGTGGCGCACTGAAAATTACTCTTTAAGACACCTTCTAATAAATTTGGCCATTTGATATTTCTTACAGATGGTAAATTATTGAACGTTTATGAGATTTAATATAAGAAGTTTAGAAAAACGTTCTTTTATTTTTCTGGAAAAAAAAATATCTTCATATTTTCTAATCCGGTCCATCATTTTTCGTTTTCATGTTTAGAAAAATAATCACCTTGCGCAAAACTCACAAACAATATAATGTTTAGCGTTCATCTTACCTTCATTAAAGGCCGTTTTGCCAACTCCAAAGCCATGCATACCCAAGTGATCTCACGGGCATAACTGTATTTTACAATTGGTGTTGAGTTCTTTGTTTTAAGGGAGGTGTTTCTATCTCCCCGTATTTTTTTCCATCCAAACCGATAATAATAAACTTATTTTTGTCAAAAAATATCACCTTTTTCCAAAAATCTGCTGGTTTCTTAATATAAGCTTTGGAATACTCATTTTCCCCGCCTATTTCTTTTACTGAAGTTTTCCTTGGTATTCTAACACGAGTATGTGCATCGTAAACGAATATTTCGAATAGCCAGCTTAAGAATTTACTGTTGTTCCTTATATGAAAACGACGTCAATAGCTAATCCTCGAGCACATCCTGAGGGATCTGTCTGTACTTGATTGATGATGTTCCTCACCTTCCTTGCATTTTTCTTGTTTCGAATGGCAAGATTTCCAGGTATTCTCCACAGTACCGCACATTTCCTTTTTTTATCACTTACCAAATAATATATATATAATTATATATAAATATAATATATAAATACTTATATATTATATTCTTACCTAAGTCGCGATAACTGAAACTACATTCGTGAAAAGGTACAATCCTCTTCCACGTTGCCATGAAAAATTTACATTTTTTCGGAGCCATAACAGCTAAAAAGTGTTAAATTCCCATCCTGAAGACCTTATAACGTATCTTTTAGAAGGTGCGGTACTTCAGTTTGCTGTAAATTTGTATCGTAAAACGTTTGATCATTTTAAAATGAAACGCGAAGTGCGCAAATAATTTTTTGGCCTGAAAAAACAGGTTTTTATTTTATATTTTCTTGCGATTATTAAACATGTAAACAGATATATGGGCGTTTATTTGAAAAGTAATCCAACTATTAGAATATTTTGTATTGTTTGTTTTCCACTGGAAAACGGCCTTTCCTGATCATGCGCCAGAAATTTCAGTCAACGAACAATTTAAATGTTACTTTGAATCTATTTTAGTCTATTTCGAAAGGTAAACTATCACCTTTTTGTTTTGTTAAATCAATTTCATTACTTTAAATCTCCTTGGAAATTTTTATTTTAAAAATTATTAATAAAATATATTTCGGATACTCCGCGTCTATGCATTCAAACATGATGAGCACAAAACGATCAATTTCATAAAGATAGATCCCAAGCAACGAACAAGTTGCTAATCACACTAACGTTCTTAGTTTGTTCTGTGACGTAAATAATATATTTCTATCGTCACAAACACATTCCATTTCAATTTTCTTAGTAGCCGTAAAACGTGGGAAACGAAATCTATTTTCCCAAATTGTCAATTTCTAAATCATTCTGAGTTTTTTATAATCGCCCGCATTCCTGTACGAATTTTAACAAAAACATAAAATATTGTACGAAGAAAGAATTACACTTTCTGTGTGAAACTCCATCTTGTAAAAATTACGCATCTATGTGTTTGTTATTCACGCTATTAATTACGCCGTTTCGCAAATATTATGTTCTGATCGTTCATGGCTTACGTACTGTTTGAACTTACGCCTTGGTTCCTAAGGAATATGACAAATCACAGCCTTGCACTGGTACAGTTGTGGCGCGTTCGTCTGACGCGCGGTTATTCCGAATTTGATTCCCATCTCAACTATGCCAAAAAATAGAACGTCGCCCACCCTACCTGCTCACAGTAATACAATGGTTGGTGACCTAGGTCTTAAGAGGTTTGGATTCCTCGGGAAAGTGTAAGTCACGACGCAGCATTACCATTGATATCCCCTTGAGCCGTAAAACTCAAACAATCTATAAAAGGGTTGTCCAACCTTTTCGGGCATCTGGTCACTTACAATTTTTCACAGATTTCACGGACCAGCTGCTTCAGCGAGTTTCGTAAAAAGTAAATAAAAATAGTTGTGCAAAAATCCTCTCTCTTTTTTTTATCAATTTTATAATTTTTTTTAAAAATTTAAATCATACGCCAAGGGGTTAAAGTTATATTTGAAGTTGCGTGCTCGGGCTGGCTAGGATCTCGAAAAATAAACTCGAACTCATCTCTAGTAGCCATACAAACCTCTTTACCATTATTTACTTATTTATTTATTCATTTATTTAAAATAAGGGTCATCAATGCGGTTTTTCCCGATTTTTGAAGATGAAATCTAAAATTTTTGTTTTGGATTTTTTTTTCATTCCAAGCGGTTGTGGGAGGACCGGATTAACCTTGTTGGTGGGTCATATGTCGGACAACCCTAATCTATAAAAACCATGTTCATTTACAGCTCAATTTCACTAAAATTATGTCAATCCTTAATAATATTCATGTCAACTCTGCTTATTTCTGTATCAATCGGGCATAAAAGTACTTCACACCCCCAGGAACGCAGCAATCGAAAAATTATGAGGGGCCGGGCTCAATCAGCTATCAAAAAGCTCAAGTGATTTGGCGTTAAGGCCAATGATGTACTTTGCTATCCAATTGGGGCTTTAGTCACCTGAATCCCCCTTTTCCCACACCATTGCTTCCTTCCATGCAATACTTTGCTTGACAATATTCCACGGTCGGGAAACCTTTCTTGGACAACACGTCTTTGAACCTTAGAACAATCAATTCACATTCGAAGGGCCGATTTGTCAATTTCAAGAACCACTGTTTATGTAATGAATGCTTTTGTCCAGGTTTTGGCGGCTCTGGGTAGTTCATCTGATTTGAGGTTCCAAAATTTTAGAAGTCCAATAGCATAATAGTCTTAAAACTAAGCAAAATTTTGACACATGAACATTGTCGTAGCCAGACGGGGGCTGAGGAACCCTAAAAATATTACTAAATTTACTTTTTTCGAAATAAATTATTATATAATTTTTTTTTAAATTTCTAATTGCTTTGCACACGGCAATGAAAATTGTTCTTTAATATTAAAAATATATTTAAACTACATTTCTACGGCTAATCTTGTGTATGTCACATTTTTAACAAAGGTCGAATTCTCCATCTTGTCTACAATAAGGAGAAAAGAAAATATTGGTATTTTAGGGTACATCAACAAAATATTTCAATGTAATATTAGTTACAAATTTTTTATTTATTAACATCAAATGCGTTAATTTGATTTCTTCGTTAAAATTTACTTGTTGATGTAAACTATTTTGAACATTAATTATACAATATGATCATAAAGTTTCTCAAGTTCTTTAGAGATTGGGGTGGTTAAAGACTCACATATGTGTGGAAATTTTCTTTATGGTCACCCTGTATATAAGTAAAGTTCTCGTAATCTAATATGTACATGCCTCGGAATACGTAGGAGTTGTGGATAGGGCTATTAACGCCCTAAATAAAAATATAATCATATTATTATATATGATACATATATGTGATAAAAATATATCATATATATATATATAACTTATTCATATATATTTATATGGAGTTGTAGCTATTAGAAATGAGACGTGCTCAGCCCGGGCTCTAAACTGGCTCGGGTTCTATATTTCATATTGTTTTGGGACTCTGGCTCATCAGACGGATAAAACTAAATCCGAAAACTACACTCCTGTTTGTAAAAATTGCAACATCATGAAGGGATCACATAATTGAGCTGAAACTTTCAGGAAATGCAAATTAGGGTATGCTATTCAAATGATTAGAATTTCAGAGTCATCGCGCATGCGTGGGCTGAGCAGCGCCCTCTGAACTGCTGATGGATCCGTATAAATAGAGGGCTGTAGCGGGGCGTGTATGGCTATCTGCTAGTGGTAAACGTTACATGAGACGTCACTATGCCTCTACGACGAAAGAGGGCGACATTTCAGCAAGTTACGGAGTTTGAACGGGGACGAATGATCGGCCTTCGTGAAGGAGGGTTTTCTTATCGTGCAATAGCAGCTCGTATGGGGCGTAACAGCAGCACAGTGATGCGAGTGTGGAAGCAGTGGGTTCAAGAGAACCAGACAACTCGGAAATCCGGGAGTGGACGCCGAAAGGTGACGTCAGCACGGGATGATAGACACCTGGTCCGCATGGCGGTGACGGACCGTTTTGCTTCATCTGGACAGTTGGCAGAACGTTGGTGCACTGCTACAGGTGTATTGGCAACAAGTGGTGTTTTCTGATGAATCCTGCTTTAATTTGGGGTACAGTGATGGCCGCATCTGTGTTAGACGCTATACCGGTGAACGCCACCTTCCGGAGTGCATTATCCAACGTCATAGTGGACGAACCCCCAGCGTTATGGTCTGGGGTTCGATTGCGTATCATGGACGATCTCAGCTGCTACGAATTGTGGGTAATCTTAACAGCAATCGATACATCAATGAAGCTCTGGAGCCTGAAGTTGTTCCCTTCCTTCAAGGCATTCCCGGAGCTGTATTTCAACAGGACAATGCCCGCCCACATATTGCCAGGAATGTTCAAGACTTCTTTTCATCACAACAGATACAGCTTCTTCCTTGGCCTGCCTATTCGCCGGATATGTCGCCGATTGAACATGTGTGGGATTTCGTTGGTCGGCGTCTCGCTCGTGATCCTCGTCCCATAGCTACTACAGATGAACTTTGGGGTTGCATACAAGCAATCTGGAATGCTCTTCCTCAGGCACACATTCAACATCTGTTTGATTCCATGCCACGTCGTATAGCATCACTTATTGCAGCGCGTGGTGGCTTCACCAAATACTGATTTTCGACATGTAATATTGTTTTTTGCTTTGTAATTTTAATCGTTTATTTGTATCAACACAGGTCGTTTGTACATTAAATTTCATTCAATTCGGACGAGTCCTTCATGGTGTTGCAATTTTTACAAACATGAGTATAACTTTTGGTTATCGAAATTCTTCAAGAAATACAATTGTGATTCGTTTTCGAGGATTGTAGAAATATACGCTTATATAAAACTTCGAAGGAAATTAAATAGTTTCTTGGCAATTTTTTAAAAAATTTAAATCGTACATTAAGGGGTTAAAGTTATATTTGAAGTTGCGTGCTCGGGCTGGCTAGGATCTCGAAAAATAAACTCGAACTCATCTCTAGCAGCCATGGAAAACCTCTTTACTAGTTTCTTGCGTAAGTTAATGTACGGAAGTTGGTAAGCAGTATATAGCGTAATATAAAATACGTATAATTCTATGGATAGCATTATAAAACAAGAAATATGACTCGCAAAATTATATTTCTAAACGTTGATAAAATAGTTTATCCCTCACTGAATACCGTAATGAGAAGAAATAAATTTTTATGCAATTTACTTGATAATTAGATTCGGTCAAAGCCCCGTCAGGTAATTTAATAAGTCTCAAAGCATCCGTATTTATTTGAATTTCTGAGTTTTGGAAACCTTGACGGGAATCATCGATGGCTGAAATTAGGAAGCGTTAAATGGAATGTTCCCACACTGGAGATGGATGGAACTTGGGGTAACTAATATATGGAAAGTATATGCTTCGAAAGAGCTGCGTTTGGTATTTTTCTGTAAAAAGTGTTGTCGCTAATTCGAAGTTTATTAATTCTTAACTAGCGTTTGAAATGAAACGCATTGGACACGGTTTATCAAATACTAATATTATCTTCGTTTAAATAAGTACATGTCATGCGTATGTGTTTATTTATATACATACACCGAGTGATCCAAAGTAACAAAAAAAATAAAAATTAATAATTCCAAAATTATAGATAATAGTACGATGCGGTTTTCACAGAAATTCACAAAGAGACATGGAATTTTTTTTAATAATGAAAAATTTATTGCCAGAGTAGTTACATTTTCCACAGCCAGGTGGCACTGTAGCAGTTCCGGAGATGCTGTCACTATTTAAACAGATCTGCCCTCCATCGCATCTCAAACGATAGGAGACTGCGAACATTGAACCATCTGACCTCTGTGAAATAGGTAAACATATATAGTGAATAGAGGCAAACTTTCAACATTTAACATTTATTATACTATAATTTTTGCCACCCACGTTTTTAACATTTATTACGGAAGTTAAACGTTCTGCCGAGATGAGGCATGTTATTGTTACGAGATAAAATACTTAGTTAAGCTGTATTGTCAGAAATCCGATTGTGCAAGTGCGGCTTTACGCACTTAACGTTTAATGCGGCATATTAAAAGTGGAAAGGGACCTATGTCTTGTTCCTCATTGATAGCTATGATAAAACGGTTTGAGGACATTGGCAGTTTGAAATCATGTGCAAGAAGCGGAAGACCAAAATACTATTGTAGTTTTGCAGGAGATCGAACACGAAACCGACACGCAATCGGCAGTTTCCGCTCGTGGATAATGCAGTGCATGTAAAATTTCAAGACGAACTGGCATTTCGTACGAGACTCTATGGTGATCACTCAGGATCATCCACAAAAGGCATCCTTATAAAATCCAACATGTACAGGAAATGAGTGAGACCAACAAATTTCTGGAGGCGTTGTTAATTTACAAATTGGGCTTTTCAACAGATGGAGAATGATGCAAACGGACTGTCAAACGTCCTTTGGACTGACGAGGCCCACTTTTAGATTGATGGAAGTGTAAATGCACAGAACTGCCGCATCTGGGCGAGAGAGAGAACCCACGCATGATGGTGAAAACTCCTTTGCATCAGCAAAGGTAACAGTTTGGTTCAGGTTCACTGCATCATTCATTATAGGCTCCTTTTTCTTTGACGACATCCACAACGGCACAATTCGAACTGTTCCTGTTACAGGTGAGCGGAATGATACGCTTTTAAAAGACAGCATAATTCCCTCTTTACAAGAGAGGCAAACGCTCCGTAGTGTCACATTCATGCAGAATGAAGAGCCTCCGCACATCATAGGTCCTGTTCAGACACATTGCGATTTACATTTGGTAATGATCGTGCTCTTAGTTGCTCTTTCCCGCACGAATGGCCAGCAAGGTCTACAGACCGTACACCTTGTGACTTTTGGTTATGGTGATAGTTGAAGTTACTGGTGTACAAAAATCAGCCGACGTCATTGGACATGTTGAAAGAAGCTATTTGTCATCATGTAACAGGCATTACAGCTGAAACCCTCTTCAATGCTGTGCAAGGTGTCGTGCCATGTCTGACGGCCAGTTTTATGAATAAGGGCCATCACATTGGACATTTTTAACCATACCTGCGTTGCAAAATGCGCTTCACCACTGAATACACTACTGACACAAATCAAGCGCCGCCTGGTGGTGGAAAATATTGCTATTCCGAAAATCGTTTGTTTCGTTATTAAACATCATACTTTTCTGTGCACTTCTGCAAAAACCGCATCGTGATAGTGTTTACACTTTTCGAATTATTTATTTTTTACCTTTTATATTACTCTTGGATCACCCGGTATATGCTGTCACACATATGTGTACGTAGTAATATAATGTGTTAATCAGAACTTATTTGGTATAGTAGCATACTTTCAAGTGCCCATTATCTGATTAGAAAATTAGTGGCCAACACATGGACGACACAGTTCCCATCTCTGCGTACTGCTTATGGATAATTCTTTCTTCATTGAGTATTTACTCTTCAGGTCTTTAAACCATTCATTATCTTACATTCATTTCCTGCCTATGGGTCTCGACCCCATCTTGTTTCCTCCATCGCTAATTGGGGTATTTTTTGTTTTTCACTTTCTCGCTAGGCTAACGATGTGCTAGCTTCCGTTTATTAGTCTCATCTTGTTTAGGGCAGAAAGACCCTCACTGTCCTTGCGCCATAAAAATGCAACCAGCCATTTATTTATTTATGAGTACAGTAAATATCCTAATTAAAATTTTAAGAAATTGCTCCTGATTGTAAATCAGATATTGCATTTTTATAGCTGACGGGTAAAAATATGCTAGTATCTTCTAGAACCACCTCTATAATTCATCATATATTCTAATTATCTAGAGGCTTCATGTGGTTAAAATGCCTCAGATAGTTCATATAAAACTGTAAATCAGTTTAATATAGGATTTGCATATATCACTATGTTTCAATAAGCATTGGGTATTATCCTGAAATATAATTTACCAAGGAGAGTACTTGATAAGGGGTTTTAATTTTAAAATTCACGAATGTGGAGCAGCAGCGCATGCAGAATATTCCCAAGGTGGGGTACAGTTGTACAAGGAATTTCTAGTGGAAAAAATGACCCAAGATCATATCAGTTACGATTTCCGTGTATGTACTTATTTATCAGAATTAAATTACTAATAATTCTACAGTGCAAGATACTTAAATCATTAGAAGTAGTACTAGATTATGTTCATAAAATTTTACAATGGCCAGCCGTTGTTCTCCACAAAAAAATTACCGTTTTGATAATAGGTTTAAGAATAACCCTATTGTGCAAAACTTTCCTTTGCTTCCACTATTTGATCTACAGAAGCCTTTTTTCTTCCGTCCGTGACTTTGAAGACCTCATCGGCTTTGTAAACTAGATAATTATAATAGAGAAAAGTGCTATGTTGGCTGAACTTCTCCAAGGCCTTCTAATTATTAAATTCTTTTGAAACAAGCTGATCTCTGCGACTTGTATCGATCCTAAACCAACTTCACCGGCTGAAAACAGAACATACAAAATTTGCAATAATTTGCAATTTTGGGTAAGCTAGATAGTTATGTTTACTCAATTCAGAAGAGCAGAACTTCAGACTGTGGTGAGATTTTCTTTGATTTTATACAGCACTAGTGACGCTCGTGGGAAAATTGCAATTTGCATAAGTTTCTTAGACAGTGGCGGTTCTAGGCTGAGACGCATGCCTCCCCTAAATATAACCAGATTTTATAATATTGCTTAAGTGTGCGGGCAGGAATTTATGTCCCCATATTTTCTTGCCTCGAACCGCTACTGTTTCTAAGACCTTTTATCACTATTATCCTATCTTCATCAATGAGGTTAGATTTCTTGACATAATTAGAAATATTTGCAGTCAGAATTCTCCCATTTCAGTTGTGTTTTGTATTGTGTTTTGGTCTACCTTTATTTCCTGGAAAAAATTTGGAAAAGGCCACTAATCTCTGTTCTTGCTGGTCTCAACAACAGTCTCACCAATGTTTCAGGGAAACGTCGTTGGGATCATCACTACTTTCAATCTTATTTCTTTTAAAATAATAATTTAACCTTTCTGCGTCACTCATTTGCGATACACACGAAAAACTTTCGGGTCTTTTTTGACCCATGCTATTTTTATTCCTAATATTGATACATTTTTAACATAATGTAAGCAATTACATTAGATTGAATAAGCATACAACAAATATTCAATATACTGAAACAAATATGATATTTATATTATAGTTAATGTGTTATTTAATTAATACTATGATGATGATTTTGAAATATAAGGAATACTATATGAGATATACATATGAATGAATTTTTTCAAATAAACAGAATTCTCCTTACTTTCTACTTTTCACTTTTTACACTACTTACATTACTTTTACTTTTTACACTATTTTACACTACTGTTTTCTTTTCTTTTTTTGTTGCATATAACGGTGATTAAAGAATGGTTTTTATAAATCCACATATTAAAACTTTTGCAAATTACACTGTTTCTTCGTCATTTTTCAACAATCCGCAAACACCCCATAGTTTTGTGGAATATTCCTTTTTGCTCCTACACTCCTTCTTTCACTTTCTTTCGAGGCCTCTGCTGCCTCTGGTTTTTGAAAATTGATCTCTCGGCAAATATTTTCGATTCATCATATTTGGTTTCATAAAATATGCCCAAGTTGATAAAATCTTAAGAAGATTTTGCAGCTTGGGGTTTTGATTTTCGTGTAGAGCTTTGAAGAGGATATACGCATTATACGAAGAGATGTCTAATATATTGAAAAATAAAACCTGTGGCCATCTATTGGGTTTTTTTACACTATAATAAACCAAGATCATTTCAAGTGCATCCACTGCTCTTTTTGTTGCATAATAGTAATCAACATTGCTGACTGTTTCATCATGATGAAAAGTGCTTTGTAATAATACACATTCGTTTTTCTTCAGAATGTAAGAAATAAGAGCGTGCCTTTAGTGAATGAACAAACTGAACTCGTCACTTCACATCCTGTTACTTGCGTAAGTTCTAAGTAGAGTGAAGACTTGTTCCTTCTTATGATCCTAAAAATTGTAATATTTCTTAGAAGAAGTGTCTACCCAAGTTGACATGAAGTAAAATAATGGTCACAAGTAATATTGTGACTATTACTTGTTACGTTTCAGTCCATACAATAAAGCCATTATAAATATAAAGGGTAGTTGTATTATCTATAGCTTCGTAGATTGCTTACAAAGATAAGGCTTTATGTTCCATTCAGAAGATGTTTTCATATCACACAAAATCCAAAATTTGATACCATATCTATGTATATTATTTATTTATATTTATTATATATATATTGTTGTTATATTTGATATCAACTGCAAGATTACGCAATATTAGGATGATGCAATACCAGCCTAAGATTATGTAATACAAGAACATGAAACGGGAAACGAACACAATACGAAAATAAAAAAATAATTGTAAATAAATAATGTAGTTTGAAGTATTTAAAGGTTCTTTACATATGTAAAATAAATAAAAATTGTTTTAAATATTAAATGACCGATACATTTCATAATTTAATATCATAAATTTTTGTGGTTCCCTTTTGTCCCGAAGAATGTAAGTGTTACTTTTTTCTTCGGATCGTATTTGTAAACGACCCGTTAAAATTTTAATTATGTTATATTGTGAATTATAAAATAATAAACGTCATTAAAGCACAGGAACTACGTTATAATACTTGAGGAAATATTTCGAAAAACAGCATCAAAAATGACCCTAAGGATGCAGTAAGGTTAACAGTGTCTGTTGGCGTAATAATTTTTCGCTTTGTTAGCCCTGAATGGTACCTCGGACCCCTACGTGGGTGGCCCAGTATTGTGGAGAAACTTACATTTTACGTTGCTGCGAAATTTTTATTATTTTCTATAATTAACGGCTATGATACTACCACTCAGTCGACTTCGTAGTTGAAAACGAATGAGGTTCCGGTTTTCTGTGCTGTGTTGATTAGCTTTCTTCCAACAGTGGTACGCAATGATGTTATGCACGAATTTGTATTTAAGTTTCTTTCGTAAGATGTGTATTTTGTAGTACTACCTTCACTTGTATTGTTCATAATATTGTATAATCTCATTAACACTTTGA
>QLNU02014802.1:134480061-134495234 GCA_006491805.2 Dysdera silvatica
CAACATGAATAAGACGCTTCTTCAATTTTTCACAACGTTCCGCTTAAATATGAAAGATAATATACGTGGCCTGAACTAAAATAAGGCGAATTAAATCTGACATAGATGATGCACATATCAGAGATAAATATTTATATTATGAAGATCATTAGTTTAACGCGCATAATTTGCACCATTTAATTGCGGTGGAGGAATGTAGCTTGATATATTTCTGCTGATGAATTGCCACAAGCAAGATGAGCGCAAACATCTCATGCAATATAGGACTAACTTCATTGTTTCCTTAGTGAAATGGCGTTTAATCCAAGAGGGAATTTCCTTGCTGTCGAGATAAACACGAGATCTATCTCAGCTGTTACATTTCTCCTTGCTTTTCTGGTCTCGGTGTTTTCTGTAATTTGTCGAAACGGTGCGCTGCTGCCGGCTTAATTTTCAAAGATCTATTGAAGACTTGATGATGCATGGAAACATCCTACATCGTCAGACACATTGCATTTGAAGACAAGTTTCTAGAGCAGCTATCGTATCTAACACCTTCAAGCTCAAATATCAGCCTTCAGAGCCATTTAGATAAACTGCCCGCCAAGCGTGGGCACGGGGAGGGATCACAGGGGTCATGACCCCCAAAATATATTTTTTCACTGTAAAAGTTTTAAATTTCATGATAACTGAAGAATGTTATTCTAAGACCATGGAAAATTCTGTCCTTCACATCCCCAAAAACATGAAAGTCTGTGCCCGCCCCTGCTTCCGGCTCATGAGTATTTTCCTCCCAACTATTGGCGATAACTTGACAATTGCACTATTAGTAATAAATTGGCTTTGCACAGCCTTCATCCTTGAATATCTATGCGATCCAGGTTTAGAAATAGTATACTTCGCGTGCCTATCTGGGAGTCGCGCTTATTTTCAATATCAACATTTTTATTTACATCAAGATTAATATATTTACTTTCGTCAAGGTCAATATCTTTATTTACATCAAGATCAATATCTTTATTTACATCAAGATCAATATATTTACTTTCGTCAAGGTCAATATCTTTATTTACATCAAGATCAATATATTTACTTTCGTCAAGGTCAATATCTTTATTTACATCGAGATCAACATCCTTATTTACATCATGGTCAGTATCCTTATATACATCAAGATCAATATCCTTATACATATCTAGGTCAATATCCTTATTTACATCAAGACCAATATATTTATTTGCATCAATACATTACAATAAACGATTGCTATATAGAAACTATTATAGTGAATAATTTAGAAATAAAAATAAATATAATTCTTTATCAATATTTTTGGACCTGTAATGCTGCGGTGGTCACGCATTCAACTAGTATGTCGTTAATCTTATTTCCTGTCCCAATATGGCCCTACGGTCATGGAGTGGTCAGGCTTTCCTTCATCATGCGGTTACTCGGTTTCGACTCCCAACTGCGCCAAAAAAAAAAAAGAATATTTACCGCCTAACTGCTTACTGTCATTCTAGGTTGGTTTCCTCTGCCTTAAGACGTTACAATTCCGCTGAAAAATAGCGCTCCAGTGCCCTATGACGTCGTAGAAGATATAACGACGCATCGTTGTGCGGAGTTTGGTTTGAGCACAGTATAAACTACTCTTCTTGCACCGTAAGAACACAATTAACATTCATCTGTTTTTATTTTAAATCTATTCAAAATTCACTAAATATCTACACGAAATTGTTGGTTGGTTGAACTTTAGCGGCGCAAGGACACGATAAAAAACTAACGCAGTTAAGAAGTAAATTTTGTGTGTATTTATTTCCTTTAATTAGTATTTTGGCACTAATTCATTATAGTATTTACCTCTGTTCCAAATATTTGCGTTCCACGATTAATCTTACTTTCCCTGCTCTGACGCTAAAGTCCCTATAGGAACTAATCCTCATTAAATATAATATCATCAGCCTTTCCCCCTTCTGAAACCTTTCTTCTCCATTCTCTTACTTTCATTCTATTGAAGTCTTTCTTTACTCCACTCAGACATATTTTTTGGGGTATTCCACTTTTCTTCCTTCCAGATTGTCTCGTATAATTTTCTTGATATCCTAGGATCTCCTATTCTTCCCACGTGCCCAAGCTATCCATCTTAGTTTCTTTATCTTTGCCCCTAGCTTTGGGTCTGTATGCAGATAATGCATTTCAGCATTTTGATTTTCAGTCTGGTTTCATTCGGTTCGCGATTTTCCTGATCAATCCATGCTTCATGCACAATTAAATCGTAAGTATGGTTGTATTGCAAAAACAAGGAAACTCGGACAAAGTAAGTTGTGGAAGACGGATATGCAAGAAGGAATATACTTAACAATCCCCAACTTGCAAAATTTATAATACCTGAAAGTCTGAGCTTTCATTTTTAAGAAACAAGCAAAGAAAAAAATGAAGAAACGTCCCTGTGGAAAAACCAACGAAATGGTATATTTCTTGATATACCAAGATATATAATGTTGTATTCCAAGATATATAATATTATATATCTTGGTAAACAATGAGTCGATTATTAAAGATTGCAGTGTGTAGAACAGATTTAATACCGGGAGGAATCATTGAATGGCAAGCTGCAAAGAACATTGAAATACTACAGCGGAAATGCAGTTCATGACCAAACAGGTATAAGTTATAAGGGGCTGAATATAAAGAAATGGAAAAAAAATTCTAACACGGTTACTGCTGCCAACTTGTAATTCTGTGGATTTATTAATTATAAAATATTCAACTAAAGTTTAATTTATCTTCGTGTGCTAGCGATTGGGTAAAGTGTTTATTTAATTTGGTTTTGGTTCTAATAATTAATGTTACCATTGTAAGCGGTAGCCCAGGGCTTCGGTATAATCGGCGCATTCACCTGGAGCCATAATTATTAGATCCACTGGTTATAAATCATCTTTTGTTCGCCAAATTAAATTTGGCCAATAAATTTGGAAATCAAGAGCTGTTATGAGAGAAAATTGCAAAATTTACAGGGTATTTTGTAGATTTTCTGCGATGTTTTAAAATTTGCTTGCGGTACAGCTTGAGTCTTACTGAACACCGTGTGGATCGTAATGAAACCTTGATGTTACGTGGAACATACTTTGAGAAAACTGCTTTAAATAAAGAAATCTATGCACAAAATGAGTAAAGAGCATTCCTTAAAACAATCGAAAGACAAAAACAGATTAAAACAGTCAATGACGCGCCTGTCACGTTATATCGGTCCACTTAGAGGCTCTAGAATAATATGCTGACGCAATAGCCGCCATCTTGTTGTACATTTCCGGTTTCATTTACCTTGGCGATAAAGGTTTTCCGCATTGGCGCAATGATCGCTATTTTGGCATAAAAATAATGAACAATCCGCGATTATCCGACTATTGTAAACATTGGCGCATCTTTTAGAATGTCGCCAATAAATACAATTTGTAACTTAGGCATCAAAATGCTTGATAAGCCAGCTCCCATTTTTTAGGAGCCTTAGGTCAGCTAGAAAATTTCATGACGTGTGAGGCATGTCACCATTTCTGCTGGATTTTAACAAGACAAGCTCAGCTCTTGGAAATCGGCATTTAAATGTAGCGTATACGTCGGGGAAACACTTTTTGTGTAAGGTTACGATAGATTTAACTTTATAACCGTCCATTTCTAAATTATATTGTTATGCATTGCCAATAGTGGCCACACTGACCTATACAGAGGATGTTGATGGGGGTTACAATCTTCATTGATATAAAATATTATACATATAACTATGAATGTATGGAGTTGTAACCCTCCTTTAATAATTTCCTGCGTACGTTAATGTGTGGCCAGATTCATGTTTATTTCGCGTTCACTTTATTCAATATTTACATATATTTATTGGATTTCGCACAATACTCGTCCCGGTACATGTATTTTATTCCACATTGGTTTCCATAAATTAAGCACCAGAATAGGAAGTTCATTATTCGTTGAAAAATTGGATTGTTTGGCACAACATTTGGGTATTTTACTGGGAAAATGAGCCTGAATCCTTTTATTGTATGCAAGTTAGTGGTGCTAGCTTTATTATTTTGGTCTGGCTGTCATAAAAGCATTATCATCAAGCATATGGATAAAATCCCACGAGTTTGCCCAGGGAATGAAATTCAGATCTTCAGCGTATCCACCAATTATTAGGTAAAGATAAAATGCACAGGGCATTATACGGTAGCGCTATCAAATTTATTATGACTCCTCAGTGATTATGTCCTCCACTTTTAAGCCTCGTGGACTGAATTCGACTCTGGGTAAACTTGGATGTTCGTAAATGTATAGGCTGTGTGGTGTAAGGCGTGGGGCTCTTGCTAGGATGCCGTTAATCCAAATTCGATTCCCAGTGGTGCCAAAATAAACAACGCTTACCGAGTAACTACTCACTGTAGTTCAAAAGTCAGTTTCCTAATCCTTAATATGTCCGTATCCCTCTGAAAACTGTAGGACCCATCGCACTATGACTTTTGTTGTCCTTGCGCCATAAAACGTAAACAAGCGTAAACATATGGAGATCGGATATCGCGTTAAGCAATCCATCCCGTCCCGAATGACACGGAATGTAAGCTTGAGACTTAATTACTTGAATAAAAGTAAATGAGTTTCCCCATGGACAAGAATGGTGGTTGCAGAGAATCCAAGAGAATAGCTACACACTATCCGTTTATCCGAAATCTGATTTTGTGAATTTCTTTTTTAAATACAGAAATCGTTTCCATATTTTCTACGTTCTTACTTGATATTTGAATACAAGAATATGTTGAAAAATAATGCTATGTACGTAAATGTTAATTTTTTTTGGCACAGAATGGCCCTTACTGTCCTTGCGTCATAAACATACAACCATACGTTCTTATTATATCTTTCGCTAATACTAACTGGTCGGGCAGGTCCAGAGAATTAAATTTGCGGCAATGTAGCCATGGGTAGTTATGGGATTGTTCCCAGAGTATCATTAACCTACATGGCAGGTAAACAAATTTAGAATCTTAGAGGATATTGACAAGCTAAAACTCTGTTTCAAAGAATTCACAGATAGTATTGAATTGGCGGAGAAAGTATTAGAGAATATATGTCTATTACTTGGTTGTATTTTTACGAAGCAAGGTCAGAAAGGGTGCCTTTTACTTGAATATAACTGTCGAAACTTACCGAAGATTAAGAAATATTGAATTTGAGGGTCTAAAGGTTTTAGTAAAATTTAAGACATTTGGTAGTGAATAAAGCAACAAAAATTTTGAAAACTATTGTGTGATAACTGAACATTTATAAAACGACGTAGCATCGAAATAGCTGTCTCGGCACATAAAGGAAACGCCGTTTTAAAATTATTTCCTTCACCGTTATCAAACATTTTTCAGTCAGTTCTAACGCAGTTTAAAAAAGAAAGCATTTCAAAATAACTTTTCATAACAATGATGTAACAAAGTACTTTGTACTATAACTTGATCTCCTGAGACAAAAAGAAAATGTTGAACAAATAATTTTACTCGAATTCTTCAGGCTTTCCCTTCAATCTGCCTCAATGCATCGCAGGGGCAAGTTGACAGCCTGCATTTAATGGAGCTCCAACACGTCCAATCTCGCATCGCCAACGTGCCCCGAGTCTAAAGTAAAATGGCCGCAATAAAAGCTCTTTGGAAAGAGGCCGAAATTTCAGTTTAGCATTTTCTTTCAGATACTGCAATGCATCAGTTCCACTGCATAAAAAATAGCGTCCGAGTTGCCTGGTTTGTACGGTCTCGTTTGGCCTATGGAAGTTCAAAGGTTACGTCAATTTATCATTAGAGCAGTAATTTTTTGATGGGGAAAACCTGCAAAATTCTCATAACGGTCACGGGAAAAGTCTCGAATATAGCGGAAATTTAAACAAAAAACCGCCAAAGAAGTGTAACATTTAAACATCTTCGAAATAGTAATAAAAATAACTATTGCGTTACTAAATAAGCATTATACAGTAGAATTATACTTCCCTAGGGTCTATTGCCCATAGGGCAGTAATTTTAGCATGGAGAAAAATGTAAAATTCGCATGGGGTCGCGGGGGATCGCGGATGATAATTTCAAATTTCTCGAAAATCAAAGAAAAATCGAGAAAGTTGTCAACACTAACATAAAGAAAATTCTCAGTTTTCGCACAGTGACACAAATAACTACCATGTCGCTAAAGAAGCACTATACAGCAGAATTGATTATCCTATCTGCAAGTGATACATTCCAAAAGCAACAGTGGATAATAGCGGACCCTATCTTATATAGTAGTATAGAGAAATTATCTAATTGTTTTTGCTAACATATATATGCTTATGATGAAGTTTAATTGGTAAATTACGCACAATAAATCATTATCCATATTAACTAATGATAATGTACATAGAATATTTTATTGTTAAAGGCAGTTATGTAATATATTGCCATTTAGGGCATGAAAAGGACGTAATATGAACTTACAGCGCCATCTATCGACACCAACGGAAGGAAACTTACACAGAAGTTTGAAAAAAAGTTTTTCTCAATATTCAGTGAGAAAAATACCTCCATATGGATCATTTACTTTTTAATTTTTTTCTTTGTCTTTAAATCCTTGTACTATCGCTCTTACTCCCCAATGAGCGGAATTCTAACATTTTAGCTTAACTCTCAATGTTACAGCTGAGCAGTGCAAAAATATCTGATACGTATGTATATAGTTAAAATACACTTTTTCGCCAAATTTCACCAAAATTATTTTCCTGGTGGTAGAATTAAAATTAGTTAAATATAAAGCTTGCAAAATTAAAATTGAAATTAGGCAATAAGAATTTTTTTTTTTAAATTCATGAAATTCTAAAAATAAAAAAAATCGAAATCGACGGCGCGATAAAATTCCTGACCTAGCTCTCATCCCCCCACATAAATAATAAAATAATGTGATATTGTTCACTCTGAAAGGGTGAAAATACGGGTATTTAAACGTAGATATTTGGTACAAAATTAGCGATCATAAAGCAACATAAAGATAGTATTTAATACAAGAGCGCAAGCAGAAAGTTCTTAAGCAAGATTACAGAGCTATAACTTCATATATTCATACGCATATGTATAAACCTGCATTGCAATTATATTCAGAATCCTCTGAAGAATATAGGTCCCGGCGTATCATGGTCATTGCTGCCCTTTCGTCGTGAAACTAGCAAATAATATCCCTCCGCCAACATCCCCATGCGTACGCCAGTGATTTAATAAACGTTAACTGAGGTGCCAGTGTGGCGCGAGCCCCACCCCATTTTAGAATAACAAATTACCTTTATCATTACTTACAACAGATTTCATGGAATGGGTCCAAATTAGTTTTCAAGAATTTTTCGCCCTTGCCTTAACGTTTACCCACATATTGCAAACGCTGGTCCTGCGGTGGTGCAGTGGTGACGCTTAAACCTAACGTGCGATTATCCCAGGATAGATTCCTAACTGAGCCCAAAAAGAACTGCTACCGACTAACTGCTCATTGTATTCCGGGGGTTGCTTCCGTAAGCTTTAAGGGGTTCAGGATTCCTTGGGAAACTCCAAGTCCCGGTGTAGCATGACCCTTGTTTTTTCGCCGTAAAACTCAAACAAAAATCACGACGTGTACACTCGCTGGTTTGCGATTAAGTTTCAGTAAGCTTGATTGCATTTGAATGTGTCCGTTCACGAAACCTTGTCCGATGAAATAGAGATATAACGGGAGCTGACGTCACAAACGGCCTAGCCGATTACAGCAGAGGGGGACTTCATCTCCCATTATTTCTAGCTGTTCTATCGGACAGCTTTTCGTGAACAGGCAATATGTTGTAGTTCAGTGTTGTGTTAAGCCTTCTTCTAGCATTATATCATTTAGGACGTGAATCTAAAATTATACGAAACTGGCATGGTAAGTGATCTTTTTTTTAGGATCGCTTTCCTTCATGAAAAGATCGGTTGCGGTACGTAAATCTCGTTAAACCACTGACCCTATATATTAGTTCCTTACGAATGATCATTGCACATGAACTCATATGCACATGAACTCAACAACTAACATGAATTCCGTTAATGAAAACCAATGGCATTTTCGGGATGACATTCGTCGGGATTTAGTTTAGTAATTTGAACGCTTGTAAAGCTTTCATTGGGCCCGGCGCAGCATGCCCGCCCTTGCTGTCTTTGCGCCGTTTACGCACAAATAAGCCTTTCTTTGGGTTATGTCCAATAGCATCTTAACTCAAGCGTCACATTAAGACATCGTCATTGTTCTTGTCTAGGTATAGTACAGTCTAGGGTTTCCGATCTTGGTGTGGTGCTAGGGTTTCCAATCTTAGTGCTGCGCCAGAGTTCCAGTCTATTCAAGGGGTTCCATTCCAGGATTGGAAAGTGACAACGTTATCAATAATACTCCCTATTTTTTGTATAGAACCATTATAGTTCGTATTGAAATATTTTATAACTTGTTTTCTATGTACAAGCATGCTTCGTAGGTATTAGGAACTTGGTTTTAGTTCTCAGCAATAAAGCAAATATCGCAATAATATGGGTAATATACATCGTTTAGTTTTCTAGTGCATATGTAAACAATATGCTTACCTTATTCTTTAGCCTATTAAGCGTGCAATGCCATATGAAAAAAAATACATGGTTTAACCAAGGTATTTCGTTACTGAAGAAAAGACTAGCCACCGCTCTTAGGCATGCATGCATTTTATCCATCAGAGACCTCTTCGTAAAAAAGACGGATATAGAAATACTAAACGCAGGGTTACCCCAAACCTCCTTTTTGCAAAAAACGCAACCTTTACGAAGTAAAACAAAGCGAGCTATAGCCTACTTGCGTACTCTCAGATTATATAACTTTAAATGCATATAATAATATAATATAATAAACAAACCGCTATGATTAACAAACCGCTCAAAGTTGTCTGATTGCTTTTATTATATTTATGTCAAGCGGTGTTACCTACCTAACAACTTTAAATGCCATAACTCTCACTGTTCACTGTAGTCCGGTGTTTGGTTCCCTAGGCATTAAAAGGTTCGAATGCCTCGGAGCATGAGGCTCCGGCGCAGCATGACCATTGTAGTCCTTGAACCGTAAAACCACAAACCATAAACACAATAACTCTATACTTTTATATAAATTTCACATTCAACTAATGTAAGAAAATAGATCCCAAAACCCAATTTTTCAAAATTTAAACTCCTTATTATGAAACCAATGATTTTATATTTTACAAACGAAAATAAGCAAGACAAAATTCATTAAACTAATTGAGTTCTCTATTCTGGACATCGCATGGAGTTTTGAGCAACCTCAATCAATCTTTACGATTTAAAACTTCATACAATTGCGATATTTCAACGAACTTGCACCATAAAGGAAAAGAAAATTTAAAAATAGTAAGGCAAGAACATATTTGCATATACACGTTCCTTAAGATTTCAAAACCTTCAAAACCCAAATTATTTTTTAGAAAGTTAAGAGGACTTAAAAAATTTAATTTGTTAAGTGTTTTTTTTGTCATTAAAATCAACTTAACGTTTTAAATTGGGAACTTCATAGGATTCATTTTTATTTTCTAATTTATAATTATATCGTGAGTCGTATTTTTAAATCGTTGAAATTTTTAATGATCCATTCTAAATTGTTGTTGAAAGAGGCAACGCAGATGTAGAGAGAGAGAGAGAGAGAGATGATTAGATAAAATAAATTTCAAAACACTAAATTTTATTAAATTAAAATTAAAGGAATTCTACGCATATGCATTTCGTAAATGAAAGGTTAGTGAATGCGTTTCAAAAGCAATCAAAACACATTCATATTCTTTCAAGAATGAGGCCAAATAGCTTAGTAAATATTTTTTTATATAATTTTTGATATAATTTTGATATTAATTTTGATATAATTTGATACCCACGTATATTTATATATTATCCAGGATGGGGAAGGTGTTTCTTTTTCTCCTAAACAAAAATAGCTCTAGATTGAGCTACTAATACGTGGGTGTCTAATAAAAAATTTCCCATGAAAACTGACAAAAAACTCATCTCGCTGGTTTTGTCCGTTGACCATTATTTGAAAATTGTTTTATCCCTGTGGAGGCTAATAATATCTGACAACTTGGGAGATAATTTGCGCCTCTTAACAAAACAAATCTGTCCCTTTTAGTAATATAGCCTAACCGTTACGTAGAACAATGGCAGCACCTGTGTTTACCGAAACGAAAACCCGGGTGTGAGTTCCATTGTTTCAGAGTATTGCTATTTCTACTTACAATCCGTAACTCGAGGGTTGAATCCCGGAGACGGGATAAAGCTGTTCGCATCTCTCGGTAAATTGAAAGTATTAACGCAGCATGACCCTAGCTGCCTTTGTGTGATAAGAACACAGTATAATATATGTCACCTGTGAAATTGGAGATCAGCTCACTGTGCAATACACTTGATGAGCACTGTGCGATACACTTGATAAAAAATGTGCGATACACTTGATAAACAATGTGCGATACACTTGATAAACAATGTGCGATACACTTGATAAACAATGTGCGATGCACTCAAGAACCACTATGCGATACACTTGAAAAACCGCTCTGCGGTGGCGCAGTGTGGTAACGCGTTCTCCTATTGCGCCGTTAATCCGGGTTCGACTCCCAGCAGTGCAAAAAGAACGCTTACTCAGAGATCTCATAAAGATCGCACTGCTCACTGTAGTCCGGGGTTTGGTTCCCTAGGCCTTAAGAGGTTCGGATTCCTTGGAAAAAATAGATCTCGGCGCAGTAATGGCCATTGTAGTCCTTGAGCCGTAAAACAACAAACACTTGAGAAACCCTATGCGATACCCTTGAGGAACACTGTGTGATACACTTGATAAATACTATGCGATACACTTGATAAATACCAGGCAATACACTTGATAAATACCATGCGATACACTTGATAAATACCATGCGATACACTTGATAAGCACTGTGTGGTACACTTGACAAATACTATGCGATACACTTGATAAATACTATGCGAGACACTTGATAAATACTATGCGAGACACTTGATAAATACTATGCGATACACTTGATAAGTACTATGCGATACACTTGATAAGTACTATGCGATACACTTGATAAATAATGCATTAATAAAACCAATAGGAACAGTTATAAAAGTTTAATTAAACTTTAAACGTTTTCCGATGGATTTCAGTTATCATCGTCTGAGAAGCGTTCATGTAACAGTCACGTTAAAAGCTTTAGCGTGACGCTCCTTGTTTAGGCTTTAAACGTAGCACATTTAAAGCTTAATTAAATTCTCAAAACTGTACATATTGTGTTTACTAATGAATTACTTATCCACAGATGCCCTTTGTGTTAATGCGCAACATATTTTTTGGATTTTGAAATGGCCTGCGATAATGCAATGGTAACGCGTTCACCCAGAGTATTATTACTGTCCGTTCACGAAAAGTAGTCCGATGGTACCGTTAGAAATAACGGGAGTTGACATCACAAACGGCCTAGCCGATTACAGTGTGGGGACTTCATTTTAGAACCTGTTTTTGGCGCAGACAAACGTTCGCTAAAAACCAGTTCTGAAATTGGGTCACCCTCAGCTGTAATCGGCTCGGCCATTTGTGACGTCACCTCCCATTATTCCAAACTGTTCCATCTAACTACTTTTCATGAACAGAGAGTAACTCTAGTTCGACTCCCACAGCGTCAAATTAGAATACTTACCGACACATTGTAGTCTGGAGGTCGGTTACGCATCTCGTAGGAGGTTCAAATCCTTCAGACAATGCAGGTCCCGGAGCAGCATAAACCTTTCTGTCACAGCCCGGTAAAATACAAACCGGTTTTTATAAAAAATAAGCAGTGGAGTTCAATTAATCTCTAATCATTTTGATTTAATAAAACTATTTTATTAATATATTAATATGCTTAATTTACAGGTTTCAAGTGCAGAATTAGTTAAGATAGTTGAAAGAAATTTTTGCGACTTATTTTCTCCAAAATTATTTTGATATTCGTGCAGTGGTGCTGGTAATGAAAGGATATTGTATAAAATCGTTTATTAAGTATCATTAAAAATTATTAAACATAATTAACACGACGCTGCTGAGAAAACGCAAGTTTGAGATTAAACAGTTTATTGTTTAATAACTTCTGAATTTTCAAGCGGACTTTGACCATTAGAATGGGACGTTATGAATTTTACGTCTGGAAGCCTAAGTGACTGACACTAAGCGGCACACGAGGGGCCCCTAAAACGCGTATATAACGAAAGATCTCACACTACAGCTTTATATTTCTCACACTGTTGCCAGTGTTTACGAAGTTGGGAACCTATATTTAAGAAAGTTAGTACAACCATGTATTAACTAACTTCATTTCTTGCCATATATCATGACCTACGTCTTTGTATATAATCATTCTGGTTTGAGCAACTGTGCTTAACAACAATTAATCAGTGTTCAATAATTTGACACAGGCGTTTACTTTCCCCTGAAATGGCCCATGACCATTTGACGTTGAAAACGTCTTTTCTTGCTACATCAGTGCAAGTAAATAATAATATGGAGCCTGTTCGGTTTCGAGAGAGTGGCCACTCTTGACTGACTCGGGCAGGGATCTTCAACCCGCGGCCTGCAGGATCATGAAAAAATAAAAATCGTTTCACACGAAAACAACGCTGATTGTTCCACATGAGCCTTAAATCTATGTATTTTATTCTTCCCAACTTTTCACATTCCGTAATAAATATCTTAAGACTCTAGAGAACTAAAATAGCACGCGGTTTTTTCTCAACGGGGTTTTACTTTAGTTTTCTAGCGTATATGGGCATTGGGGATAGTTTTATTAATTTGCAGTGCAAGGGTGATTTGAAAGAATAGCAACTTAGGTCTCGATGAATTTTAATCTAAATATGACGGCAAGAACATTTTCTCAACCATTTGATCGCGTGCTCTGAAAATGTCACTATTCCTGTTCAGGAGCAATTACATTTTAATGCATTACATCTCAATGTATCGGCGTAAGCCGTACACACAATAAGGGGAGGTTACAGGCTTACAATAGAGTGATACAGAACTACTACTCCATACATTCATTAGAGATGAGATGGGCTCAGCCGTGTCCGGGCCAAGAAAACCGAAGGCAAAAGCTGCTCCAAGGGAGGGCAGTGTTACCCCTGGATCCGCCTTTTTTTAGTCCTAGTATTGTTAGTACAGTCGTACGGCCCGCGGGTCCAACAACAGTAAACCAAATTGACCTTTGGACTGAAAATGGTCCCCTAGACTAGGATGACGTCAGTGTTCCATTGTAGTATGCCCAGTTGTCGATGAATCCCTTGTAGCGTACGGTTCTTGTTAATGTAAATAATCGGTATCGTAATCGTATCGCGTTTCCCCGCCGTGGCGCTGGGGAGTTAGATGAATCAAGGCCAACTAGATTACTACAGGCCCGCTCACGTGAATTTTAAGGGTGTCCCCACTTTCTGTTGGAGTAATTACTGGGGTTGTTCATAGGGGACGCCAAATCACAGGTACAAACATGCCATATGCTTTCATGTGTTTGCAGCAGTTAACCGAAGATTAAAAAGGGTTTCTGGGTTTTCTATAATTTTTACATGATATTTATTTGTGATAATAATGATAGTTTCTTGTTGTGTTCCATTTAGCCTATTTATATCTGCAGTATTAAGGACACAGTAAGTGTTTATTCTGTATTTTGTTTTTCGGTGACATGCTGTTCTATTATGTAGTTTGTATTTTCAAGTAAAATTATTTTGGAAAGAATTGCTATTCATGAATACCTGATTCTTTATTTTTATTATGTGATGTATTAAAAATTTGGCTTGTGTCAAAAGTTATTAGAAATCATGTATTCAATATTATACATTGTATTTAATATATACAATATTATACAATGTATAAAATATTATACATTGTGTAGTTATATCATCAGTTTATTGTAAATTCATGTGTTAATTTCATTAACATTCCATTAAAGTCTTTCCAAACAGGTGTCAAGCCTTCTAATTAATTCTTTATTTTATAATTAATTATAATAAAAATAATTAAATTATTAATTAGTTGATTTAAATTCTATATAATTCTATTTTATTAACCATTAAAATAAAGTCTGCTTTTATATGCATTTTGCAATTTAGCTTTCAGTGTAAACTATCAATTCATTATCAGTTATTAATCATGCCTGAGAAATCATTTCATCCAATAAACCGTCTTCAGTGTAAATAAAAGAGTAGAAAAAGGTATGTAAGATTTAAATTTTAGTTTAAAAACTTGTTATGAAAGGTTATCATATCACGGTAACATCAACGTCGTTGGAAAATAAAATACGATAACTTTTTGAGCAAAAAGCAATATATTTCTGTATGTAATCAGAAACTGGGCTATTAATTGGCATTTATAGTCTGTTAAATTGAGAATATTAACCCAGGTAGCAGGCGCCCTCTGTCGGAGAAAAACTGCTTGAGAGAATCGCCACTGCGAAAATTTGGGGACAGGTTTTCTGTAGCGTTAGGCTCACGTGAGCGGGCCTGTAGTAAATCTAGTTGGCCTTGAATGAATTGCAAAAGTCGCGCATGTGTATTGCATTAGCGTGTTCTACCTAAAAGTTAGCTATGCAGAGATTGAGGCTCTTGATGTTTTGCTTTCGTTAGTAATAGCAACTAACTCGAGTGAATGCTAGTAACGATCTATGATATTTATCTAATAAGCTATTTTAGTTACGGTAATAAATTCTGTTAGTTATTTAAAGAGGATTTATTTGTCAAATGCCTGCACAGCAACATCTTCAAACATTGCAGTCTTAAATCATTCAGCATTGCAGATCGTGGATAATAATTGGAGATAGATGCACCCGTCGTTTACCAAATCCGTAGTATGTAGGTTGGAAGCCGGTAATAGCTATCATGTCACTATAACCCTCAGCATCTAAGGCATTGTATGTGATATCGGTATTACCTACCTCGCCACATTAACTCATCCCTACTACATCCTAATAAAGGGTCTGAGACCGGCGAATATAATTACCCGTCAGATAGCTAGAACTGAAGGGACAAATGGAGAATATTGAAAAAAAAAAACTTTATTTAAAACTTGAAAACTTTCGAGGTCACGGTAGTAGACCTCGAACAAGG
>QLNU02014802.1:134502176-134553259 GCA_006491805.2 Dysdera silvatica
TTAACTGTATAAACATATAAATTGCTCTGTCAGTTGAAATTGGATGCGCAATCCAGAGATTTTATAGATGTTTGAGACAGTTAACTCGTCTTTATAACGTGCATTTAATTATACATGAACATTTTTAATATATCTATGCCTGTAATTTAGTTAGACCTCCAGGTCCAATTCATATTGCATGTTTCCAAGAGATTTCTATTAGAAAACCCATTCGTTGGTTTGACGTAAGTAAATACAACCAAACTAACAACTAAGATAGTCAATGGATAAACACCTTTTAATAGCTTGTTATTAAAAGGTGTTAATAACTTGTTACGTGCGGCGTAGCCGAATTATTTTTAGAGCTTTTATGTCCAAGTAAGGTACACACGCAATCTAACAACAATATAATATGCAAAAGCATTTAATTAGCCATTTATATATTTAACTTGATTAGTTTATTACTGTTACGATAAGGTGTTAACTAGAAGAGTTACGTTGAAGTGAAGAAGTTATAAAAGGGAGTGACGGACAGTTATACAATCTTTTTGGAAAAGGAGAATTTTTAGGGTCGGAAGATGATAGCGAAGTGTGGCAATGTACGATGAACATCATATATCCATCAATTTCACCTGTACCTCTAAAGGAAACTGCAGCAAATATTGCAGTTATAACTATACAAATATATGATTACAAGGAAGCATGTACCATATTAAATTTTTTTATTGATATTAAATAAACCTGCAAATTAACCAATGTTTCAATCAAGTGATGGAAAATACATTTCAAATCTTTCGTGAGTTTCGTTCTGCTAATTATATGTTTAATATAACGTGTTGTGCGTAATGGTCAAGTTATTTAATTAATTTATTAACATAAAAATCCTTTACACAGAAACGCTCGCATTTTTTTCTTCGCGAAAATCAAATTTACGACGAACGGACACAGAAGTAAAGTGCTTCCCCTTTACAATACGATTTCAAAATAAAACAGGACAGAATAAAACAATGCTTTGTTATACTTTCAGCAAAAATAATATGACGTACTACGTGTGCTGCCAAAACAGAGAAGCAAATTTTAAAAATTTGTAAAATATTTTGTGTTTGCATTCCCGATTGTTTCAACGCGGAAATAGGGGCTTTAAAACATACCTACTCTTTTCTTATTTCTGACACAAAATATGCCTTGTTTAAGAATATAAATCTGATCCACAGGGAGAAAGAGAAAAAGAGAGTAGCTGCTGAAAAATTTATAAGCGGGAGAATGGAAAGAACTATATGTAATAAAATAAAATTTTGTAAAATTTCAACTTGCGAAGGGTTAGTGGAATTTAAATTGCACACTCGGGTACAAGAAATCAGTAAATAGGTGTGGAACCAGCGGGGAAAGTAACTCGTTATCTTTACCAGAATTCTAATTTTAATGGATGAAAGTTTTCATCATAAAAATATGTTTATTTATCATGAAAATATGTTTGTTTATCATGAAAATACGTTTGTTTATCATGAAAATATGTTTGTTTATCATGAAAATACGTTTGTTTATTGAACATGAAAGAATCGGAGAGGGGAAACTAACTTATCAACTCATTTGATCAGCGTTATTATCACATAACTATGCTTCCAGCCGTTTTGGGACTTTTCGAAGGACCCGTAAATCTATTGGTTGCGTTTTAGGTGGACGTTAGTGGACATATAAGTCTAAATGTGCTGAAGAGCTTATAGAATAGATAATCTAGGTCTATCTCATGCAAATAATCTAGACGGAGCTTATGTCTAGGTAAACTAGACATATCTCTTGTCTAGAAGTCAATTAGATTACGATTGTATTATTCTCTCTAAATTGTTCAAGAAATTCTTGTATAAATTATACTGATCTTGATAAACTCTACATTAGACACTTGTCTAAATACCTTTATGAATTGTTAAAAATCTCCTATCTAAATTAGACTAATTTAGGTAAACTAGATTTGACTCTTGTCTAAAAATTTCTCTAAATTGTTTAAATAACTCTCGTGTAAATTAAAAAATGGAATATTTTAGGAAATTTAAAATTCAGTATTCCTTTGTCATTCAGCAACAGCAACACAAATTGCAAACAACTTAATCAATAACACAAATTTTCAGTCTATTTCATAACGATTGGCTTCATTACGTATAAGAATGCTAAAGAAAAATAATAAACTTCCTAAATACAAGGTAAGATTTTTTTGACAGCACAGCTTTAGCTGATTTTTTAACCCTCCATTATAAGGTTTGGTGGGTATTTTCCTTTAACATGTCCATAACAAACTAAACAAGGTTAATTTTATTCGATTTAATATATGTTTCGTTATGACAGTATCGTTGTCATGAGAGTAACGTAAAAACAGTTGTCATAACAGTGTAAGTTTTATCCTAGATGTAGAGTGATTTGGGTCGGTGGGCCACAGCCTTCTCAGTAATTTGAAATAGATTGCAACGTTACATATATCGTAATGCATTACATGTACATTTATGCAATATATCTATATTTATGCATTATATATGATATATTTTACATATATGACACATATATATAATGCATAAATGAACATAATATGTGCTTTCGTGACCTCCCCCACAAATAATTTTGAAAACTCTACGTTCATGGGCTTTGTTATTCTGGTTGACTTATTAGGCGACAACGCGTAGCTTTTGCCGATTGCAATCAAAAATTTTATAATCTGTTGAATAGCTTAAAAACGTTTTAATACAAAGCTTCTGAAATAGCTAAAATGTTTTAATTCAAAGCTTTTTAAATGGTAAAATGTTTTAATTTACAGCTTTTTAAATGGTAAAATGTTTTAATTCAAAGCTTTTTAAATGGTAAAATGTTTTAATAGAAAGCTTGCGAAATGTTTTAATACAAAACTGTTGAAATGGTAAAATGGTAAAATGTTTTAATAGAAAGCTTGCGAAATGTTTTAATACAAAATTGTTGAAATGGTAAAATGGTAAAATGTTTAATTACAAAGCTTCTGAAATGGTAAAATGCTTTAATACAAAGCGTCTGAAATGGTAAAATGTTTTAACACAAAGCGTCTGAAATGGTAAAATATTTTAACACAAAGCATCTGAAATGGTAAAATGTTTTAATACAAACCTTCTGAAATGGTAAAATGTTTGATACGAAATTTCTGAAATGGTAAAATGTTTTAATACAAAGCTTCTGAAACGGTAAAAGGTTTAAATACAAAGCTTCTGGAGTAAAATATTTTAGCACAAAGCTTCTGAAATGGTAAACACTTTTAATACAAAACTTCTGAATCACACGCTGAAGCAGTTATAGAAAATAAAATTTCAATGTAGATTGTAATTGATTTTAAAGCAAGAGATAAAAACTTTCATCGATTAAACTAAACAATCTCTATGTAAATTACTTCGTAAATCTACGTGTGAAATGAGATTTCGCGATACATGTACATGTAAAGTGAGATTGTATAATAAAGATACGTGTAAAATAATATTTCGGAATAAATGTGTATACAAAGTGATATTGCGAAGTAAATGTGCATGTAAAGGGATATTGTGAAGTAAATGTACCATATATAAAGTGAGATTACCTAGTAAATGTACGTGTAAAATCGTATTTGTGTAACTCAGCAGAGCTCATACATATTTAATTAAAATTCAGTTATCGTCTCTGGAGGAAAGAGATTATTAGTGACATTAGTTCCGCCTACAGATAACCTATAACTAATACTATAATCATTTGTTAAACTCCTGCAGAAAATAATTTCCATCACAATCAAATTTGTAGCACGCGTTATCTTTCAACGATTATGTAGAATATTTTTCCGAAGATTTATATACATTATGTAGCAATTTCGATCTACAATAATTCTTCTCCCATCAGACATTGTGTTACAAATTACAAAAGCAGACTTTCGCTCTATTCCTGACTGGGCATGCCATGATTGATCACATCTTCCCTTCATTTGTCCTAGATATCGGGCAATCCATCTACTTTCAACCCTACTCTAATTGGAATCAAAGCAAGCCTTATACTCTTAAATTCCTCCTAAATCGAAGCGCGGACATTAATCATTGCCCCCTTCTTAACCCCGCATTATCCTGGCACATGTGTTAATTATATTTTCACCACCTTTATCTCAACTTCCATTCTGAACAAACTTATGTTTTGATCACGATAATGCATTTGCTGTCAATCAGTTAGCCGCAGAAGATTTCTTTTATATAAAATTTCAGTTTTCGTATCTATACAACGTCCTATACACATATAACAGCTTTCGGACTCTCGCGTTCTCCGAAAAACTCAATTTTATAGACAAGTTATAACAATTAATGAAATATGGCATATACCAGCAACGAAACTGACACAAAACGCAAGAAGAAATTTTCGGGCGGAAATATTTTACTCGGAGGGAAACTTTAGGTAAAGAAAATTAAATGTGACATTGTCTATCAATCGATATTGGATCTCTATTTATAACTCCTTTGCTGTTCTACATATAACATATTTTCTGCGAAATGGGATGTTAATATCAGCGGGGTAGGAAAGGGTAGGGCTCCGTGGCTCTAACTCACCTATTGGATAGCAATGGTATATTGTTTGCTTTAAGTTCGAATCACTTGCTCTTTTGTGAAGTCTTTTGCACTCACCATTATCTTTTTGAATTGATACGTCTGTGAATAAAATCGAATACTGAGAATTTTCGCATTGTGTCACTTTCGTCGCAGAGCAGAGTGGTATCTCTAAACTAGGATTAAAATTCTCCAAATAAGAAAATAATATTTAAATATTTATAATTTATGGGAGAGATCAGTGACGGATTGATTTCCGCACAGGCGCATGAGGCGCGCCCTTGGGGCCTCAAAATTTCAAGGACCAAAAAATAAATAACATCGTTTTAAATTTTCACGGGTTACTAAATACGTTTACAGTTTCTTACTACAAATAAATATTTTTCAAAATACAATGTGTGCTTGCTCTGAATTCATAATTTTCGCCGAAACATTTATAAATTATACTTTTATGGCTTGCAGGCTATGTGAGGTATCATGATGTCTTCACACAAACGTTTCTGTTGAATTTAAATACAGACAAATGTTGGGAACTGAACGAAAGAGAGTCCCAGTTAATTTCCACCTATGGTCATGTGTTACCTCCACCCCCGCCACGAAAGGAGGACAAAATCTTTCAATTGAACACAGCATTTCTTTCGTTTTCTAAAATTTTCTATGGCTGCCGTTCAGCTTGAGGCGAGTGCTCAAGCTTTACATTTTCCTGCCAAGTTCGCCATTAACAATCCCTGAATAAACTACACGTGAAATCCCGATCCCTAGAAACGAGCAGGACAAAAATTTTCATGGGAATGCCAATCAATTTACCAAAGCAATAGGCATGTGGACAAGAACTTAACTCAGGATGTTTAGACACCACACTGCATTTACGGAAGAAAGTGGCACTTCCCGAAACTCTATATACTCCAGATGCCTTCAAGACTCCGGTAAAAGCCGAATTGACCAATATAAGTTCGAATTCTTGCATCTCACAATAGATGATCCCATAACATCATTCCTTTTAAGATTCCATAGACTTCACATCGTAAAGCCTCCAATTTCTCTTATCGACAAACCCCACTATTATCAGCCGTGAAGAAAGAGAAACAAAATTTTCATACCGCCAATTTCCCCGCAAAGCGTTTCATATTATTGTTGTCCCCCTGTGATATCAGTATCATGCTCGCCCATGTGAGTACTTCTAGGGGCAGGCTGAGAAAACTTATTACCTCTTTTTCAAGGCTGTCAGAAATTTTAGGACATGTCGAAGATACTTAACTGTTATAAAATAATTGATACTGCTTGACAATTAGTAATGAGCTAAAAAGTACCTTATTTTAAAATGTGACTGTAAAACTTTTGAAAGTAAATGCATAGCAGGTTCGAGCAAATAAAATTTTTAAACGATTGTCGTCCATGATAATGTCCATGAGATGAGCGTCAATGATCAGTACTATCTAATCAAAGCCCAACTAAGGCTCAAATGGATACACGAAATCGGAACAGAAGCACTCGTACTTAGAAAATAACGCTATAATTTGGTTAAAGAAATTAATTAAATTAAAGAAATTTATATGTAAAAGGTGAAAACTATAAGGATAAAGCAGTGGTTTCCAACCTTTTTCAAGTCGCGACCCACTTTTGTAGTAACCAAGTAACCTGCAACCCCTCGTATAGTGACCAAACGATCTGCGACCCCACTCTGTCCTCCGTCTCTACATTTACACAATAAAAGCATTTTTAACAGAGTAAGGAAAACACATTAAATATAAAATTACTAAATATTTTATATATATATATTATAGATATAAAGTTAACAACCGTTAGTAGAATATTGCAATGTAGCCATGTTGAAATATAAAAGCGTTGGAAACATTTGGTATGGAATTCCTTATAAAAATAATTGCAGCGACCTCCAGGTTGGAAACCACTGGGATAAAGTAATATTTTTTGCTAAATTGATTAACGTGAAAGATTAAGATCTTAAAAAGCTATCTATCGGTTTTATAAGGCTACTTTAAAATGTTATAAAATTCATTTATATCATTAAGATTTTCACCCCTTCTTATAATCTGAAATTTTTACTGCCTCCTAATATTTGTTAGCCTTGGGGCAACTAGCCTCGAAATGTAAGGGGTAATGGGTATTTTTGGGGGGTTACAGCTCCTATTTCAGTGCTCAGCACATATTATTATTATTTAGGTATTGTTATATTGAGTCAGAAATACCTTAGTGGGGTATACGTGCCTAGCCTCCTTAGTTACGTCAATGGTTGTAAAGTAAGTAGGACAGGAAAGGCTACGAAGAAAATATTTATGAGGGGGGGGCTCAAAATTAGATTGCGCATGGGGCCTCAAGTGCTAAAACCGCCATTGGGAGAAATGGGTTATATAGGATCACAACTAGCCAATTGCCACTAATTTTTTGAATAAATATCAATTGACAATTATGCGACCCACTGAATGCTAGCCAGTAATTAAATGTTAACTGTCTGTGTGTCTACTGATCGTGTGAAGTCATGTTCAAGGGATGAAAGTACGTGGCTATCGAAATAGCTGTTAAATAACTTTTATCATTTAAACGCGCCAGGTAAATTATTTTTTGTAATATTTCTTAAATCAGTATGATTACAATGGCGCATATTTTTCGACTAGCCATATTTTACAACCTAATTCATATTAAGGCATTTTATGCAAAGCTAGATTAATTGCTTTATTACAGAAATGTGCTTTATCATAATATTCATTCAGAATACATAAAAAATGAAAATTAATGTAACGTACATGAATCAGAACAGACATTATAAATTTACGAACACATGAAGATTATTTGTAAATAATGAAGGAGAAAATAGCAAAAGACGTAGAAAACTATAGCTGTAAATTTTAGTAAACGATGTATGTAATTATTATTATTATTAATAAATGGTTTGTTTCAGGAGTTGAGACTGAATGTCTACTATGCACATATCTATTAGTATACTTGTAGACTGTGGATTAAATTAGCCACTGTGCAGATTCTTATTTGACACTAGGATTTAGTACTGGTAATTTTCGCTAATTCGTCCTTCACACGGGTAATTCTCTTTCCAAGACTATTGCTTAAAACATAATTTAAGTTCGTAAGAGACGTTCTCTTACGTTCGTAAGTGGTTGAGTGTTTGTCGGCTGAAGCTCAGTTGGTAAGAGCACCTTTCCGGAGACAAGAAGTTCTTGGGATCGTGCCCCCCACCAGACACAATTGTTTCCTAATTTAAGCTGCGTAGTGTTCGATTTGTATAAATATAAACCTTATTAAAACATTTAAACGTTAAAATATAATATTAAAATATTATTAAATTGAAATCTCAAATTGATTTGTGTCAATCTGAAAAAACAGAGCTTAATTTAAATACATGTTTGCACTAAATATTGCATGCTTCAATTGCCCTAATATTAGACCTCCACAATATGTAAAATGCCACTGAAAATATGACTTTTAGTTTAAATCAAACTACGGAATTGAAGAAAAAGACTTCAATTCTACTCGATTCGGAAAAGAAAGATAAAACAAAGAATTTCTAATATCCAATGAAACGTTCCATTCTGGAAACGTCGGAAGTCAAAAACAGCACTCGAGGAATCCTTTAAATAGGCATATTCGGAAACATCTAGAATCCGAAGGGCCCTATCCGCCTCTCATGTAGCTACGCAATGTCAAAGCTATTTTCCGAATCGAGAAAACTCAACGCAATGGCCCAGAACGTAATTTTTGGCCACTAATGGGTGGAAAATTAGTTTTCCGAATTAACTTAATGGCAGAGAGAACGTTCTCGCTAAAATTAAAGTAAAAGTTTGCGTGCCAGCTGAAATCCTGTGATTGCGAAGTTTAGAAAGCTGTTTAAGAGCGCGAAAGGCGGTGATTCCATCCCTTGGAAGCCAGAAAGCTTTTTAAGGGCTTCGTTGAAAAAGAGTTAATAAAATTAAATCGCCCTTTATGCGCTTATTCCTACAAATATGCTTTCAACTTACACTAAAACTAATGGTTAGGTATGGGTATTATTCAAGATCACCTTTGTAGTGTGGTTTATGTTGAACACTTATAGAAATAATCTGTACAACTCGAGAGAGGGAGAGTATTAAACTCTACATGTAATCCAAATTTTTATTTAGATTTGGAAATGTTCTTAATGTATGACACATTTAATATGCATAACGTATATAACATTTATTATATTTTATACGGATGTACATGGTAAAATTGTGGCATATATAAATAATATATTATTTCTCCAAAGACGGGTCGTTTTAGACGAAATCTAATCCTGAAATAAAAGATAATTTCACAACGCTTTCTACTACTAACACATTTAGCGCTGAATGCCGAAAATCTCTGAATGAAATTAGTCTATTAGTTTCATCTAAAATATAATTCACTATCAATATATACACTATGTAGACAATATATATATATACTCTATGTAGATAATATATACACTATATATATATTATACAATATATACACTACGTGTGCACTATATACACCATTTTTAACTGCATGGTGAAATAAATACTGTGACCTGTCTTGAAGATGCAGCAAAAAATTCTCTCACAATTTCAGCGAGCCCCGTTATTCAGAACCGAAAGTGATATATCGCGGACTGTCGCATTTCTTTTCGAAGGACTATATGGTTTCTTCATG
Organism: Dysdera silvatica; assembly: GCA_006491805.2. Lineage (NCBI taxonomy): Eukaryota > Metazoa > Arthropoda > Arachnida > Araneae > Dysderidae > Dysdera > Dysdera silvatica. The sequence continues at coordinate 134,511,380 of QLNU02014802.1, forward strand.
CTGCTTATATGGGTGTATATTATATCGTTGCATATTAATCATCACTCAGTATATTCACCCGGTATATTCACCGGATCTAAAGTACCGGAGTAAGTAATACCGGATCTATATATACCGGGTGATCCAAATTAAACAGGAGGTGTTTAGACCTCTCTGTAAAGAAAACTACCAGGCCAATTTCACCCAAATTTAGTGCACATCCCCCCCCCCTCCCCCTCCGAGTATACGATTTCCATTTCTGAAAGAAAAAATTGAGTAACATAAATGTAACACAAACCGTCGCCAAGTATCGGAAGAGGAGGCGAAAGAATTGTCAATTAACTTTGTACAAATGTAGCATTTGAAATCTCATATTTGAGTTAAAGAGACAGACAGGGTCCTGAACATTTAATCGGTTATATAAGAAAAACATCTTAACATACAGTGACTCCCAAAATTGAGCATACACCAAACAATTTTTTTGTCATTCTAAAAACTTTTACGAAATTACAATTTCTATCAAAATTAAATTTAGATTATGCAGTACACATTAAAATATATTTTAAGGTAAAAAAATAATTCAGAATTAACAGTAGTATTTTAGAAATATATATTGTAATGCTAAACGTATAGTATTAGAAATTTCAAAATTAAGTAACGTATACACCAATAGAAAACCTCTTCATGCTACTATTACTATGGTGGTGGATGCTTATTACTAAATTAATTAACATTTAGCTACGTTATCACAATGTAAGTTTTTTTTCTCCCAGCATGTAATTAAATTACGAAATGAGTTCACGACATGAAAGAAGTACTGAAATTCTTCGAAAATCACAACGGTGAAAATCTTTGCGCGAATTGGGAGCGCATGCGTATGTTACGTCCGAAGCGTAGGCGTCATAAACCTTTCTGGTATGTGTATAATTTAGTTTTGGCAAAAAGTGTGAGGTTGAGCAGTTTTGGCATTTCAGATTTTCCTTGGATTTTTATTTGAAATTATAATTCCATCGTGTTTTTTAACTATCTAAAGCGTTTTTGTAAAACATAAGGTGAATTTCGATTGAAGTTAGTGGCGTTTCAAGGATTTATGGAGGGCTGTACCTTACTAATTTAGATCTTATCTTTGTGTTAGGTGCCAGGAGCTGTCAGTACTATACTACCAAGGGAAGTTTTTTTGGTGTCAATCGCATCTACACTTGAGACTTAGTGCACTTTTTAGTACCTAATGTGGTTATTAAGATTCAGTAATTAAGGCGCCGGAGCCTTAATTTGCCGTTGGTTGCAACAATCTTAGCTGCACCATATCTTAGCTACCATATACGCTGAACACGTGGAATTTAAAAGTATAAGTATTAGTAAGTGCGGCATCGCCAAATTTGGTAGCACAGGCTAACCTTTACGTAGAATGACATAATTCTAAAGCAGGACCGACTGAAATTTGCGCGCTAAATTTAAATAGCACGTGACCAAGAAATTCTTTACAATAGCGAGTTAAATCCTTTTTATTCTGGAAGCGGGGAAACCAAGGGGTGCAGCTTTCGTCATTGGCTGAAACGACGTAGAAGCACGCTCTCTTGAAGCACTATTGGCTCTCAGATAGAAATTTTGAAGTGCTTATTATTCATAAACGAATCCGTCAATCAAAAATCGTCCCTCTTGACTTTCGTCATAGAATTGACCATAGAATCGCGTGTATGCGGTAGTTACCGAATATCCTGTATATTTCAAACTTGGATGGTGGTAATATGGTTGGCAGAACACTTTGTTCTAAAATGAGAAATGGCTGATTTGAGCCCAGTCTAATTTGCTCGAGGCTAGACTTTAGCTTTAAAAACTTTATTGAAGCTCATTATCCTGAAACATTCACAGCACTATTTTCAAGATGATCACTGAGGAAGGTAATATTATTCAAATTTATAAAATGCGGGCAAGAGGGCTCCAGTTCGGGTAAAAAAAATACGTGAATGCTGAACTTAATTTCCTTACTCGAAAGTAGATGTATTAACACACAAATTTCTGCATCTATTTATGTGCATCTTTGGTTTACATGGATTGTTTAGAATATTAAAGTAAACACTTCGCGCTTTCAATATATATATCATTTTTCTTGTAATATACAAAACATTGTTTAGTGTAAATAATTGTTTCGCTTTAAAGAACAGAAATTCAGATCACGTAAACTTCATTTGTGGCCTTGTCATGCAAATTCCCATGACTGAATTGTCATACATATACTAAATACGGTGTCGCACACATATAAATATGGTGTATCACTGGAGAGCATAATTCAACTGAGGTGTTGTAAATTTTGGGTCATGGATGATTATGCCAGTTACGTCGAATTTAGAAAGTTAATGACTTTAATCAGTTTACTTTCTACTACCATGTGAAGAATTAAAAGAACCAAACAATTAAAACACAGGAAAACTGGAATTTAGAAAGAATTTTGGATAAAACTTGCAAACTCACTTTTCGCACCTAGACATTTCAAGTTAATGGTGGCAGTGAACTCTGCCTTAAAAAATAATTTCGTTCTATTTTTTCCTAAATTCGGGGGAGTTCGCCGTTTTCTAGGTAATTGCATTTAAATTTCTTTTCGTTCCATTTTAGAGAAATAAAACGGGTTCGCGAAATAAAAGGTAACAGTTTTCTTTATAAAATGACGTTTTTCTGACAGCATTTCTTTCATAGCATTCTTCGAATACGCTGTCAAAGACTAGAAAAAAAAGGGCAGAGCGAATCACTTCACGTCGGATAGGAGAACGAAAGTATTTCTGTCCACAATATTTTCTAAATGAAATGAGATTAAAATTCTTTTAGAATATCAGTTCTTAAATATCATGGAAAATGCTGTATGGAAAATATTGCATGTGATTTACTGTTTGTGCACAAGTTAAAAAATAATCAATACGACGTATTTTAGTAATTTTTAATAAAATTATGATAATGGAAAAACTCACGTTATTTTGATATTTCAGAACTGATAATTCTATTTGTGTAGACGCGTCTATAGATTATATGTTTTTATACGTTTTTATTTAATATAAAATGATGGTCTTCGCCTCAGTGTCGTAAATTTTGTACTATGGTAAAATAATATCGAGAAGAAATTATTTTGTGTAAGGTATTACTTCTATGGTTCTTTAGTAATTATGAATCATCAGGGTAATTGATAATTATTTGTCATTTCAGTAATGAGTTTTCAGCTTAGTAATAATTTTTTTCTATAGCGATAATTTTTATAGACAATATTGGCAGAAATATTTAATTTAAAGGATAAGAATAAATGTATTCCAATTATTGTTTTTGGTGATACGACAAGAGTAAAATTGTTTTTGTAAGATATGGCAATATGTATAATGTTACTAGATAATTTTAGAAAAACATATAGATATTTTTTCTTATTTCTTCATCCTCGGTAATTCCTTATGGGGATCATGGGCATGTCAGCGTCATTTCCATTATTTCCTGTCTATAAATATATCGGGTATCAAAACAAAGCCTGCCATATTCTTAAGGGCCTTTCCCGCTATTTTTAGATTTAAGCTTCTATTTCTCTCTCTCTCTCTCTCTCTTAACGGCTTATTTTTTCTTACCGTTTGGAGCAGATGGACTTCTTTTATTCTAAGGAGATGCCCATATCATCCAAGTATTCTTCCTCTGATTTTCATAAAAACAGCGGCACTAGATTCCCAGAATTTCTGTTGCATGAAACGTTTTCTGCTATATTATTTCTCATACACAGCATCCACGTCCTCACGTTATACGATGTCTGATAATTTAATTCTTTCTTAACTAATAATTTTTTAGACGCACGTATGTTTTCAGACCAGTTTTTTTGTAAAGAAGAAAGAGACACCTTTCTGTCTCAGAGTCGAACCGGAGTGTCGTAACTATCTCGATCGTCAAGACACATGAATGATATTCTGTTTTTCATATTTAAGGTCTCTAAGATAGTATTACGTTTCTATTATTGTTTCCTTCATGCTAAAACGAAACAAAAAATTTTCATATGCTATAATGACTTTAAATGCAGATCACATTTTAAAGTCATTTAAATTTCGAAATATACATGAGAAAATACGATCATTATTATTTATTTCTTTATTATTATTATTTCTTTATTATTATTATTTATTATTATTATTTATTTATTATATTATTATTTATTATTAATTATTATTATTTATTTATTTATTATTATTTATTTATTATTAAATATTATTATTTATTTATTATTATTTATCCTCATTTAATAGAGAACGATCATTATAGGAAAATATTTTAGCGTTTTTCCTCATTTAATAGAGAACGATCATTATAGGAAAATATTTTAGCGTTTTTCATTTTGGTGAAATCCAGAATATCATATCATATATATAATATATATAAATATCATATTTATGGAAAATTTTCAGATGGTCGAACAAGAGTTTATAGTAAAATGAATGATTTATCAGATATGCGGGATGATTTTATTTGAATGTTAAACTTCCCGTAATACGTTAGCTAACACTACAAATATTGTTAATGCAGAAAATTGTAAATTATTTGTAATTATAGAAACCATTACACCTATAATGGAAAATTGTACTTGGAGTCATAACTTTAGAGTTATAGATACAACTCTGAATCATCGTATCTAACTTTGTAAAATTGAATATTACATTTCGTTTTCAACTACGTCTTTTGAATCAACCAATATATTTAATTTTAAGACCAGTTTGTGCTTTACGACGAAAGAACAGCTAATTTCCTACTGCACAATAACGTGCATTCCTTCAAGGAATTTGAAACTCTATTACCTAGAAACCAAGCCCGGAATACGGGTGGCTTAAAAACGGCAAACGTTTTATAGTGCCGTGGCGTCGGAGTCAGGTTAGCGGCACAACAGATGAATGAGTTTCTTCCGTGTTACTGCAGAGCCTTTATTTTCATTCACAACCCGGGATACGGGTGGTTTAAAAACGGCACCCAACAGACCACATTCTACATTGCCGTGGCATCGAAGCCGGATTAGCGGCAGAACAGGTAGATACGTTACCTCTGTGCCACTGTAGAACCTTCGTTTTCATTCTCAACAAGGAATACGGGTGGCTGAAAGACGGCAGATATTCTACAGTGACGTGGCATCGAAGCCGGATTAGCGCGCAACAGATTATTACTTTACCTTTGCGCAACTGTAGAGCCTTCATTTTCATTCACAACCCGGAATACAGGTGGTTAAAAACGGCACACGTTCTGCAGTGCCGTAACATCGAAGCCGGCTTAGCGGCAGAACAGATGGCTACGTCAACTCTGCTCCAAACTTTAAAAAAGCCTTTAATTCTCAACCCGGAATACGGGTGGCTTAAAGACGACAGGCGTTCTACAGTGCCGTGGCATCGAAGCCGGGTTAGCGCGCAACAGATGAACACTTTACTTCTGCGTCACTATAAAGCTTTTATTTTCATTCTCAACCCGGAATACGGGTGGCTTAAAAACGGCACACATTCTACAGTGGCGTGGCATCGAAGCCGGGTTAACGGCACAATAGATGGATACGTAACTTTTACACCACTTCAGAGCCTTTATTTTCATTCACAGCCCAAACAGCAATTAAAAATTATGTACTGAATTAATTATTATTCCATTAAAGAACCTTTATATAATAACTATAAGTACATTTTTGTTACATAGTGCGTTTTACGGTGAATACTTCTTGTGGCCTCCACACAAACATGTTGTTCCTTTTATATTCTGTGGTAATTTGCTACTTTTTTTTCCTTACCACATGCGAATTATTACTGCTCAAGTGTTCTGTTTACTTTTGTTTCTTTTCTTTGAGCTGCAACTTGATAATTTCAGTAAATAAAAGTTTGACATAAACAGAATCATTCCAAGTTTGTAGATACGGCCATACCATTCCTTGTGAATACGGGCATTCAAATTCTATATCTACTTGCATTTCATTCCTCTAGATACAGGCATTCCAATCTTGTGGATACAGTCATCCCAATTCTGTGGACATGGGCATCCTACATCTCTTCTTTAACTCTAAATTTTAGGTCACGAAAATCGCTAATAAAAAGCCTTACAAAAATTCCATCGAGAGGAAACATCATGGAGGATCTATTTTGAACTTCTAAGCTCATATTTAGTTCCGTAAAGAAAAATCTACTGACACTATGTATATATGAAGAACTTGGGCCCACCCTTCTAAGCATCCCTAGAAGCGTGAACCTTTCCACATGGAATTATATTCTTGTATTAAGTTCCTCCAATTTAGCACGAAATTCTAAATAAATGTGCTAACTTTATTTCACCTACATTTTCGAATTTTACTCGGTGTCATGGGACTGCAAACAAACGATCTATGTCCTACAAATCAGTAGGTACTAAACCCGGTTTGAATTTCCTACACATGGCAGAAAACTCTTCTTTCTGAACTATCACTACAGCTTTCATCAACAGCATGTTGTGCTACCAGCAGTTTCTGAAAGGCTACCCCCACCAATTGCTGACTGTTCTGAGATCAAGGTTAAGCTTTCTGTGGAAGGTTACAAACGTTGCTTTATACACCACACCCCTTTGTCTCACGTTAAAAAGTTCTCGGTTAGTTAATCTAATGATTCCGAAGCTCGATTTTACATTTAGGGAAAAGTTGTAAATTAGACTGCTGATTGGAATAAAACTTAGAAGATACTGACGGCACGATAGCTTAGGATAGATTTGACCATCTGCAACCAGGGCTTGTTGGGATCGTAGTTCCTCTGTACGTAAGTCCCTGCATTCATTAACGACGCTCGATGCTGCTTCAATATCGGGGTTCTGATGCAAACCAGTGTTCACACACAACCATGGTGAGGTCATTAGTTAACTTGCTCACTCGAATAGTTTGTAAAATGTTCACAAAAATGAATAACTTCGCCTATAACCTTTAAACGAGAGAATACCACAGTTTCATAAAGAGTTTTTATATGTCCACATAATAAATTTGGATGGTGTACGTCCTTTTAAAAATTCAGAAATGATCCTATTTACGAAGGACGAAAAGGACATGATTTTATGACCCGGATATCAAATATAACTCGTTATTTGTTGTGTAAAAATGAACTGTAGTTTTTAATAGAACGGAAATATCCAGGGCGACGATTTTGCACCGCATTTGTACCTTTAAAATGCCAGTAAATAAAAAAATATATATTTCTCAAAATATACCTTCTGGAACGTGATAAAAATGTGCACCTTGTCAGGGTGATTATAGCTCCCGTAGAAACGTGATCCGGAATTTACTGTCTCCGGATCCAAGACTTTGCCGCTTCCCATACCATAACAGTAAAAGACGTTGTGCTTTTTTCCGGGAAGCGTAAATTCCTGTTGAAAAACGCTTGGCAATCTTAAACAAAAAGTTCTTATAGTTTCAAAAAACTTTGACGCAATTCTTAAGTTTTTCCCTTTTCTTTCAGAAATACGGGTTCATTTGAAATTTCTCCGGAACGTCGCATTTTCCAATTCCGAGTGGTTTCGAAAACGGTTATTCCATTCCAGCTTCGGCATAAATTGATTCCATTTCAAAATTGCGGCATAACTTTATTCCGGATATGCTTATACCTGAATCAACTTCCAATTTCCCGGCGGCACGAAAGGGCAAATGGAGAAACGCGTTTCCTTTATCTATAAGCCGCATTTCCTCTTTTCAAATCTTCTTTTTCAACGACTTTCTTTTTCTGCCAATTTTCCCAATTCTTCAGTACGTCTTAGAAAACATACTTGAAGACATATATTACTACTTAATGATATAATCTTCTACAAGCATCTTCACAAATCAACTTGGAATAAAAGGCATGATAAGGTCATCGGAAAATTTATCGTTACATTTTGATTCAGCTTCATTTGAGTGAATTCATTTTCTCTGCTGTCTTCCATAATAAGATATTACTAAAAGAGTTGTTTTCATCGTTGATTTCAGAGTCTTTTCAGAGTTGATTAAGTTAATTTCATTTTACAATTTACAGTCCAAACTAAAACCTATTTTGATTTATAAGAGGCAAGAAAGAGAAAGCTATAGTATAGAAGGTATTATATCAGGAGAACGTATCAATTTAAGATTCTTACTGTACATTCGTCCCTCTGGCAATAAAACTTTAATAAGTCCCAGAATTAAAACAGGCAGAGGTTTCTGAGACACAGTCTCGATTCTCTGACACCAAATTATTAAGGATATTCCTGTTTGATCTCCGTTCAGCTAATCTATGTTCTTGCTTCAGTACGTAATTTAAGACAGACATATTGATAGAGAATGAATGTGGTCCCTTCTTCGATAGGATGAGTGTGCATAATGATCCTAGCTCTCCTTGCGCCATGCAAGTAAAACTAACCAACCATAGGAATAAACAAGAAATAAAGGATTTTCGTTTGAAGCTTAGTATTTTGAGCATTGAGAAGCTAACTCAAAGTTGGTGGTATAATGGTCCCTATCCTGAAAAAAATCCCTGCCTTTTCAAGTTCTTATTGATTAAAAAGAGGTGGAAGTTAAATAAAAATTCAAATGTTCAGAGAAATAATGAAAAGTGCAATTAATATTATAAATAAAATTTATGTAATTTTAAAAATGTGCACACACTCTTATGAATGCAAATGGTTTCTGGATGGATTTTATAATAATAATAATAATACTTTACTTTTAGGCCAAAATTTATACGTGGTTAAAGTATATTATAAAAACGTCATTATTAGTATTTTGCCTATTCAGCGATGAGTGGAGACTTCAATAGTTAATGAAACGCGAAAGTACTTGGGGGGTTTTTCCAGTGGATCTAAAGTATACAAAAGTTTCCGTATATTAACAAGAGTAATACAAATTAAAAATTGAAAAGGTTATAAGCTGTTTAAAAAATTGTACAAAAACTTTTGTCTATGCGATATTCGAGTAGACCATATTGTACGTTTTATGGTGGAGAAGATGTAATAGATTACCGGGAAAATAGTTTGTCATTCTAAAGTTTCTATGGTAGAATCTTTCCGCTGAACAGAATTGTTATTTAAATCTTAAAGCAATTGTAATAGTAGACTAATAATTTATAAACCGTCCTCATCAGTGTGGTAGCAATATGGTCCATAATTTCAAAGATACTCTTTTACGCCCAAGGTATTTTCATGATTCACTACATCACGAACTATCTCAGAATCCTCTCGAGAAATTCATTCCTTCGATGGAAAGATATTTGGTAGAATATAGAATGAAGGTTAACATGCATCTTATTAACCATATGCTGAAAGAATATATATATTACAAGAGGCCAAAAATTGGGAAAACGGAAGTAGAACGAGATTGAAGAAATATAATAATCGGAAAATAGAGAAAGACCAAGACAAATAATGCATGCGTTTTCATGAATATTAAAAGTGTACTCTTCAAACGCAAAACAGATTACGTTACAAATATGTTTTTGGAATGTTTTCGAGAATTCAGTTTTGGAAACAAGATTTCCTTATTTCAAGGATATTACGATGCGTGCGTCAACTGCTAGAAAAAGTAGGAAAATAAGATCTCAAATCTACTTTTTAAATTTAATTTTCCAAAACTCGAATTTCTTCAACGAGGTTTGAGAATGATTGTTTTTCTTTGATTGTTTCTTCCCAACCTCAGTAACAGTGGTTTAAAAATTCTTGTCAGAAAGCTAGAATCCTCGAAATCTGGCAGTTGAATGCATTAGTTTAAATTGATGTATAATACGTATGTTGAGAAAAATGAAAGATTTGCTTCCAATTTATGGCTCCATGATAGTTTTAGTCCTATTCCGCTAAGCCTCGTAATATTCTTTTACATTTCTATGGTTTTAAAGAAATTCGATATTCTTTCTAAGAATTCTTAAATATTTATAAGCTTTTGTGCCAGATCTCTTACAGATCTCAAGCCAATCTTTTGTTTTTAAATTCTGTTGTGTTTGTTAACATAACGCAGGGAACGTGCCAGAGGTACAAACCTGGCATTCGCCCTATGAAATGCTTATTTATAAATAGAGAGTAATCACAATAAATTATCGCGTTTAAAAAAAGTTTTAACACGCTATTAATTGCTATTTTGATGGCATAAGAAAGTATTTTGTTACATTTTTATTGTTAATATTTCTTACGTTGTAAGCAACTAGTGTAATATATAAGAAATGGATTTAATAAAATACATTTATTAAAAATAATACATTTATAATAAAATTTATACATTTATGATAAAAGCAGTGGGCTCAATATTTAAAAATATTAGGGGGCCACGTATAAAAAGGGCTCCTGAGCTTAAAAAGTTGAGAAGCTACTGGTTTAAATAATTAAATATTTAACTGCGATTACGTTTATTTTATATTTGATATCTTCTGCTTGCAGTGTGTCATGCATTCAAGTACTGCAGTTCTGTTAGGGGGTGTCACTTCCTGACTACGTGTTAGTTTTATTATTTTTTGTGGCATGGCACATGATTCAGACTCCCCCGTCCCCCCCAAAGATGCTTGTGTAATACTTGAACAGCCCCTAAGGGATGATGTAACCATATATTTTAGAAAGATAAAGGGAAAAAGAATTTAGTAAATCTAGTAAAAATCTAGTAAAAAAAATCAGTCATAAATAGAAGCCACATCAACCAAGGTCCACTGCCTATGCAAATTTTGACATTTTATTTGTAAGAAAATCAAAACTCTATTGTTTAATTTGAACAGTCCTTTTTAAACTAAATTCAGTGTCTAATTTAACAAGAAATAACGTTTCAGCTCTGACACGCACAAATCAACATTAACACGAACTAAAAATATAAAATCCATGTAAAAAAACGTGCCTCATACTTTCCAGTTGAGCAACTGCCATACCCCACAATTTGAGAATATTTGACGTAATGTAATTGATAATTTGAATATGATGTATTTTTATTCAGTTTAATCGGAATTCATACTTTTTGCTTATCGTCTAGTATTATATAGTATGGTTTTATGTGTCACACATTAAATAAACGTTCTTCTAAAAGATAGCAGAATTTAGAAGGTACACAGATCTGCATTTTATTTGGGTAATTACGATTCAATAAATCAATTTCCATTATTTCGTTTTCTCTAATTATTTTCTTCGATAAATTTTACTATAACCAATTAAAATTTAAGCTAAGAGCATGTATATTCGGTTTTAAACCCTGGTTGTGGAATTACCTTTAACGCCAGAGTATTGATAAAGACTGGAAAAGTGACGAACACTACGCAAATATAACAATAATGGAAAAATAACAACGTTTTTTAACGTGTATTATTTTCTATTGAAGCAAACATATTAAAAGGAAAAGCTGTCTAACTATTTTACAAAAATATTTAAAATAAAATTGACTACATGTTGGAAACTTGATATATTAAAACCATTCTTGGCGGAAACTCGTTAAATGCGGCTTCGCTAATAACTTCCCGGCCAATAGCTTTCCCGCAAATAAATTTCCTTCTCAAAAGAGAATTTACCGAGCCCTTGTTTCATAAAAAAAAAATTACCTTATAGAAGTTGAGGTAAACTAGTCTAAAACAGATATATTATTAAATAATTTCAAATATTAATTTCTGATAAAGGATTACGAGTCAGATTAGCGTTTAGGATTATTAGAACAGAGATGGAACAAGCAAAGAAATAAGTGTTCTAAAGTGCACTACTGTTCGTTCACGAAAAGAAACCCGATCGAACAATTGGAAATAACGGGAGGTGACGTCACAAACGGGTTAGTTCACTACAACAAAGGAGGACTACAATTTCAGAACTGGTTTTTGGTGAACGTTTGTCGGCGCCAAAATCAAGTTCTGAAATTGGAGCCCTCCTCTACTGTAATGGGATAGGCCGTTTGTAACGTCACCTCCCGTTATTTCTAACTGTTTCGTCGGACTTCTTTTCGTGAACGAACAGTATACAAGTAATAGTTCCTATCTTCCTTAATATTGAAATAACAAGTACACTCTCTATTTCCATACAATTAAAAACTGCCCAAAACATGCATTATATCAAATAATTTCTATTGAAGCCTGGCGTTTAATTTATGTTTATAAAATAATGAAGGTAGCTATTTAAGGAAGGAAAGATTGATTGCAAGTATCTCAAAAGCCTACGACATATGGGCTTAGTATATCCCCAGAATTGAATTAATTTATTAATAAAAATAAATATTTGTTGTTTGCATTCGATCACTATTTACAGTAATTAAGATTTCATAACGAAGAATATTTTATAATTATTTGCGTATGACGAAGTTTCACGTAAATAATTTCAAATGTTTTCTGTGTGGTTTTTGGTCTTCTACAATATCCATTTTTGAATGCTAAATCAATGCATATTTGACTGAAATACAAGCAATGGAGGTAATACAGATGTTTCTGGTAAAGAAAAAAGAATTTCGCCCTTAGAATATATTTATATAACCATGTATTTATACTCGAAACCTTTTTTTAATGCTATAAACTGCTGGAATTTCAACGAAATAAATCCTGGAAAAGACGCAATTTTCTTTCCCAAAATTTTTATTGCAAATTTTTTTTATGCATTGGAATAAAACAAATATTTTGTAAATATTATTATTCTATCCACAAAGAAATTTTCGAAGCTGGTCCAGAAAATAAAATTCATGTCTATGCGTTAATTATTGAAATGTGGAGTTAGTGTCCAATAAGCATTTCTAAAGTAATTATTTTAATTGCCAGTGAAGAATAATTAAAAGAGCTACTGGCATTTTATATACTTGCAAGGACAGAAATCGTTGATATAAAAGTTGAAAAATGTGGTCCGATTTTATTTCATTAAAATAAATTTTCGGATGCGCAGAAGAGAAATCCTACTCCTTATCTATTATGCTATAAACCACATAAAAGGCAGAAGGGAAAAACCTCAGAAATGTCAGATTTTATATGGTATTATCAATTAGGATAAACCATTTAAAGATATTATATATATATATATAAAATTACCAAGATCTCAGACATGAAGTACGAGATATATGGGGTATGGAAAAGATCCTCATCATCCCGTTAGTCATCTCAGCAACAGGGATAGTACCAAAAACGCTTGCGACGAATTTGGAGATACTCAACATTGACCCAAACACCTACATTGAAATACAAAAAGCCACAATCCTAAACACGTGTCACATTGTCAGGAAGTTTCTAGACATGGCACATTAAGAAGTGATGTAAAAAGAGGCTTGGGAACATGGCGCTCTGCCCGTCCCAAAGCCTGTTTCCGCCAAGAATGGGCGAGGAAAACTTTTATATATATACATACCAGAATAATGTATTTTTTAGAATAGAATGAGCTGCTGATTTTCTAATGTAGGACAAAAAGGTGAAGCAGAAATAGAAGAAGTAAAAGCAAGTGATTTTCAGGACAACTTGTTTATCAAAATATTGTAGGTGTTCTTATCAGTTTTATTGTAGGTGTTTTATCATGTTTTTATCTTAATTATATAGTAATGTTTAAAATTTAAAAACGTCGTTAAGTTTTATGAAATAAAAAATATATATGTATATATAGGTTGTTTTTCTTGCTAACTTTTACATATTGCGTTACTTGTTCCGAGCTATTTTATCCACTTGAATACAGATGGTCATTGTGTTCATCAGCTGAATATTGTCAGGAAGTAATTTTCCCGTAAATGAGTTTATTGGTGTAATTTTTTATTTTCCATTTCTAACAAATTAATATTTTCAAAGGTGTTACTATTGAATTAATTAATTAATCAAACTTAAAGTAAGATACAATTACACGGTTTACGAAGGACGCTTACTGTCCACATACCGTGTAGAATTACCAAAGTTGATCCCTCAACAAATTTGAGATACGTAGACTTTCTTTCTTTCTTTGGTTTTACGGCTCAAAGACTACAGTGGTCATGCTGCGCCGGGACCTACTGTTTTCCGAGGAATCCGAACCTCTTAAGGCCTAGGGAAGAGATACGTAGAAAATCCCCGATATAGTCGAGAAGAGATAAAGATGTGATCGCGTGTGGAAAACTCAAGAAATCTGAAGTTCTTAAAAACAAAAGATTTCCACTTCTTCATCTGTTTCCTATTTTCTTTCGTTCTCGCTCACTCTTACTTCAAATTCTTTTATTTATCCCGTAAATTTCCAGAACTGCGTAATTCCCAAGACAGCCAAAAAAGTTACGAAGCTAAGAAAGAACTTTTTTCTCTTTACTCGATTTTCCTTTATCTTCTGTGGCATCAAGTGACCGTTCATTTTAAGAAGTAGAGCACTTTACAACAGCATTTCTTTCTCTCTTTAATTCTAAGTGGAACTGAATTTCTAAGGATGGGCAGAATTAGCGATATTTTATGAAGAACGTCATTAGCAAGGAATAAATCAAAGTAGCTTTGCTAAATTAGAATTTTTCATTTATATTTGTTGACAGAGATGTCCATGTTATGGCAGACGTATATCTTCCCTTTGATGAGTGCAAGGTTTAGATGGAAAAGCCATAAGCTTATAATCTCTCCAATTTCTCTCTCTCTTTCTCATGCTGAGAGGAATATATAGAAAAAGGGATGTAAAACAAAACTCTTGGCAAAGCCGAGAGCAATGATATTTGTTTAATATTTCAAAATTTCAAAATTCACAGTTCATGTTTTAAAAGACAAAAGCTGTCAGATCCGTGCTGAGTTCATGCAAACGATGCAGTTATTCTATCGAACTTTTAATTGAAACAATTTCCGTTGTTGCCATACTGTGAAATAATTTCCGTTGTCATTAAATTGTACAGCAATTGCGTTTACCACAATTCTAATCTTGCATATTACATCAATTCTGCATTTTTATTAACCATCTATTGTTTTTCAATATTTTCATCAATATTGTTCCGTTAATCGGTCATTAAGATTCTTATTATTGCATAACAAGGATCTTCAGGCTATATATTTTCGTTTCCATTCTTGGATTTTCTAAATTTCTTTTATTTTTGCGCAGTCGTTAGACTGCTTTTCTTTTACTAAACTTCATATATTCTGGCTAACAGAGATTCCCAACATATTACTGTCTTATTAGCTGAAATGACGGCAATTACACCGCGGTAATGATTAAATCAGGAGTTTTAGAAATAAGTTGGTAGCATTGTGGCCAAGCCTTCCGAAGATAGCTATCGGAAACTATACGAGATGCTTGGTGATAGGTCACGAGTTCGAAGTTGATTCCATAATTTGTTGACTGCATTGAGATCAGGCGCTCTAGGGGGCTAATCGAGTATTTTAAACTCACTAGAACAGTACTGAAGCCAGTTTCATATCACTGATGAGCGATTGGATGAGGCATGGCCTTGTTGGAAAATATTATCATTATTCGGGTAGATGTCTGCATAAGGGGCTGTAAGTTATCAACCAGGATGTTAGCGTAACTTCAGTTAGTGAGGGATCTCCCAAAGTATAAAGACGTTAAGGATTCCCAAGAAAACGCTTCACAAACTGTTATACCGCCGTCGGCTGGTGGCAGAATCTCGTTCTAGAAAGAGGAATCCATCATTTCATGAGCTTTTAGCTACTCTGGAACTCCCCTGTCGGCCTGATGAAGTTAGAATCTTGATTCGTCTAACAACATGACATTTTCCCATTAATTTATGATGCTATTACTATGGTAATTTACAAAGTCATGCTTCATGATTCTGTATCATGCAGTTAGCGTAGCCATCGGTTGTTATATCTCGCATCCGTCATGATATGTCAAGTAGTTTTTGTGCGCGAATTTGTTGATCCACCCGCATTAAATTCTGAAATAAGCTGTTTCAAAGAAGTCTTCCTATTTCTTGAAATTGTGCGAGATATTTTACGGTCACCTTGAGAATCAATGGTTCGTATACGTTCAAGGTTTCCTCAATAAATTAAAATTTTTTTCAAATTTAAAATGTGATATTTTATTGCGTGAAATTCCCCAAATTCCCAGTTTTTGTACATAAACACCTTGATAACCTCGCACGTACCATTCCCCCGCGATTGAAGATAAATTGTATCACTGTATTTACCCATGATGGATTTCTGATTCCTAATTTCAGAAGCTCAATTTCATCTACGTTTCTTTCATAGCTTATTTAAACACTAGGATGTCATTTCATAGGACCTAATCATGTTAATTTACGCATTCCTGCCCAGGATTTGATAATTCGTCTTCTCAGTGCACAAAATATTTTGCCTAAAGTCTCGCTAAATGCAATATAATCAATGTTCCTAACTCAGATATATCAGTAATGGTATTAAAGAAACCTTTAAATTTAAATCTAATTAAATTCTCATTTCTTTTAGCAAAATCACTCATCGGCTGGTGAAATTAATGTTACCTATGTAGGAACAAATAAATGGTTTCTGCTAGATAAATGATCGCCTTTAACTAATCAATACTTCTTCCATAAGTAACCAGTCACCGATAAGAAAGCTGCCAAGAGCAATAAGCTCCATTCATTTTTAATTTCGCTTTTTTCTTAAAGAAATCTTTTAATTTGTGTTGCGCCCAATCTCGTTCTTAATTTATCATTGATGAAATGAATTTTGCCTTAAAATTTCCATAAATTTCGACAATCTTTCAACAAAGTAGGGATAAGTCATCGCTACAATTTATTAATTCATTATGAATATTTAAATTAAATTATAAAGCGCCCTACATTTTCAAGATATTTCTTTCAATCATATGAATCACCTATTTCATAAACAAAATATTATCCAAAACAAAATTTTTCCAAAAGACACAATTTCTTTAGATGTATAAAAAATACCTAAAATTCATCATATATTGCTGTTTCAAAATTTTTGTACAGAACTGAACAAATTTAATAATGTTATTTTTAATATCATTGTGTTATGAAAATATAATTAACACCATTCGCTGCAAATGTACGTCATGCATCAATATAATTTGAAAAATGAAAGTATTACTGATATACAGTAGAGTCTCCATATAACGAACTTCCATTTAACAAAGTTTTCTATTTAATGAAATTTTCGGCGGAACCTTGACTTTGAATGGCACTAACATGTAAATTTGTCTCCATATTACGAAAAACAATTTCTATGTAACGAAGTTTTTTTAATAAAGAATTTGATTTTTTTTTTTAATTTAACTTTTACAATTTTTCAGCGGGATGGTTAGGTAGAAATGAAGGTTGATGATTTTAAGCAAAAAGACGGAGGTGAGGTACCCTTCTGTATTGTGGACATAGGGTCAGTTGTGATAAATAATTCTATTGTTCTAAACTGGGAACTTCGAAGCAGCGGGGATGTATCACTCTGCAGGTGTGGCTAAGCCACGAAATTTGCTTCTCGCACATACGCGTTGCATTGTTGAAGAAAATGTTATAGATGACGTGTTCCGATATTTACAAAAGTGTGAGAATTTCTATGAACAAAACGTTTTTTATAAGAAACTTGTACAAAGCAAAATTAGTGATTATTTCTCTGTTTCAAATATGTTGTATGAGGATCATACAGATATAAAGTAATCCTCAGTCTTTACTTTTGTTATTAATTTGTACGTACTTGTATACGAAAAATATTTAAATTCGTTGAAAAAGAAGAGTCTACTGAATTTAGTCTTTACTGTCCAAATTTAGCTTTTTTCATTTTATCGAAATTAAGTTTCAACATTTATGTTAATTTCTATTTAACGAATTTTCCTTATAACGAAGTTTTTCAGAGGAACGATGGCACTTCGTTAAATAGAGACTCGACCGTATCTTTGTAATTGATTAGCACATCACTTTACAATCAATAGACTAACATTGCACAGACACAAAAATTTATGTATGTGTGTGTGTGCGTGTGTGTGTGTATAAATTTATTAGTTTTAAGGATCTTTATTTGTTCTAGTTTCAAAATCTATCTTTTTAAAATTTTACATTTTCTACTTGCACTTTTAGATTAATCTGTAGGTTCACGTTTTTGCATTTAAATTGGTCAGTTTTTTAGAATTTCGTATTCGGCTATTTGGCACTCTTTGAACATCACGTTTACTTATTGCAGTTTGATATATTTACTTTAACTTTTATTATGATCACCCTTTCCATTCACATACGCTTAACAATTGTATCATTGGTAAATATGGACGTTCACGAAAGAAGTGGTAGAAGCGCCAATTCAAATGTCTCAGCTCTTCCAATTTATAGAACATTGAGAAAGAAATTTAGTTTACGTAAGTGTCACACACATATTTGAATTTTACAAATACCCGCATCGCGTACCACTGCCTTTTTTCTATTACATCAAGCGCAAATCTTTCATATATATATAACAGAACAAATAATGAAAATCTTTTGCAAATGAAGTTATTGATACATTTTTGTATAATTTTTCTATCTAGTTAATGAAATTTTTAACAAACTCACGATTTATACTTTTCTTCTTCTTGGTTATTCGTTTGATTTTTACTTTTATATTCTCTAAATCGCATCTCAAACTATTACTTTTTCATCTTGATTCATTCCTTATCTCAATCTATCTAGTTGCAAACCATACTTATCTAAATCTCTCACTTTTATATTTAATTATTAATTGTATCTCTACTTCTCTTTTTTTATCTTTTGTCTCGGACTGTCTATTTCTACCTCAATTTTTCTTATCTCGAAGGATGCCTACCTCATTATGTCTCATCTCAAATCGTCTCTATTCCAGATGTTTTCTGGTTTAAGTTTCATAAGATATAGACATGTTGTAATATATTATTTTTGACTTATACGTCTCTAGTAAAATTTTCGATTTTGAAATACGTAATAGATGGCCCCAAAAAAAATCAACCTATGCCTTCATTCACTTTTTACGGCGCAGAATAACCCTTGCCCTTGCGCCAGAAAAGTTCAACCTGCCAACCGTTTACCTTTTAATTGCGAGTACGCACAACGTAATTACCAATTACGATTTATACCGTAATCACGATATCACCTTAATTGGCGCAGAATAACTGTTGCCGTCCTTGTTCCATAAACCAACTAATTACCAATCAGGAGCAGCAAAATAATATCAAACTCGGATTCCCAACTAAATCATCGTATTTATAGAAATTCCATTCTATCGTATGTTTGCGATTATTATCAAAATAACCTAATCCCATTAATAACACTATTCACAACCATGTATAACAAATGTTGCATCAATTTGGCATAAAAGCAAAATCATCTTGTTTTTTTTTTTCATTTTCTCTATCATATACTCTCTTAGTTTTTAGTAATCTGTCTGTTTACCCACTTTTCTTTGTATTTAAATGTTTTCAAGACTTGTTTACGTTATTCTCGCTTTCTTCAATAATAACAATAATTTATTACGATATATATGTTCATATATCTTATGATTTGCTTTTTTATATAGCAAGAACGTTCTATTATTAAATTATTTTCGGAATTTTAGACCATACGTCATCTTCAGGGTTTTTGCTCCCGTATACATTCTTAATACGCTTTATATTACTTTTCGATTCATTCTTATGCAGTACCTTTCTTCGAAATAATTAAACGTTTATTCCGATATCTAAACACATTTCATATAAAAATAATAATTTCTTGTAAGCAGTTATCCTTCCAAATGAACCTTAATGTCAGTCTTGAACACACTCATTTAATATTATCTTATTCCTTCACGATATAGCAAGATTATGGCTACTGAATCTACATGACAATCCCATGTCTCTTAAATCTATGATGTAATTTTGTTAAAACTCGCTCAATTAAATTTTAATTGGGCGCAATAATTATTGCTAACGTGTGTATTGTAGAGACATTTTCACTCATTCTTTAACATAATGAAATGCAAAATTTGTGATATTCGTCCATTCGTCTTTTCAGACAAGTGGCGATCCTTAAAGTGATCACAAAACGCACCATTTTCGGGCTCTCTGAAAACACTTGGTGTGTTTATTAGCAATGACATTTTAATCAGTTGTATATCTATACAGAATTTCGAGGCTCTCATTCTACTTTTAAGGGATATGTCATAAATTACGTATATGATTCAAACCATTATTAAAGCCAATATGTTTTACAAATTCGAGCAACTGTTTTAACACGCAAATATATATATTATATACAAAGTAACAGAGCTGATGCTAATTAATAAAGCATACATTTGAATAAATGGTTCGTTCCATTAAGCACAAACGCCCGTTCCATTAGTTTAAGTTGCGTAATGGCCCTGGTTATTACTTTTGCTTTAGCAATAATGAGAAGCTGCCTAAAATATTCATCTGTTTTCAAGTTGGTATTTCCGGGAAGAAGTACTGGAATTGCGAGAAAAGGCTTTTCAAATTTTAAAAGCCAACATTTTCGGGATTTTCCGAAAAACAGGAATCAGAAAATATATATTTAAGTCGTAATTGGTGCTTTATTAAACAACGCTTCAATTTAATTTGATAACATTTTTGTTTTACCTAATCCATATAACAAAGTTGTAAAACTAGACCTGACCTTTTAGCCTTATACAGACGCATTTTGCTGTAAGTAGAATGGAGAATAAAAATTAATTTAGCACATACAATTCCTATTAGATGGGGTTTGCCCACAATTGAAGCCTTAAATATATTTTGGGATATACAAACCATCCATTGCATACTTTCTATGGCATTTATATCGCTGGTATCTTTCGATGTCTTGGGATTATTTTACGTTTGCGAACTTAATTTTTTTTTCAAAATATTTTTTACACTCACTCCGTTTTATGTCTTTGCATTTAGAACTTAATTTATATTTAATATTTAATTTAGCAACAAATTTAATCACAAAGATATCAGCAATATCGGTGATACTTCTAGAAAAATATGCAAAAACCTCATGTTTAGACTGAGTGGTTAACTGAGTCATCTCTTCAATTACATTTATAAAAATTAATATTTCTGTTTTATTTCAGCCTTATTAACGATGGATAATGGTACCTATTTATTAGAGGTACGGTCAAGGTTGGACCCATAGGAAAAAAATACAAGAACATAGGTTAAGATGGCTTGGGCATATGGAGCGGAGAAATGAGGAATATGTGGGAAAGGTATTGGATAAGCTGGTGGTAATGGGTGAGAGGAAGAGGGGGAAGACCACGGTTGAGATGGAAGGATAAAGTGACCGAAGATCTGGAAGAGTATGGATGGAGTAAGATCTGGAAGAGTATGGATGTAGTAGAGAAGAGGCATTGGATAGAAGATTGTGGAAGGGAAGATTAAAGGACCATAACGCCGACCCCATATAACATGGGAAATGGCAAAGCGAAAGAAGAAGAATGGTACGTTTGCAGGACGCATTAATGTTCGGAAGCTCAATTTTTTAACATTTTAATTGAAGTTCATCTTTATTAAAAATACGCACATAGGACCCCTGTTGTTGCGTCTTAGGTACAAATTCGATGCATGTAGGATTGCGAAGATATATTGAGTGAAGTATACAGAGGATACTTTCGCAATCCTACATGACAATAACTTTGACCTTGATCGCTTCACTGCTAAGCTTAGAGTTATGTCGATTCTGACACTCAATTTTCTTTTGAATCCAAACTTGATAAGAATCACAAGTTTCTCGACATGCTTGTCCATAAAATTGTTTCTTATTATCACTCCAGTGTTTACCATAAACCTTCCTAGGTTCCTTTACCTCCTTACTTCCTATCAAAACACCTATTTCTAAAATATGCGGAACTTCTACTAGTACATTTTATGGGCCATTTGGATGTGATCTACTATCCAATTCCGAAACAGCGAATTCGGTTATATCAAAATTATTGCCAGAAATCGAGGTTTTCATCCCGAAGTTATGGACCAACTTTTCAATAAACTTTCTCGGAAAAATCTAGACACATGCCTCTCACCGAACTACTCACAGGGTTCACAGATTATTTGTTTCTTTCGTCCCTGGATATAGTTTAAAAATTACTTCTCTCCTTCCTAAATTTTAATTCAGAGAAATTTTTTCACCTGTCAATAAAATCATTTTCCTAGTCTTAAAAACCCTATTGTAAATGGTAATTCTTGGGGAATTTACCAAATTCATTGTTTATGTCATTTATCCTACATAGGTTGAAATATCCAAGTGTTCTATTCAGTGGCAAAGAACATCAAGAAAACAGGAATTCACTAAATCATCCATTGTACACCACTGCTGGAATTTGAACGATCGCCAGTTCTGATTTGATTACACCAAAATTATCTTTAAGCCGTTTGATCTTACTTTATACGAAACCTTTAGAATCTCGAATCTCTGAACGACACCTCTTTAATTAAAATCCAGTTTGCTTTGATCCAACTCTTTAACTTTATTTTATCAAAATAAATGTTTACTTTTATTTATTATTTTTCCCTCGGGTTAATTTTTTAATATCAGATGGCAACATAAGTTACATCGTATATTAGCAAAATGCGTTCTTTACGGCTTCGAAACAGCTCATGTTGGGATTTTTCCTTACTGAAGAAGGTGACACACTTACTCCATCAAAAACCGTTTACCAGCTTCAAGTTTATTTAATTTTTATCTCTGTCGTTCCTCGTTTCAACCTTTACGTGATTTTCAATTCTTGATTGTATTCAAGTCAGGCCTGTATCCATGATGAAGGGGCAACGGGGGGCAAGGCAAAAGAGATATGGGGCAAAAGTCACCTGGGGATCTATCTATCTATCTATCTATCTATCTATCTATCTATCTATCTATCTATCTATCTGCCCTACCCTACCCTACCCTACCCTATCTTGCCTTACCTTACCTTACCTTATCTCTCTCTCTCTCCCTCCCTCCACCCATCCATCCATCCATCCATCCACTATATATATAGAATATAGAAATAGCACTTGCTTCTCTTGCAGAACAAATTCACACAAGCTATTAACATTTTTCATGCTACTGATTATAATAACGTTGATTTATTTTACAGGTAACCCAAAAATGAAAATGACATAAATGAAATAATTACTAGTATTTGACGCTCCATTGTTCTACCCGATAATTATTTAAATAAAAATTAGATCTTTCAATTTAAAAATATTTGCAATAAATGCTTTCATTGCATTTACATGGGGTAGCACTTGGTCATACTACAAATTAAAAGTATAAGTTCACCATTATAGACTTTGTAACAATTGATACACGACGTTTTAACATAGGTTCATACTGTGCTCTCCTTCATCAGAAATATATGAATTCCTGACAAAGTGATAACATTTTTAATTTATTCTGAGTGGCGTAACATCGTTATATTAACTCTAAACTCTATTTATCATCAAACTTAATGCTGCATAGTGCTAAGGAACATCGTTACGTCCGTTATTGACAGTTTTCCTGGTATTTTATAAAGAGTTAATTTGATGTTATTTAATCAAAACTGTTTTTCATTACTCCAGTCAAACAGTTATTTTTCTTATTCCGTCAAACATGTTAGTGAATTTTACTAAATACTATTTTTTCTCTGTTAATATGCTGATACATTAAGTTAATGAAAAATACTCTTTTTGAGAATTTTTTGCAAACGCTTGAAAAGGCGAAAGGTTTAGAAAACACTTTATTTAGAAAATTTATCTAGCTTTAAAAGCTTCGAGAATACATTTTAAATCTCGTTTAAAATGCGCTTAGGAGAAATAGATTTTTCATCGTACTAAAAGTTGCACGCCAGTTTTCGAAACAGACTTTTAAAATCCACTTACAGGCATTATTTCCTAAAATCGTTTTGCTTTTAAGGGTTCGTTTTGTTTATAGCTTCTTGATTTTGGACTCTTCGAGCATCCGTCGGACAGGTCTACCGGCTTAACTTCGATGTCACCATTCTACAATGAGGCATGTCTCTTCGCCGAAGCTGAACAGGGGTTAATAAGCAGAATAGAAATGTAAAGTGTCATGCCTCCTGAAAGGTGTTACTCGCACTACCTTCGGAGCATTACCGATGAATAAGGTATTTGCTGCCACCAGGTGCCTTCAGGTACCACCACTTCGCATCTATGGCGTGTTACGAGACGTTATCCTCTGGTATCCAAACTGTGATACGGCTGAAGCACCACACGGAGGAAGCAGACGCGGACAGCACCGTGATTATTCAGCTACTTTTATTTGTACTACATACATGCAATGATGAAATCAAGAAAACGATACTGTGTCCCCAGAATTGGGAATGAAATTACACATGTTCGGGAAAAAAAAAGCTTCCGCTTATACAAGAACTGACAGGGCCCGAAGCTGGGACCGGAGCGACAGGCGTGTGTTCTCTCGCATTTCCTCTTTCTCACTCCGAAGATATCCGGCTTCTTCTACACCCCACTTTTCAGAAATTTCTAAGAGGGGGTCTGTTTAGTGTTCTGCTGGAACGAGACGTGCTGTATCTTTACGTAAAGCACTAAGCTAGCATTGTAGCTAATCGGAGGTTTAAAATGTTTTAACAGAATACTTTGAAATAAAATATTGTTAAGAAATTTTCAAGTACCGACACAAGTTTCATAAGACAGAGCAAAAGTATGATAGTATCGTTTCATATAGAGTCGGCTTCCGCTTATTGCGCTCACGAGTGATCGAATTATTCCGCTTATAAGAATAAAATCTGTTAGGACCAAGAATTGTTCTCTAAGGTCAAAGTTCAATTTCTCCGTTTTTACGAATGGGTTTTACGGGTTATCCTTGGATAAGTGAATAAAGACAGCAATCTTAGTGTTAAAATCAGTGCTGAAACAGCGGAAAAAATGCGTAGAGGAAAATTTTATCTTCGCAAGCATCTTCCACGACCCTAATTTCCCCGATTAGTGGAAGATTTTCAAGGTCTCCAAATTAAGACTTAACTTGTAAGTATACATTCATAGTCACCTCTATTTCTCTGAATTAAGAATGAGGATTTCTCGCTTGTGACCAATTAATCTGACCCTAACCATTGGTCATGGGTCATCGCATTGTTGCGCTTTGATGCCTTCCTTTTCAGCTAGGCAGTGGGTACATGTGATAGGCCAAAAGTTTTAAAGGCAATAAAAATAAAATAATGGGCACAAGTTAAAATGACAAAAAAACTTCGACTTCCCGCACAATAGAACCGCAAGTATAGGCCAGTGCACAATTTCTCTTCCTTTAAAAATGGATAGGCTACGCATATTTTTACATGGTATATGCTATTCTTTCAATACATTTCATGTTTATTGCGTGTGTACTAAGGCAGTTAACAGATGCTTATTTCTCTGGATAAATGAATTTCCCTCTTAATCAAATACTCGCTGAAACATTCCGTATTCGTTTAAACGGAGTCAACTGCATATACAGTGGACCCTGGTAAAGCCACCTTGGCATACTGATCGTCTGAATAAAGTGTCCACTTCTATTAGAGAGAATTGCTAGGAACTTAATCATGCCTATGCAAAAGTCTGTCGTATATAGTGACCACATCTCTATAGTGACTATTTCAGTCCAATCCCAAAGCTAGTCACTTTAGGAGTCGCTTAGTCAAGAGAAAAGGGAAACGCAAATTGTGTAACTACCGCTAGAGTCTTATGCATGTGAGAGGAAACGTCAAAAAATTGCAGAAAATCAGCAGTGAAGAAGGTGCCAGTGAGGTGGTCAGTAGTGAAGAGGACAGATCCCTTCTCGATGGCCAGTATAATAATAACAGAATATAATCACTCCGATCATTGCGTTTTGAATAATTTTTATTCAAACTCAAAATAAAACAAACTTATAAAATAAAAAAAAGTTAAAAATTAAGTATTAGAAATAACAACAAGGCTGACCGACTGATATTCTTATAACGGTAAAAAATGGAAAACTAGAAAAGAAATATTTTCACGCGACAATCTCGAGCTTTTCATCACGCGGACATCAAAGCATAATTATTTCTATATTTATATTTATTTGCCTGATCCGCGACATATGTGTATAACATTATGCACGTCCCTGGACGTAACCGTTTAATCAATCTAGGAACTCATCTATTTTCGCAGTGAGAATACAATTTCTGCTCTTGAGACATACATTCAAAATCTACAGTTTTAAGTTTTCTCGAGAGTTCATTGCATTCACAAATCAATAATTGTCCGCGTAGTTTTCCCTCCATTTCAAGGATCCGCGACATTTACTCTCTACTGAAGTATGAAAAGGTGGAATGTGAGAGCTGCAATGACTTGGCAAATACATTTTCATAACGTGAGCTTGGGCTTTCACTAATTTGGAAATTCGAGGAGGAATATGCACAATTCTATTCTTAAATCGATTAAAACCCGTATACCGGAGATGGATGTGCGAAGGTGAAGTACTCAAGTACTAAATCACAGAAACACGGTTAGCAAAATTTAGCCACGTATATTATTCACGTTAAATTAAATGTTAAATTACTCGTACAGGAAAGTAAGATTTTCCGGATTTCAATTTCGATTAAAGCCGATTTCGATCGAAGCCGATTTCAGCAAAGAAGATTTCCTGGTAGAGTTTTTCGACTGATAAACTTCTCCCAGCTTTTTCTACATGTCACTCGAGGTTTCACAGTTCCTTTACTTGCTTCAATTCAGAGGGTGATATGCATAGGATGATCTCTGAATTTGCTTTTCCATCCATATCGATCCATTTTTCGAGAGCCTCGATAGGCATTTCATCCTCTTGTAAAACTTCAGGCTTTACTTCACTTTCCGATACAAATTTCCATAAGCTATTCTTAATTAGCAAGGCCTTCATGTGGATTCGCCAGGTCTCGTAGTTGTCTTTACTCAGCATTTCTATTCGCGTAGTTCCATACGTCGCCATTTTGTAATCACAGTTTTATATCTTACTAGATTCGAATTGCGCAGTGCTAGCTGGCTGTAGTCCATAACCTGTAGAGTTAAGTGATAGCAGGTACACATAAGATTAGAAAACTTTAATGAGAACGAACAAAGCAAGCCAAAAAGCAAAAGGAATCGAAAGCCAAAAGAATACATATATCACGAGAACTCGCACAGAATTACATTGAAAGAAGATATCCTTCAGCGCCTGCGCAGTCGAACATAGGTGGCGCATGTAAGATGGATTATTCTATTGTAGGAAAGGGTGATATGAAAACAGTGTAACACAGATATATATTTAATAATCTAACAATTACAAAAGACCGAAACTCCACTCGCATTTAGGAAATGTCTATGAGAGAGAAGAAGATTCGTTTGTTCTTTGGAAAGGCCCCGATATTAAAGGATGACGAATCAGAATACAATGAACTGCGCGCGCACTCAAATAAGCAGAATGTAGCAGTTGGAAATAGCTGACATGATACCGGTACCCTTATCAGCAATAGGTTTAATACCAAACACTCGGATCGTAAACTTGGAAATTCTAAACATGGAAATTCAACCATTGCACAGAATTATAAAGCACGGCAATTTCCAATATGTGCCGTACGATCAAACATCATAATATACAAATAAAAATAACTTACATAAAACAAATTTTTATTAATTTAGCTCTATCCATTTTGAAACTGCACAGCCAATAATTAGAACTCAAAAAAGAAATACTAAAAAATATTTTATTATCCTACAAAAATAAATTTAACTAAACTGCATAATTAAAGTAGCATATTTTCATTAATTAACCTCTTAAACTAAAAAAATAATTTCATATCTTTTCTACAGATAATTAAATATTTGAAATCGTATACAAGCGTTCGCCGGTAATAATTCTCTGTTATTAATTTCTATATTCAAAAGTTAATTAAGGGAATAACAGTAAAAATCATTAAACTGGTTGTCCGTATATACTAATTAAAATAAAGAAATAATATAAAAGATCCCAATTTACAAGGCAATTATGACTAATTATATGCAGTAAGTTTCCGAGGTTAGCTAAAACTCCCAAGTTATTCGCAAAATAAAAGAAAAGGAAGAATAATTACACGAATACCGCACTCCCAACAAATATTAAAGGAATTAATTTCAGATAATTTAGGATATCACTTCAGAAGAGAATATCATTTCTTCTGACTCATGCAACTCAAAGGAATTCGAGGAAACAAAAGAAATTTAAATACTCACTTAGGCTGACCAAAACCTATGATATTTAATCTACGTCAATTCCTGTAAATTATAATTTTAATATCAAACTCTTATGATTCAGAAAAATAAGATGCCAACCTATCTAATCATTCCTTTTGATTAACTCACCAAAATTCCTTTCTTCCATTAAAATATAATTTCCCTAGATAAATATATTTGCTACAATGCTCAGTATGTAAGCATTGTGAATTGAGAATAATTCTGTCTCAGTTTCATTGCAAATTAATGAATTTTTATTTATATATGTAATTATAAATATAATTGCAATTACATCAGTTTGTCAGAAATAAATTTTTTAATCTTCATTTGTTTTAAACTAAACCTTTCTCTATGGATCGGTGGGTAGAAGTCAACACATTCAAGTTGCCAATTTCTCCATCTAAATCTAATCTTCGTGGTTTTACGTTAAATTATCTTGCATTTTTATGGATTTATTTTTAACTTTGGTCTTTACATTTGAATTTAAAAGTAATTTTATTTTATTTTTATTTTGCAGACAATTTTGAGAGGTGGAATATATAATAGATCAAGTAATTTCCAATTGTGTTAAAACTTTATTAGATTACCAAGTTTCGATCCTTTCCTTAACCCCTTCGGTACCTTCGTCGCATTTAATCGACATGAAATAAATTATCTTCTTTTTCTTCAAAGAAAAAATTTGCCAACGATACACAATATAATAAATTAGATCTTTTTCCAAATATAAATAATAGTTTTGCCTACAGATGGCTTAGGACAGGAGCTATACTAATTTTCTAAAAACTAATTGCAATGAAAACGAAGGCATCGAGTCATCATGTTGATTATATTCGACGTTAATTAATTAATTAACCATGGGATCACTCTGATATTTTCAAGTAGGTTATTTTGATGATAAAAGAAATCTGGGTAAAAAATCATACAAATTTACCAACAGGAAAAAAATGGTTCCTGAAAGTGTTAAAAGCAGTTTTAAATTAGATAAAGAAAAACTCAAAATATTTTGTTCTTGTAATTTGATTACGTTTAATATTAGAATAAAGCATGTAAATTCACAAAAGATTTACGTTTCTTTCCACAGTAGATTCATGTTTCTTTACACAGTAGATTCGTGTTTCTTTCCACCGTAGATTCATGTTTTTTTCCACAGTAAAACTGTTTCTTACAAAATAAAGATTTTGGTATCTATGATAGAAAAAATTAAATTTCATAAAAGTGTGATTTTTCTATCTCTTCCCTTTTCTAATTGCATTTAATTTTGAAGAGGTGTTCAATTAACAATATATGAGTACCGTTCCTTTAATTTCTCCTCTTGAATACATTTTGGCGCAGTATAGTCCAGATGCTCTTGCGCCATAAAAAATCCAAACAAACAAACAAACAAATTTGAACATGAAAAATATGTATTTATCGTTTTCTTTAGAAACTGTATTCAACAGTTGAATAATATAGTCGTATATACACGTATTTCATACACGTCCGGAATATCTGCCTAGTTCTTTGAAAATCGGGCATTATAATTATATATCGAACTTCGGAATCTTCCTGTTCATTAGCTAAATATTTGTTTAATAATAATTTAGTTACCTCACTATATATATATATATATATATATATATATATATATATATGAAAAATGGTAGATAATGTAAATATAAATGAAAATGTAGAAAATCAAGCAAATAGATTGGTGAGAAATGAAAGCAAATAAAAAACAATAGTAAGCAGTAAAATAAAAATACAAACAAGTTTATCAATGAAGAGCGCGCATGAAGCAGCAGCAATCAATATGATAAAATTATATAAATAGGAAATAGTAGATAATGTAAATATAAATCAAAATGTAGAAAATCAAGCGAGTAAATGAAGGTTATTAATAAGTAAGTGCAAATATATGCGGAATACCAATATTCACATTCGCATATTACCATTATTAAAGACCACGTCAATTGCACCATATTTGATAAACGTAGTTGTTTTAATTTCAAGGTGAACTTCCTCACTAAATGGAACAGCAATATCTCTATAGGTGTTCAACGAAATATTTTGATTACACATTGTGTTCGCATTTCCAAAATATGTAACAATATTAACGATACTACCAACAGTCTCATATGTTTCTTTACTTCATTAAAAAACAACAATTTTCCCACAAATTTCTGCCTTCGCTACCTTAAAGTCATCCTCGCTAACCTTAAACGTAGTAAAAATTTTAACATAAAGGCGCGCCATATGCTTGGCTAATAATTTTTCCCTTACATTTTCATAACCTCTTCCCCTTTTATCTTCATTTTTCCTTTTAGCTACTTTCCTCACCCCTTTTAACTTCTGCTACAGCTAATTCTTTAACCTCCCTTTTGTTTGGCGCCGAACTGTCACCATTACTAAATAATTCCGCCAATAACACCCTCTGCCCCCCTCTCTCTCCCTTTCTTTCAAATGTCAAAGTGCAAGGTCATGAACTCGAAGAGCTAGGCCCAACGTATCCTTGTAAGTACATGTATAGTTTATTACATTTTTATATATTTGAATATTTTTTGGTAACAGTAATGATCTGTAGGGTGATGTCGGGAATAGAACGCCTTTGAGCCGTTTGACATTGTTTTTCGGGGTTTTAGTCGAACGGTTTATTGGCGTTTCAGAAACACTGTCTTGAAGATCTTATATATTGTGTCCGGCATGCGTGTATAACTGTTCCCTTGAAAAAGATTGTACATGCATGCCTAGGTTCAATATATTGTCATATAATTTCAATCTTCACTCTCGTCACTAGCCCGTTATTATTAATCGTAAAATTGTCTATTCATTTATACTTTCACTACACAGGAATGTATATTTTGTAACTGTGGTATGATGTACATACATTTACACCTATATTGTATATACACATTTTAGTGCATAGGCCTTTATTATTTTATTTTATATAGTACGCAGATGTGGCTGTGTGAATATTGGTATTGCTCATATATTTGCACCTACGTATAAATAATTTCCATTTAATTGCTTGATTTTCTACATTTTGATTTTCTACATATTGATTTATATTTACATTATCTACTTTTCTATTTACACACACACACACACACACACATATATATATATATAAGACACCATTAAGGGGGCACAGGGACCTTTGAATGCATTTGTGGCAGAAACTGAGCCACTTCTCAGAATTTATAACATTAAAGATATCCAATAGAAACCTTAAAAATTTTAAGCATGTGTTAAATGTAATTTGGTTTTATATACAAATTTTAATAAATATGATTTAATATTTTCCATTTTAGAAATTTAATTATGCAAGTCAAGGTTTAAACGTAAAAATTACAACATGTATACAGTGCGCGCAAGATTTAAGATCAATGAAGTAACGTAAATGTATAAAAAAATTAAAACATACGGAAAATAAGTGTCTTCGGATGATAAAACTAAAAAAAAAAAAAATTACTAAAATTTTAATTTTTGAATTATTGGTTTTGCGAAATATCAGTTATCAAAAATAAATTAATAAACATATGCGCAGTTTATTTTCAAAATATTACTTTTACGTCATGCGCAATGCAAAATTTAATATCTATGCCATATTTTAAAGGGCTACGTTTCGGGTAGTTTCTCACGAAATAATGGACGGATTTAAATGCGGTCGGTCTTAAAACATTCATAAAAATCCGGCGTGATGTTTAAAGGTAATTAAGAAAACTCTAGTTTTGAAATTTCAGCGGCCCTGTGACCTCTTAATCGCCCTGGTTACAAGAACTTTAAATATCTTCATTTTATCTTATGTCCTTGTAAATCATAAACTGTATGAGATGCATAAATAAAAATTTATTGATTGAGGTTATTACCCTTTTCAGGGTTAAAAAAATTACCAAATATGCTATTTATAAATGAAGCTATAATGTTAGTTATATGTAAGATATTATTACCCTTCACAGGGATAACACAATTGCTAAATAGTGGTCAACACAGAAAAGCTTCTGAGGCGAGTTTTTTGTGTGTTTTTCGTGGGGAATAATTATGCGTGAAAATTTCGACACCAATGTTTATTAGCTCAAACTAGAGCTTTTTGTTTTTGGAGAAAAAGAGACGCC
Source organism: Dysdera silvatica (assembly GCA_006491805.2). Lineage (NCBI taxonomy): Eukaryota > Metazoa > Arthropoda > Arachnida > Araneae > Dysderidae > Dysdera > Dysdera silvatica. The sequence goes on from QLNU02014802.1 coordinate 134,543,380, forward strand.
GTCCTCATTTCCTTGTAGCTGATAGAGCCTCTGCCAGAAAAGTGGAAGTTTTTGGGTTCGTGCCTCACCGAACGCAAAAACAATTCTTTGCAAACGTTTCACTATCTAACCATACTAAAACATCGGCTTTCTTACTACTACGTGCATGAACGTTGATAAAAATTATTAATTAACTTAAGTGATTCATTGAATATGCTTAAAATTTAAATATATACTTCATTTCTTTTATTTAATTTGCTGCTCTCCTCTCCCTCGTCCTCTCCTCTCAATCAAAAACATTTGAAAAGCTTTCAAATACTAAAGGACTCACATATAACGAGTAAACCTTTAGTGTGTTTCCGAGTATAGCTATTGAAATATGGATTTTATTTTTTAGTATAATGATTAAATGCAATAGAAATCAATCGGTTTTATTGAATAAGATATTTGAGGGTCGGATATAACGAACATCTTCGTTGGTCCCAAGCTCCTCGTTTTATACGGGTTCTCTGGTACACGACCTCGTGAAAACACCTTGCCTTGGGCCTCGTAAACACTTGGGCCACCTCTTCTGTGACATAATATACCATATAGATATACTACGTAATTGGTGTAAGATATGTGGATACAATAATGTATGAATAATGCAATATATGGATGCGATATTGCATTGATAATGCAATATATGGATATAATATTGTATAAATAATTTTCAACTTGTAGATATAATGCATGGATATAATAATGTATAATGGATGGATATGGCAATACATAAAATATAGTAATAATATAGTATGTATAGCTATAATAATGTACTATATGAAGAGATATGGTAAGGTAAACAATTACGAGAATTTAACAAACTATAAACAAGCCCCAATAAGAGAACCCAAGCTATATATATATAAAGGAGCTTTAAAGTTAGAGAGTTATGAAACGAATTTTTGGAGGCAGAAAGAACGGAGAATATAATGTTTATACAATCTCATATGACTGGAAGAATTCCGATGTCTAAGATAGTATATATCTTATTTTAGAAAAAGAATATTCTGTCTTTTAATATCATCAGAAACATCGTTATCCTAGTCACACTAAAATACACAAAGCTCCTTTCAGAATAAAGATCCGGCATAAAAGCTTTTCCCATTTTATATATTTATATTCTTTATGGTCATTTTGTAAATTATTTAAAATGTAAAAACTCTAATTGGCGCTTTTCTTATGGTAAATGACACCATCGCCAAACAGAGTTTGGCGATGTTTGGCAATATATGTTATCATATTGCTGATAACAAATGAATTTTCCGAAACTACAATTGCGAACGTTTCGCTATTTAACCACGCCATAACATCATCGTTAATATTACTGCGTCCAAAAAAACGCTGTTAAAAAATTGTTTCTTAATTTAATCTGCGTAGTGTTCGACTTGTATAAGTTTGCCAAGTCACGTGTTTTTAAAGATTAACGAACTATAAATATTGCTAAAACCATTCAAAACTCCAAAGAGTTAATGGTTTTTAGTTTACGTTGAGGATTTGATATAATCTGCGCAGCGGAGAAGTGTGGTGTGACCACGATGAAGGAGGTAAAGACACATCCTTCGTCAGGCCGATAAGATACCAAACGAAGAAATATTGTAACATACGTAAGAACGCTATAGTCCAAGTCTTGTTGCTCAAAGATAAATTCTACATATGCAATGTTTTGTCATTCTTCCTCTTTGCATGACTTTCCTGGGTTCACCTAACCCATTGAACCGACCCAGGAGCTTATTAAGGAAAGGAACCTGCACTTTTAAGTGGGTCCAGATCTCGCCCAGCTTTTCCTACCACGGGAAGTAAACTGGAGAAAATAGAAAATAAATACTATTTACAGAAATTATCGGAAAATCATGCTTAAAGACCACCTCACAACGAACTGAAGAAACTTCTTTGAAAAATTACAACCATTCCAAGACTGTAATGACACTCGCTGAAAATCTACAACAGCTTCCTCCATTTCACCCCACGGGAGATGCTCTGTTGTGATGTTAGTAACGAACCAACATACTAACATAACTTCAGACTATGATGAAGATTTAGCTTAGTTAACAAGCATTAGCTACATTTGTAACCAAGTATATTGTTCCCACATAACTTTTATAACTAATAAATAATAATAAATAAATTCAACAACCTCAATGTCCGGGGGTGGGGTCAGCCCTCTCTAGCCCCAGTCTGACTACGGCTCTGTGTGTAGTACGATAAGCTCCCCCATTAAAGATTTACAAGGGAAGAATTAAGCGTTGCTATTCAGAATGGGGCCTTAATCGAAATGCGTTTAATCCTATGAAGCATTCGTCGGAACCACAAAACAAGGCCGTAGTTAGGGGGTGGCGAGGAAGGTACATGCCGGGGCGCAAACGAAGAGGGGCGTAAAATCCGCTGAAATAACTCACAGGGAAATGCTTAGGCTCATATTCTCATAAAGTATTTGGGGCTCGGGCGGGCACAAATTGAAAATCTTCGGACTGTGTCCTCAAAAAATATGCTCGAACTTAGCTCTGGTAGCTGTACGTCTCGTTTCACTCCTGCTGTTTCGACGTCGTCTCCAGTTGAATAATTATCCCACAATTTTCATTTTTTTAACTGCATTTTCTTTTTCCCCCAGTCTTTTCAAAAACGCCATTCAACGCACATGGATACAAGGGGTTAAAATATATCGTTATCCATGGGGGGAATCTTAGGACCCGGTTCACCCCACGAAACTAAATTTGTAATAAGACTGCAAAAATATGTAAATGCATTTACTTACCAAACTTGTAAAAAGAAAAATTCTGATTACAAAATCTCATTTTGTAGATCACTAATTTGAGAATACTTTAAAGAAGAAAAAATATAAAACTTTTCTTTAAAATGGGGATATTATAAACAATGAAACTCTGACGGCAAAGCTACAAGCAAAAAATTACAATTATGTCTGAAGACAAAATTGGTATTTCCTCATTTATTTTTGTATAATGTATTTATATTCCTTCTCGAGGATAAAAATGCCCATTTTTATTCAACGTTATTTTGTAAAAAATTTTTAACCTTCCCCACGAAATTGAGTCCTTGCTACGGCCTTGGATTAACAGCAGCCAATTCTCTTCTGTTTCAGCGATTGAACAGATGCAGCTGCAGCAGAAAATCTGCAGTTTCATTTCTGTTGCGGTGTGAAAGATTTAATCGTATTGAAAAATCGCTCTATCTCTTCTTTTAATTCCTAAAGAGGTTTCCATTGGTTAACATATATATATACTACGTGGCAGTGAAAATGCAACACCAAGAAGGAGTGGGCAGAAAAAAATGCAAATTGCAGGGTAGACGTAGCTCACCGAGATATGTAAATGATGAAAATGCGCAGCTGTCCCGTGCACGTTGAGTGCGATATAAGGGAAGGAACCTGCAGAATCGACTAGTTATGTTCGTACAGGAAAGTTGACAGAGGGTACTGTTAGAATTCACGGGAGCTGACGTCACAAACTGGCTAGTTCATTACAGCCATTAACGTACACAGGGGGATGTTGATGGGGGTTGGTTGTAACCCCCATCAACACCCCCTGCACCCCATTGCAATGAAATTTTGTATATTTAACATAGAAATATGTGAGTTTTGGTTGTGTAACCTCCACATTGAGTCAATAATCCTCCTTTACGAACTTTCTGCGTACGCTTATGATTACAGCAGAGGGGAGAGGAGAACGTCATTTCAGAACTAGTTTTTGACGCAGAGAAACGTTCACTAAAAACTAGTTCTGAGATGACGTCCTGCCCTCTGCTGTAATGACCTAGCCCGTTTGTGACGTCAGCTCCCGTGAATTCTAACGGTACCATCGGTCAACTTTCCGCGAACGAACTATACACGCGTCCACGGTACGCCGACTGTAGCAAAGATGGTTGGAACAAGGGAATGTGGCACGTGGTGCTGGTGCGACCAGAGCGACATCAGCAAGCGTGGGCTGACGTATACGTCAACAAGCGTTGGCGACTTCGTAGGTCACTCCCCTCAAACTTTTGCAACATATGCAGGATATCCTTGAGGCTCCCATATCAACCAGGACCATTAGCCACCGATTGGTCGCCGACGGCCTACATTCATGACGCCCATTAAGAAGGATGTCATTGACTCAACAGCACAGACGCCTCCGTTTGAAATAGTGTCGGGATAGAGCCATGTGGACGGCGGAATGACACAGGGTGACGTTCTGAGACGAGTAAAGCTTCTGTTTTAGCAATGACAGTCGCCGTGGATAAATTTGTCACCGATGTGATGACAGAGACAATCCGGTTTCATCTGCGGAACGAAACACTGCGCGACAACATGGCATTATGGTTTAGGGCGCCATCGCCTAAGATAGCATGTCACCTCTGATGGCCCAACTATACATGGATGACGTGCTGCGGCCGGTGACACTACTCTTCCTTCAGGGGACGCCCAACGCCATTTGTCAGCAGGATAATGTCCGACCGCACACGGCACGTATTAGCCAATATGTCTTGCAAGGTAACGTGGTCATCAGTCTCCCATGATCTCTAACCAATCGAACACGTCTGGAATGTGATTGAATATAACTTGCGTGCACTGCCACCACCGTTTTCAGAAGACGAACTCCGGCAAATGGTTGATAGGGAATGGGTAGCCACCCCTCAGGACAACACCTACACGCTTATTAAGCCTGCATTTAGAAGTGTTGCTGCCTGTATCGACACCGGCGGTGGTCCTACAACCTACTGATCAGACAGTGTTGTCTCTCAGAGTATAGGTATGTCAAGTTGCAATAAACATCACTTATTGTTCGTTGCTGTCTCTCTCGGCTTGCCGATTTTCATCACTTTCTCTCTATTTCTTCTTGGTGTTGCAGTTTCACAGTTACCTAGTGTACAGGGTTCCTAGGAAAGTCATAATGCAGCCAATAACTTTTGAACCAAGACAGACATTGCAACGAAAGTTAGATATTGGTACAGTAAAACGACTAAGCACTATCACATGAGACGAACGGAAGTGTTCCTGGTGACGAATTGAGGAAGTTAAAAATTTTATTTCGAAAAATAAGGAAGACAGGAAAATATTTTCAATTAGAAAGTTGTAGAGCGTCCTTCAGTTAGTAAAAAAAGAAATACGGCTCACATTCCGTATGTGCACGTACTGTCACAAAGTGAGGTGTTCCGGATGTTTCAATGCATAGCTTTCAGTTAATGCTTTCTAGAGCTTTAGAGGTTGGGTTGAAATTCTTAAAGAAAAGAAACCACGATCTCTCTCCTATATGAAATTGAACTCAACTTTTAAAATATCAGAAAGTATTAACTGAAATCTATGCTTTGAAACTTCCGGAATACCACACTTCGCGGCAATACGCGTACATATTGAATGTGAGCTGTATATCTTTTCCTACTAACTGAAGGATGCTCTACAACTTCCTAATTGAAAATATTTCCTCATCTTTATTATTTTTCGAAATAAAATTTTTAACTTCCTCAATTCGCCATCAGGAGCGCTGCTGTTCATCTCATCTGATAGTGCATAGTCATTTTACTATACCAATATCTAACTTTCTTTGCAATATCTGTCTTGGTTCAAAAGTTATTGGCCGCATCCGGTCTTTCCTAGGAACCCTGTATATGTATATGTATATATATATATATTTCTAAAATACTACTGTTAATTCTGAATTATATATTGGCTTAATATATATTTTAATGTGTAATTTACAATTTCTATGAAAATTAAATTCTGATTATAATTTCATAAAGGTTTTTAGGATGCCAAAAAAAATCTGTTTGGTGTATACTCAATTTTGGGAGCCGCTGTATGTTAAGATGCTTTTCTTATAACACCGATTAAATGCTCAGGACCCTGTCTGTCGCTTTAACACAAATATGAGATTTCAAATGCTACATTTGTACAAAGTTAATTGACAATTCTTTCGTCTTCTCTTCCGATACTTGGCGACGGTTTATCTTACATTTATCTTACATTGGGTTGCAATATTTAAAAACGTCTGACGACGCTTTCTGTTACATCACTGCATTTTGCACACGCGTTACTTTTCTTTCAAGCTGAACTCTTCCAATAAAAAAGGCTGTTCATTCTAAGGCGGGGCCGACTAAAATTTGGGCCCTAAATTTAAATAGCACGTGACCAAGAAATTCTTTACAATAGCGAGTTAAATCCTTTTTATTCTGGAAGCGGGGAAACCAAGGGGTGCAGCTTTCGTCATTGGCTGAAACGACGTAGAAGCACGCTCTCTTGAAGCACTATTGGCTCTCAGATAGAAATTTTGAAGTGCTTATTATTCATAAACGAAGCCGTCAATCAAAAATTGTCCCTCTTGACTTTCGTCATAGAATTGACCATAGAATGTCTGCCAAGGAGTTTATGTGGTAGTTACGGAACACCCTGTATGATATAAAATTGTATGGATTGCGAATATAGGTATATACATCCACACACAAACATGGGTTCCAAATTTAAATTTTTAAAGGCGCTAAACAAGAATTTCAATACATTTAAAAATATTGGCTGTACATTAAATTAGTTTTCGTTAATTTTTGGCTTATATTTTTTTCAATATTTATATGACTTTATACTATTTCCTAACTAACAAGGAACTGCCAAAATATATAAATGGGAAAAGTTCTCTTTGGCATTTTAATAATACCTGGTCCTGTTTAAAGTATGTATAAACTATTTAAAATTGTAATTTTGTGTAAACTAATAATATATGCCCTCTTAATATATGATATAATATTAATTACTCTTAGATAATAGTAAAAACCCTGCAAACGTGCAACCTGAGACAAGCTAACTCCATTTTTGCAGTGCGATAAAAAATTTTGCCCAAAATCTCCTTGACAATAATATCCTCACCTCTCTTTTACGGTCAATCCACATTTATGTGCAAAATTTTCTTTTCAATAGGTGTCCGCTAATGAAAGGTTTTAATGTGTAAGCCAACCTTGAGCAAAGAATGGGAAATTACTAGAAACATATCTAATTATAAGGTGAATAAACAAACTCAACGAAGATATGCATAAATTGCCATTTATATATATATATATATATACACTCAACGGAGTATTACCACCCATCCATGAATATGGTTGATGTAATGGCGCGTTACTTCAACCCAAGCTTAAATATTTACATACATTCCCTCAAATCTTGCAATTGGGGTAAAGCCCGGTGTGTAAATAACGCTGGAAGTGAAATTGACTCGCTTCTAATTAAAATAATACAATAATATCGATCTTCGCTTTGAAATAATTTACGATTATTTACATTGAATCTTCTCTCTGAGGTATGTTGATGACTTACGGAACACTGATGACTTTGACAATGATCTGGCAATGCATTAGACAACATTATGGCATCGAGCTGTTTCTGGGTTACAAAAATACTTTAAATATTTACGAAGGTGCTAGTTGAGCCGAGTCTTATTATCCATGCATGTAAATGGCATTCCCTCTGATGATGGTTTAATTATCGAAAAACGTTATCAAAAGGAATAGATTTTAATGTTTCAACGTTTAAACAGTAAGCCGAAGGCCAATAGTGGACGCAGATATAAATTAAATTGCAAAGGATTGGTGAAATGCCCTAAAGTATGCTCGAATACGGGAAGATACCTAAAAAAAATTGCGGCGTCAGTATTTAATTTGTTTAACTGTTATTGCAAAGATTCTATTATGGAAGAGCCTCAGGCTTGATTCAGCGCTCTAGAAACCTTCTATTAAGCAATTATTCTATTAAGTAATTCTATTAAGTAAAATATTTCTGTTTTATATTAATCGAGATCCTGTCTTTTAATATCAATGTTTCGCTTAAGTTACTACAGTGACGTACCCAAATTTAGATAATAAATGTAAAAGCCGCTTAAAAGAAATATCTGCACTGGAATCAAAAATTAGGGTGTATTCTATTCAGTAAACATAAGTTCTGGCTCTTGTAAAAGTACAGAAGTGTAGGCTCTAATAAGCCCTTTACACTGTTAAAAATAACAGTTCAGGGTTGAACCAAAATGTGGTGATTTTCCAGCTTCATCCATTGTTAAGAACTACGTTTCACCACATTTTTGCTCCAGCTATGTTACCAATACTTGGCCGGAGGTTGAACCAATATATGGATACACTTTCAATAACGAATAAGGCAACATTGAATCAAACGTATTGTTGTAAATTGAACCAAATTTGATTAAAAGTATCCAGACATTGTTTAGCAATATAAAAACCTGTCTTTCACATGCTACCTATCAGGGGCGTGTCGAAGAGTTCCTTGAGCCTCCGTTACTTATCTCGGCTACAATGAAGCCACATCTACCCCATTTCATATACAGAGAGTACACATAATTTTTATTAATTACAGAAAGGTAGCAACCAAGTGAAATTGCAAAGGTTTTGTATTATGCCTAATATAAGCGTGTTAGCTATTAGTGATAAAAAACATCAACAAGTCATAGACATAGAAATTATTATATAAATCATTGTAATTCATCAAAAATAAAGGGTATACATAGCATAAATCAATAAATTGGAATGATCTTAGCTTAAATTAAACAATAATATAAATCAACGTTTATTGGCGTAGTGATACCAGCGCCGATGTTATGGCGTGATTAGATGGTGAAACGTTCGAAAGAAAATAAATATTTCTGCGTTCGGTGGGACCTGAACCCACGACCTTCCACTTGCCTGGTGGAGGCTCTACCATCTGAGCTACGAACGACAATATCCAATCCCTTACGAACGTATATAAAGACTTTACTGAAGCCGGTTATTTCGCAGAATGGTGTAGTACATGGACTACTTTTTAAACCAAATCACAAAAAGATTGGTATTAAATTGATCGAAATGCCCGTTGCAGCATATGTATTTAAATAAATCGAACACTACGCAGATTAAATTAAACAACAATATAAATCAACGTTATTAAATAAATAAATGATCTTAACTTGTTGGATGATTGGAGAGATAGTGGGCACGTAAAAAAAAACTTTGGAATATCAGTGAAGAATCGCAACGAATAGAGCCGTTTGCCACACGTGACTTCTCTCGCCTCAAGTGATTGGCTAGGAGGTGGAACGAAAATGTGGTTCGGTGTTTAACCATCTTTTAAAAAATACCATACTTTCACCAATAAGTGGTACTTTTGAATTTTCAAGTGTACCAAATTTTGGTGAAATTCCTATATTTTCACCATATTTTGGCAACAACTAATGCGGAAATTTTTAACAGTGTACTATTAAATAATTTCGGGAAATTTAGGCGAAATATAATCATCAGCATGAAACCGACATCGATTATACAAGTGGGGTTTGCCAGATGTGGCGGTAGTGTACGCTGTCGCCCTAGCTTGCGGTTTATTCCGGTTCCGCTCCCAATGGTGCGTAGGCGTACGCATAAAGTTCATAAGGGGGTTATAGGCTCAATGGGGGGTTACAGAGCTACAACTCGCATATTCCTATATTAAATATACAAAATTTCATTGCAATGGGGGGTTACAACTCCCATCAACACCCTCCTGCATACGTCGGTGAAATAGTGTAAAAACTTTCTAAATTAAGGCTTATCGATTAATCTTGTGATCAACAATTACAAATAAGGTTTGGCTATGTGGGTTGAATATGTTAGCTATGGGTTTTAAGAGATTGGTATTAAACTAATATGCTTGTGCAATAAGCAGATCAGAAATTGATTAATTTTTCAGGTTAGTTACAAAAATTCTTATTTCCTACATCGTGTGTATGACATTTCATACAATAACGTATCATGATGTAATGTAATAAATATTTTGTAGTTTGTTATAATGTATGGTAATATTGCCCATTGTATCATATTATGTCTCAATATAGCATCTTTTTAATTTTTATATTTTAGGATATAA
>QLNU02014802.1:134565624-134635983 GCA_006491805.2 Dysdera silvatica
TGGGATAAAGAAATGGAATTTCTTCTGTAAATATCGGACGCAAAACATTCTCCTGATAATATGATGAATTGACTTTAACGTCTTTCCACTTCTTTATTTTTAATTTCCCATTGTACGAGAGAACTGCGACAATCATAAAGCCTTTACTGAAGCTTTCTTTTCATTCTCGAAACCAAGTTTGGAAATTTTTTTCTCCGCGCTTGTGATAGTAAATGGACCTTTTTTTTTGTTACAGTTATTTAGGTAAACCCATGCTTCATCAAGGGTAACAACGTATTTCCATTTATCTCCTACTAAATAATTTTCATACAGGATTCTGCAACATGTCTTGCGTTGAGCCACATGCCTCGGAAAAAGACGGTGGACATTATGCTTTTTAGCTTTTTTAAGTTATAAATCTTGGTTTATTATTTTATTTACTGATGCTACAGAAGTATTTAAAGAATTTACAATTGATTTCTGCGTCGGTGGATATTCTCTGGTTACCAGTGGTCTCAATTTAGAAATATTTGCAGTGGTACGCACCTTAAATAAAATTAAACACATTAACACAGTTAAAATAAATACGATGGTTTATAGCTATTTCGGAAGCGCGTTTAGGCTTCCTTCTTCAGAACCCTAGTTACACTAATGTGGCACACGTGCTAGAAAAACTGTCGATGCCAAATAGAGGACATGGAATTGAACGGAAGCTGATCGTTACCAGTAGAAGAGGAATGCGAAAGAATATGGAAGGCTTCGAAGAAATTGAGGTCGGCTGGTGAAGAAACTTTCTCTATTAGATGGGCCTTGTCGAAAGAAAATTTGTGGCCAGCTTCCCAGGCGTGTTTGGCCAAAGCAGATTTTTCCAGTTGTTGTTTACGCACGTAGGCTTCATGCTCTTTAAGCCGAAATCGAAGGGCCCGACGTGTTTGACCAATATAAACACGATTACACTGGCATGGAATGGAGTAAATTCCAAAATAATTGCAATCAGGAATAATATCCTTGAGTTTGGAATAACCGAGTTTATTGATTGGAGTAAAAGTGACCTTGAAATTAAATTTACGGAGGATGGAAGCAATTTTTGAAGAAATTCGTGGAACGAAAGGAATGCTGATAAAATTACAAGGAGAGGAATCTATAGACAGCGTGCTGCACAGCTTCTTCAAAGCGTTGTCAATAATGGTGGAATTGTAACTACGATCTCGAGCGATGTCACGAATGTGCTTAAGTTCAATCTTGAGTAATTCTTCAGATGATAAAAACTTTATAGCACGCGAAACCAACCAGTAGAATGTGCTTATCTTCTGACTTTGTGGATGGGAGGTAACAGCAAAATGTTTGCGATAAACGCTGGTTTGGAACCCGGACGGCAATCTATGTAAAAAGTGTTCAGGAAAAGTAGTGAACCGTTGTTTTCTTCTTCCAAAGTGAATTGTATGTGAGGGTTGACGGAATGTAAGGTAGTGAGAATTGTAGAGAGATCTGAACAATCGATTGGAAGGATAGCGAAAGTGTCATCCACATATCTAATCCACAGTTTAAATGGTATGTGATTGAGAATGTCCTGTTCGACGTAATGCATGTAAATATCACATAAAACGGGTGAAAGAGAATTTCCCATGGCATGTCCATCAGTTTGCGAAAATAATTGATGACGAAAAGAGAAGCAAGTCTGTGTGATACAAATCTCGGTGAGCTTGACTAGTTCTTGGATTTCAGAATCAGCAAAATGAAATTCTTTCATACGAAGGATGAGGACTTCAGGAGCTCCCTGAACGGAAACATTGGTGAAAAGGCTTTTGACGTTGAACGAAACTATTTTTAAAGGAGCAAAGGAAGAAAGGGAATTTAATTTAGAAATGAAGTCAGAAGAATTAAGGACAGTATGATGGTTGTTAGCCAGGAGCGGAGGAAATCTGCAAACGAGAAATTTAGCTGGAGAATGGGTGGCAGTACCGATGTTGGAGATTATGGGCTACAATGGAATGCCGGGTTTGTGAACCTTCGGGAGGCAACACAGTCTTGCAACATTAGCAACAGAAGGAACTACGGATTTGTTAGTTTCGGGATCCAAGATGATTGATGACCGGACTGTTTTGCTAACATTAGAGAGTTCAGGGGAAGATGGGTTTTTCTTGACCACTGTATAAGGACCTTCACTGATGAGGTTGTTGACTAGTTCGATGTATTTTTCATTGTCCATAACCACCATCTGGCCGCCTTTATCTGCTTTAGTGATAATCAAATTATCGTTCGAATACAAATCCTTGATCCTACGTTGATCTGAGATCGGAATGTTACGTTTAGGTTTGGGGTTAGAAGACGAAGCTTCCGCTACCAGATGCTTCAGTACCTCTTTTTGGCCGGAGTTGATTTTGCTAAACTGTAGAGCACGCTCCACAGGAGCGATAAATCTTTTAGGATAAACAGGTTTTGATATGCAAAAGTTAGAGTTCAAAGACGGCAGGTTCAGTTGTTTTTCCGAAAGTGGGACCTTAGAAAGGTTAAGAACTGCCTTCTAAACTACTGGTAGTTGGGTGGTTTACTATGGAGTATCAATAAGCTTCGAAAATTTAATCGAATGTCTGGAATGATGATGCGCGGAAATAACCAAACATTTTTCAAAGCTTTTCTGATCAAAAGAATTAAAATTAGGTACAAATGCAGACACTTTGAGATGGAGTAGGTACAGATCTTCTTCGATGCGAGCCAAATTATTATATTTAATATTTTGCGCAGTGTGTCGTTTTACCTTTACTATAAAGTACGTACCTCGTTCGGGTATACATTTGGAGTCCTCTTTTTATGTGGAAGTTTCGATTGACGGTCTTTCCTTTTTCGATTAATTATGTTGCTTATTTTGCACTTAGAAATCTTTATACCATGCGTTTCATAACTTTTTTAATAATGGAATAAGAATATTTCTCTTCGGAAAGCGCAAAAACGTATTCTTCGATCCACAGCTTGTTTACAGGCGCCATTTTGAATGAAAAATGAATTTGAAAGTAGCAGACGATAATCTTAATTTGAAATAATAACATGTTGCCAGATCCATTTTCCCACAAAATATTTTCATTTTTTAATCCTCTATTGAAATCGTTCTAAAAATGTGTAAGCACTCTCTGTAATAGACATAAATTTCTATTAACCATTAATTAATCACACAAAATCACTGACCCCGATTTATTGAATATTTGCATACATTATATTAACCATTCGATAACTAGTATGGATTTTCACTATTAATCGGACGATTATGCGAATATTCATTAACCATTGAATGATTATTTTTCCATTAAGGATAAATTAATCATATGGATTTATATTAACATTTGAATATCTTTATGAAATTCAGTTAACTTTTCAATATTTTTTTTTAAATTTTGATTCGTTCCCCTGGTAGTAGGGGGACTGTATTTAACGTACAGTATATCTCTATTCATTCAGCAGACTATGAAAAGGGCTTATTCATTAAATGAAATATATCCACCATATATTTGCAACATAAATTAATTTTATGTAATAATAATAATGAAATCTTTTAATTTGAATAATTTAATTTCCTTTTCGATGTGCTGAAATACTTTTCCGATGCCATTAAGATTTAAATAGTGAACGCAAATTTTAATTAGAATATTTTTATTCGAAATAACTCTCGCAGTGCAAATAGAATTTTTGACATATTGCCTAAATTAAAACATTCTTAAAGCAAGAACCAGCCGCATACAAAACAAAGGTTGTATGTAATACTACCAGAAAAGCCTAATGCTTCCTACAATAAAACTACATTCAACGGATTCAGTTAATGTCATATTATACCTAAAATGAATAATTACGTATTATTAGTAAGAGAATAGCTCTTTGTGAGTCAAAATTTGAAATACGATTGAGAAAATGTGTTTAGTAAACTTTTTCGAATACCTGTAACGTCAAAAAAACGAGCATATAGTGGGTACCATTCTATTGAAGATATCCAAGAATAAGTTCAATATTTTTAAAGCTTTCATGTGGACTTTAAAATACATTTTCTAATGGATTTTTCCTCCCTTCGAATGAAGGAATCCTTGATTTATATTGACAGACGTCATGCTTTGTTAGCCATAAATGTAAATTTTACTGGTACGTCCGCGACCGAATCCCTGCCATAGAGCAAAACATACTCATATCTTAGAAAGCTAAATGCCATCTAACTATCAAAACGGTTTTGTAAATTCGACTTACATTGTTTTGTGACAAAAAGTAGATAAGAACAATGAATATAGACGTCAGAAATTTAATGTTTTCTTGTATTTTTCTAATGGGGGTGACTTAATAGATCAAGAAGTTAATTTCAGTGTGTGAACTGACATGCCATAAATGTTTATAATTGGAATAATAATAAAACAATTTAACTAATTATTTAAATATTTTTTGATATTTATCAGCCAAAGACAGCCAAACTTTATTTAATCAGAAATACTGCTTTTATAAATTGCAAGGTCTGCCAAATATTTTTGAATTTCATACTAAACCTGAAATTTATTACATACATTTTTTTAATAAATAAATTTTATTTTTTGCTTACTAGGCTCAAGAGGGAAAAAAAATAAACTCTGCTTCTCGCTGATCATCAATTTTCCCGAAAGACAAACTAATTCCCTAGCGTTTTAAGCAGTAAAAGGAAAAAGAAACTCTGTCAAAACTAATCGCCTTGCCAGAGCAAATGCCAAAATTCCGTCTTTTTTGATCTATGGTAATGTCAGCACAGGAAAAAGCCTAATGTGTTGACAGAAATATTATAATATGCACATTTTTTCCTTTGCCGTTTCTTGATTGCGCCTAGCAACTGAGTGATTTTTCTTAATCTCATTAAATATTTTACAAAGCAAACAATAAAATAAAATTTATCCTGTTTTTTATTTTATAATTATTACAATTTTATTTAATAATTATAATGATTATTATAATTTTATTTGGTAATTATAATAGTGTATAATTTTATTTTATAATTATTACAATTTTATTTTGTAATTATTACAATTTTATTTTGTAATTGATACAATTTTATTTTGTAATTAATACAATTTTATTTTATAATCTATTAATACTTTTATTTTATAATTATTGCGCTCTCATTTTATAATTATTGTTTTTCATTTATAATACGCAGTTTTATTTTATAAATACAACTTTAAATTAAACACGTCAAACAATCAATGTTTATTGAGTGTAGTGATGCACTACGCCAATAAACGCGTTGATTGTTTGACATTTAATTTAATCAGCGTAGTAAATGATTCTATATAAAAATAAATTACAACTATTTTACAATTATTATTACAATTATATAATAATAATTCCATTATTATTACCATTACATATTAAAATACAAATTATTATGAATACCATGCATACAGTTCATTATTATGACAATTAGGTATAATACAAATTACTATTATGACAATTAGGTATAATAATACAAATTATTATTACATTAAATTATAGCAACAACATTATTATTATTACAATGACTTAATATAGTTATTACACCTATTTATCATATAATACAATTTATTATTATTACAAGTACATAAAATACAAATTATTATGACAATTACGCATAATACAAATTATTATTATTGCAATTACGTATAATACACATTATTATTGCAATTACGTATAATACACATTATTATTACAATGACTTATAATATAAATTATTATTACAATTCCATTTTATAATTATTTTAATTTTATTTTAAAATTATTTAAAGACACCGAGGATAGGGTATAAATAATATATTAAAAGATAAAAGCAAGGTGTAATGTTTCGAAGACAAATAAGCAAGAGAGCGATTTAAATAAAATGTAAAAGCAGTAAATGGACGAAATAACAAAACGTAATTTTTTTAAAAATGTCGGTCTTTACGCACCCCGCACAGCATGATTACCCAAATCTTCGATACTCTGTACCTAGACACTGCTTATCTTTCATGAATATTTGACGATGCGACATATATTTAGACATCCTGGAGGAACAATAAGAAACGTTGTAGTATTTTTCGCTAAATAATCCCTGAGTACAAATGGTTTTGCTTCAGATAACCTAATGTCTGTCTTTGTCAAAATCGTTTCGGTCTAGTGGGAGCAATTTTCCAGTGGCTGGGTGGCTTCTTCTGACACCGTTTACGGAAAAAGTTTTCCAGGATCTGGCAAAAGGGCCTCCATTGATTTCCAGTACAGGGACCATTTCCGTCCCGGAGAAACCATTTCATTGACCAAAGTCACCCTTACTGAGATTATGTTTCTTTTGCTTCCTTATAGATCTGGTAAAACGAATTCAGGACGGAAAATAGAGGAATTACAAGGGAGATGTTAACTTTCTTGGCAACAGTCAACATACAAACAAGAAATAATAGTTACAGCAATATTTTTAAAAGATATATGAACAACAAACGCAATTCGTTCGTCAAAGAAAGCGAATTTAAAAGGAAATTAAAAATTTACACAACAGAAAAAAAAATTCAAAAATAGAATGGTGATGCTGACCATAAAGGGAGCTAGAATAATAACTCTTGTTTTGTTTTGTTATGCTTCCTTTGTGCACCGAAATGTAATTTTAGCATGGAAATAAATTATATTGTATTTAATATTTCTTTCAATGTGAAAGCTTTTGCACAGATATATTGAAAAGAATATTTTATTAAATATGTGAAAACAAGGTACAAAATACTTGCAACAAATAATTATTTACGGACAAAATTACTCGGAAAAATACGCTGGGAAAACACAATAATGTTTGTTAACCATATTCACAGTACATAATTCATTCATTTCTAAGCAGAAGGACCCAACAGACCTTTTAGGTATTTCTCACACGATACATCGACTAATATGTACAGAAATGTAACACTATTCTCTTTGTAGCCAAAGCAACCAGTGAGAATGATCTTGCTGGGTTCGATAGGGTTTTAGTTCTTCTGAAAGAGGTATTTTGGATAAGTTAAGCTGATAATAAAGCCTTTCTGGGGCAAACACTACGACGTTTCTATTCTCATGTGAAGACCTTCGTCGTGAAGACCTTCCTTACTGATTGTATACTTGTAAGGAGAACAAGGGCGGACTAGGTCCTCGCAAAACCTTGAATTTTTGGAGGATGCCAGTCAGTAACGGATTAAGGTTTTATGGGCCCTATGCCGAAAGGATAAAATGGGCCCCCACTGGCGTACGCAAGGGGAGGGTTGATGGGAGTTGTAACCCCCAATTGCGATGGAATTTTGCACATGTACATATGAATTGAGTACGTATGGAGTTGTTAATTTTTAATACTATATACAGTAGAACTTGCGCAAAGTGACCACCTTTGGGACTGGACTGCAATGGTCATCATAGACAGGTGGCCACTATGCACTACAGACTTCAGTATAGGCAAGACGAAGTCACTATAAGTTTTCGCTTATAAAAAATACACGTTATTCAGGTGGTCAGTTTGTCAAGGTGGTCAATTTACCAGGTTTCACTATGCACTTCAACAGAATATAAAAAACACGGAACAATATATGTGAAATCATGCCCGTATCTAGACGGGGGATCTTAGGGACCGATCGGAAATTAAATTCGCAATGGGACCGTAAAAATACATGTATGGACTTACTTACCAAACTTGTAAAATGGGGAGGGAAAACCTCTCAAGTACACACACCTTTAAAAATTAAAAAATTCTGACCACAAAACCTCATTTTGTATGCCATTAATTTGAGAATACTTTAAAGAGAAAAATATAGAAACAATGTTTTTAAAAGGAGTACATTATAAAAAATTAAATTCTGATGGCAGAACTACAAGCACAAAATTTCAATGATGTCTGAAGGCAAAATTGGTACTTACCTCTTCTCTTAAATAAAAAATAGCTCTAGTTTGAGCTACTAATACGTGGGTGTCAAATTTATTTGTAATAAAAAAATCCTCCACGAAAAACTCACAAAAATCTCGCCCCGGTGGCTTTGTGTGTTGACCAATATTTGGCAATTGTGTTATCCCTGTGAAGGGTAATAATATCTTACAAGTAGAGATGATGTGAGAATTCTTGCTTTTGAATTTTCCAAAAAACTCGATATAAAGCATTGTTTTAATGATACAAGTGAAAAGTCTGGGTATGTTTGTCTGAGTTAATTCTTTAGTCGCCATTATGTGATCAGTCAGAAAAGCTGAAGGTATATTGCTTGCGCCAAGCGAATCCATGAATATTGAAGAAGTAGATGCTTACTTCAAACTACTCCATGACACTTTGGAAGAGAAGAAGTTGTTTGATAAACCCTTGAACATTTTTAACATGGATGAGTCTGGATTGCAGTTGAACAATGGACCTGGCTTTGTTTTAGCCGAAAAGGGCGCGAACGTGGTTTCTACATTAACTTCGACGGAAAAAGGCGAAACCATCCCTATTATCGCTTGCTGTAACGCAGAGGGATCTTTCTCCCATTAATTTTTGTGTGATAAATGGCAAGAACAAAAAGATGGTATTCGAAGATGGAATGTCACCTGGATCAGTTGTTTATAAGTCTGCATACATTAACAGTTCATTATTTATTCAGTGGCTCAAAGATCATTTTACTTCACGTAAACCAAGTTTGCAAAACTTTGCTGATACTTGATGGTCAAAGCTCCCCCACTACTTCAGTAGAAACGTTGGCATTTGCTGATTTACATAATATTGCACTTTTAATCTCACTATGCAACACATTACCCTCAATCTCTAGACAGGGCCGTTTTTAAGTCAGTAAAAAATAATTTTTATAACTTGTGTAGAAATTGGCTCAAAACGCATCCTGGACGTCGCATTACAAGATCACAATTTGGAGAACTATTTAATATGTCCTGGGGAAAATCGGCAACTCTAGAAAACGCAATTTTAGGCTTCAAAGAAACGGGGATTTATACTTTTAATCCGAACGTTATTCAGGATTACGCGTTCTTCTTTGCTTCTGAAAGAATTCCAGATAAATACATGATTGTTTGGCTTTTTTATGGCGCAAGAGCATCTGGGCTATACTGCGCCAAACCAGATAAATACATTGTTTCAACACGAGAAATGCAAGATGGTCTTGTACAAAGTAACTTCGAAACGTCAGCAACGTAATCGAATAGAAATGCTAACACCGAAATAGGACATTTTGAACCCCAACCGAGCACAACAAAAATTCAAGATGTGCAAACACCAACGAAAGTACTTTGTGATTGATATTTCACAAATTTCCGATTTAACCATGATAAAAACAGTTAGAAAACGTGCCAAACAGGTAACTATGGTTTCAACATCACCAGTAAATATTGAAAAACGTCGGAAATTATCATCCCATAAAGAAAAACGTTGATAAATAAGCTAAAAGCCATGAAAAAGTCTAAAATCATCACAAAAATAAAAACTCACGACACTTCCGGCCAAGGAAAAGATAAAATAGATTTGAAATTATCGGATACTACACATTCAGAGGGAATAGAATTTGATGAGGATCACTGTGTTGGCTGTGGAGAAGAAGCAATACCACAACCAAAAAGGATGACTGAATGAGGTGTATAAGGTGCATGCAGTTGGGTCCATGAAACGTGTACAGACCTTCAAGATCTTTGCCAAAAATGTGGTAAAATTTGTCGAAAAGTGAAGGATTGAAATTATACTTTAAATTTTGTTTATTAGAATTTTATTCATTCATTTTCTCTGATAAGACATTCTTTACAAGTTATTATAAATTTTTCATGGTTAACCATATGAAATATATTATTTTTTCTATTTTAGCCTCACTTTTCTTTACTATATTGGATGGCCATTACTTCTCGACACGAAGAAGAGATGGCCATTTGTCATTTTAATTTCAAATCATGTTTTCCATTTTTTGTTCTCAATATTTAATTTTTTTTGCCAAAAACATATTGAGTATATATATATATAAGAATCTAAAATATGCATTTCTTGTTTGAATTCTAAGGTTTTATTTCAATCACTAAAAATTATGGTCATCTATCCTAGAATTACCCTATATAAAAATTAAATTACAAAAAATGATGATGCGTGTTAGGATACACAATTCAATACTTCCATTGCTTAAAAATACTTTTAAAAATAAACAGTCGAACCAAGGCGGACTGAGTCCTCTCAAAGTGCGCATACCTTTGATTTTCAGAGGGTGCACCGGCCCCGGGAGGGGGGGGGGCAGATCCCCAATCAGCCCCTGAAGAATAATGGAGGAATTTTGGGATAAAAATTTCTGACACGTGAAAATTAGGTTTAGATATCCGCAATATTACTAATGATGATGATTGACAGTGGGTAGATGGTATATTGTTTCTGATTTGTATATATACAACAGGATCCACGTTTTTATAATGATCCCGCATATAACGCAATTGCGGCTTTAACGAGGAAAATATGGATTTCATTTTATATAATGCAATATAATTTAATCGCTTTTCAGCGAGCAAGACTTTGGTGCCCTCGGACTGAATTAAAAACACATGGCCAAGTATCTTGAAGTCTATAAGAAAGCATTGGTTAACTGTCACATAAAAATTTGATGAGAAATTTTCTTTCGAGCCATTGCAAATAGGCAGAAAGACACTTCCATGGACGGAATAACTTTTACGATGAGAAAAACTATTGGCCTGAACACGAAACGTCACTAAACAACTTTCGATGGAAGACTATGAGGAGAGACATGAATACCCACATTCTGTTAATGATAATAAAAATCGGAATTGTCCCTATTGGAGACTTCCAGGGTATAATTCTCATCCTATTCATAACTATGTAACACATCCAAAATTCTGGAAGAACATCTCGTACAAAGCTGCGGGTTTATAATTTATTCTCTTCCAATTCTAACCCAAAACTTAGAACCATGAAGGCTAACAGTATGTACCTCTTACGCTGCTTGCGATATTTACCATACATTATGTAGATAAAATTGGATAGAATAAATTTTATTTGTCATCACTTTTTACGTAAGATTAATGGGATTCATATCCGAAGTTTTTGATGGCAGCATAATTAGCTTGATATCTGTATTTTAATGGCAGCAAAATTAGATCGATATCTGTATTTTGATGGAAGCAGAATTGTCTGGATATCTTGATATTGATGGCAGCATAATTAGCTGAATATTTTGATTTTGAAGCACAACATCGAACACCTGTGATCGATGAGGAAGCGCGTCGTCGCTAATGAAGAAGAGTTTTGGATCCATGGCTCTTCGAAAAATTCGATCATGGCGTTCTAATCATAGACGATATATTAGTAGACATTAACAAAATCTAAAAGTTGAATAAGTAAAGACAGAAAATGCCAAATAAGAGATAAGTGAAAAATAAAATCTAAAAAAATGAATTAAACTTGATTATAAGAAAAATTCTTCGCAACATTTCAAATTCTATTCTTCATTCTATTAAGTCAAGTGTCCAGAAATACGAGAATATCTCTTATCTAACCAACAATATTTTAAACATCCCGAGAAAGTATAGTGATAATTGTCCAGCTGTGCAGAGAGTTATAAGACAATATCAACTTTTCGAGAACTCTACATGCAACACATTGCATTTTGTTTTTACTGCTTCCACCTCGTGTCATGCAAATTTCACATTAATGGTCGTATTACTGCTTCAACGTTTGAAATTATACAGTAATTAACAGTTTAACAATAGTGTAGCTTCTTAGTGTTTAAGATTAAGCTGGCTTTTATAAATTATCCTTTAATTTTGGATACAGTGGATAGAATCGCTTCATACTGTTGCTTTTCTCTGCGTCTTTCAGCGTTTAAACTTCGGAAACAGTAAAATGTAGTAAACATGTATTACACACACGTGTATATATATATGTAGGTCCCGCAGTCACCCTAAGCACCGAATCGGCAGCGGCCAAATAAAAAAAAATCACCCCTGGGAGACTGTCCTAAAGTGGTGTAGGGCTTGGCTGAGGTATAGTTTGCTAACATGTCTTACTTGCTTGTGTGCTATTATTTTTTTTTGGGGGGGGAGACTTGGGAAGGGTGGCCGCCGGAGGCGGCGCTGTAATCCCAGATTGCCAACACGTCAGACAAACATGGAGAATTGTAAGACCAAATCCTATGTATATATATATCATCATCATCATATTCAACCATTATCTATCCACTGCTGGATGAAGGTCTCTCCAAATGCTTTCCACACAAGTCTATCCTGGGCCATTCGTTTCCACGTCACCCCAACCTCTTTTCTTATTTCATCCACCCATCTAGTTTGAGGACGTTTTCTAGGTCTTCGGTGGTCTCTTGGAATCCAGTTCAGAATTTCTGTTGTCCATCGTTGATCAGTTCTTCTTGCAATATGCCCAGCCCATCGCCATTTCAGCCCTTTTACTTTAACAATGATGTCCTCTACTCTAGTTTGCTCTCTCACCCAAGTGTTTCTTTTTCGATCTCTCCTAGTTATTCCAAGCATGCACCTCTCCATGCTCCTTTGCGTTGTCTGTAACTTTCGTATTGCTCCAACTGTTAGACTCCATGTCTCTGATCCATAAGAGAGGACTGGCAATACACACTGGTTGAAGACCTTTCTTTTTAGACACAAAGGCAATTTCCCCTTCAGGATAAAACTGTTTCTTCCAAATGCACTCCAGCCAAGTTTAATACGTCTGTTGAGTTCTTTCATAATGTTGCCATCCATTGAAATCAGCTGGCCAAGGTAAATATATGAATCAGCAATTTCTAGCTCAATGTTGTCAACTTGTATTTTTGTTTCCTCTACAAAATTATTGAACATGATCTTAGTTTTTTGTAGGTTCATCTTGAGTCCAACTTCTTTACTTCTAGTTGAGAGCTCCTGTACCATGTCTTGGAGTTCTAATGGGTCCGTTGAAAAAATAACAATGTCATCAGCAAACCGCAGATGATTTAAATATTCACCATTTATTTTTATTCCCTTGTTATTCCAATTTATCAGCTGAAAAATCATCTGTAAAGCAGAAGTAAAAAGTTTTGGAGAAATGGTATCTCCCTGCCTCACCCATATATATATATATCATCGCAATGCGTGTATTTGTGATGGCAGAGAGATCACCATCCCGCAGTGGCTAGATAATGGCGATTGTTGATAATGATGACGTGTATAATATTTTAATTATTAATTTTGATCCTATGCTTTGTAAGATGGATGTTCGCTGAGGAACTAATTAATTAAACATAAATAGAAATAATTTTATTCAACCGATATACAGTGGTTGTTGATACATCTGTTACGATATCAATTTGACGATACATTTGACATTTGGTTAAATTTGGAGAATATTAACGATTATAAGTTAGTAATGTTATCATCCATACTTTAAGGCTATAACGAGTTCTTTGACCCGTATATTGTAAATTTTAATATTATTGTATATATTTGCTCTTTGAAACGCTTGTAATATTTTAACTATATTTGTAAAATATGCATTATTTTAAGTATATCGAAACGCGCAGTGGAGGAAACGTCAACTATCATGAGAGGACTCATTCCTTTGTGAAAGTCCATCCAGAAATATTTTAGAAATGGAAGTAAAAATATAAAGATATTTCAACCGATTCGGTTTCCTGTATTTTTTTCATATATATCGAACGCCTCAGACTTGAACTTTTTGATCTTTTTTTCTCCCGACCTTTTCCGCTTTTTCTCTTGGCAATCGTCTTGCAATATGTATCTTCTGATAAAAGATTTTGCGAAATGTTTTTCTTTGATCCGTATATCCTCCGTCTGCATTGTTCACCCGGTGTGTTGAAAAGATGCGTCTGACAACAGTGATTTACTTCGAAAGCTTTTTCCCCATAAGATATTTGGAACAAAAAAGTGGAGGGTATTTCGGATAGACGTTAGGAGCACTTTTGAGAAAAGAATGTACGTCTAGCGAATGGCGTTCAGTGCAGAACGCACATGGACATCAGCTATTTTTTAGGAACACTGCACTTGATGTTCCCATTTATCCTGAGTTGTCAGTGAATATTCAATATTGAGAGATTTTAAAATTTCATTTTTCACAAAACGCTTCCTTAAAGGACAGAAAATCTTCTGTTGTTGGACAGTTCAGTCTTAAAAATTTGCGCATTAAACCTCACTTTCGTCTGTCAGTAACTTTCGTTTGTCAGTTCCTCTGACGTAGTGGAATATAGTTAAGAAATTGCGTACCTTTGCCATGAAAATAACTTTCTCTAACCAAACATTAATAGTAATTTCTTCAGCAGCAGAAGTGACGATAGGCCCCAGGTTTCTTAAAAGGAATTGAGTTTCTTTTGGGAATTGAGATCTTTGATATTTAATTTTAGGTTTCAACTGAATGCTGAAGTGTTTTATCACAAGGAAAGAGAGCTGCTACTAGAAATCTTACGTGCTTAAAAATATTTTTCTATCCTAATCGTTCCACTCAAAAAGCCATACATTAAAGAAACATTAACTGAAATTGAAACATGAATTCAAAATTATTTGAAAACTGATTTATAATCAAATGGAGGTCAATGTTTCCTCCACCAAAAATTATTAAATGATGCAAGCTTGAAACACATCGATAATTTTAATAAAATACACACTTGAAATTATTAATTTAATCATGCGAAATATCATACTGAGCATTATTTGGAAAATATGCGTACGTGTTTTGTTTAAAAGTCTCCATAAATCGCAACAGGCAACTCTCCAATTCTGTGGAAAATGTGACGTTAAAAACTAGACTTTATGTCAATGATTCGTACTTATCATCATGTGCTTATGTTATCGTAATAAATAATCATGATAATATAATACCAGAATTGTCAGTTAATAGCTAAAATATCGGCTTTATATCGCTATCGCATTATTTGTCTATTATATAAATTCGGAACTTTTTCAACATAATATATATCATCAAATATATAACCTCAAATAACTTTTTTATATTTAAGTAATGTTCTTTATATAAATTGAGTTTGTGTCGTGGTAAAATTTTCTTTTTCCTTTTAACTTTACATCGAATATTTTCGAGTGTAGATGTTTTTATACAATATACTATACTGCGCATAACGAATTCAAAATATATAACGAGAAGTAACTCTTGTACAGTTATTTTGTTATATATAGCTTTTGTATTTCTGACGAATGTCACAAGTATGATAAGTATGTACAAGCACACATGTAAATTTGTTCTCATAAATCCAATGTACAAATGGATATTAAATGTATTTTTTTAAGAAAGGCTAAGTTAAATTAGGAAGATATTTAAAAAACATAATTGCTCACTTGACGCTAAAGGTACAAAATTTACATGACTATAATTATGCATATAGGTTTATACAGGGTTTGTCCCAGAAGTTCCCGGAATGATTTTTTGTAGTTGGCAACGCTGGCTGACGGGGCGGAGAAGTTGGTGGGGGATCTGAGCTTGGAAACGAGACCGGTATCAGTCGCCTGCGGGCAGTTGTTGAGGCAGGGTCACGCTCCGCGCAGAGGTATCTACTGCACCCTCGTCGATCAAAAAATGGACCAGTTTTTGGAGCAGCGTTATGCAATCAAATTTTGTGTGAAACTGGGTAAAAACGGGGCGGAGACACTCGAAATGCTTCGGAAAGCCTACGGTGACGGGGCGATGAAAAAAAGCCAAACTTTCATGTGGCACAAGCGGTTCCGGGAAGGTCGGGAGTCCGTCAACGACGATTAAGTGTTCGGACGATTAAGTGTTCGGGTGATTGCAGAGGAGTGTGGAATACCCAAAACAATCGTTCATCGCATTTTAACGGAGGATCTTCAAATGAGGAAAGTCTGCTCGAAAATGGTGCCAAAAGTCCTGACGAGTGAGATGAAGGAGCAGCGTTTGTTGAAGTGCCAGGAATTGCATGAACGCTACGAAACGGACCCAGAATTTTTGGACAGAGTGATCACAGGGGACGAGACGTGGATTTTTCAGTACGATCCCGAATCAAAGCGCCAGAGCAGCGAGTGGCACACCAAGGAGTCTCCTCGCCCGAAAAAAGCAAGGATGAGCAAATCGCGAATCAAGGCAATGCTCATTGTGTTTTTTGACAGAAAAGGTGTAGTTCACAGTGAATTCGTGCCACAAGGACAAACAGTCAACAAGGAGTTTTACTGTGAAGTGCTCAAACGGTTGCGCAACAGGGTTCGACGCGTCCGAAACGAAATTCGCGACAATTGGATCTTGCACCATGACAACGCGTCAACCCACACCGCGCTCATTGTCTCCGAGTTGCTGGCCAAAATGGGTGTGGCAACGCTGCCCCAGCCGCCGTACAGCCCCGATCTGGCACCAGCGGATTTCTTTTTGTTCCCAAGGATCAAAAGAACCCTGAAAGGAACTCGGCATGGGACGCTGGAGGCGGTAAAAGCAGCCGCGACGACCTCACTGAAGGAGATTCCCGTTGACGACTTCCAGGGCGCCTTCAATGATTGGGTGAAGCGTTGGCAACGGTGCATCGAAGCAGGGGGAGAATACTTTGAAAAGTTCTGAAAAGATTGTAAACTGATATTGAATAAATGATTTTAAAAAAATCATTTCGGGAACTTTTGGGACAAACCCTGTATCTACAAATTGTAGATGACTATATTTATAATAGAGAACTACAAGCATATATTTGGTTTAAATAGTCTCTATACGATTTCTTCGCATACTGTACTATATTGATTATAAATATCCTTAAACATTTTATACATTTTCATTACCCTCAATTATTACATTGTAATAAAACAGAAAAAAGAGTATTTCAGATTTTTTATACAAATCTTCAAGAAATGGAAATGCAAGTTAACATATTCCATGTTACGAAATATAATATCCGTACTGATTGGGCCCTGTTTACATATATAAGTCGGGTTTTAGGTTATAAAGGGCTTCTTGTGTACGGATATAAAATAATTTAATAGCTTCTTTCCTGTGCTATTTTTATTTCCCACGCTTTCGTACTTCTTTCTTCATTTTTGTCAGTTGTGAAGCAAGCATCTAACACCCAAGTTGCTTTTTACGACTTCAGCAACGAGGTTTAGAGATAGAAAATCCCTCGTCCCGTACTTTTTTCCTTTGGGAGAAAAACGGCTTACTTCGACAAGGTCTTATCAGCCAAGCAACATCGTCCAAAAATAAAATTTTCCCCTCACAGCTTTCAAAATTTCCTCCTCTTTTGTATTCGGGAAATGGTGACCTCAGGTTTTTCCCTTATCGATTTAAGTTTGGCGCCTGAGGTATCCCACCATCCTATTGATGAGTTTTGACCCCGATCTTTCGATTGCCGACATCTCCAGCGCTGACATCCCATTCAAACAGTACGCGTTTTATTCCACACACGTATATATTTACATTTTAGCGGCCTTTGCTCGAAGTTGATGTTCGAGAAACCGGGGGCTTCCCAAGGATAGAGGGCGCAGAAATCGTTCCAATGGTTATGTAAATTTGCTAGACTATTTAATGTGTATGTGTGAAGCTCCGTATTTATATGAGGACTGTTTGTAAGTCTATACCAATACGACCATCAGTCCCGTCTGCAAAATAAATGATTGCATAAATTTCAACGCATTATAAATCAACTTCGACCTCAAACATTGTTTAAAGTGCAATGGCTTTCAATGATAAATAGGGATATGTTGTAGATTACCAAAGAATTATAAGAAAAAATTTTATCTATCGAAAAGTCATAAAAACGATTGAAAACGCAGTCGCGAAAAAAATATGTTATGTCATAAATGATGTAACACTTTTATAAAAAATATTTCTACTTATCAGAATAGAGCATGTTTATTTATATAAATCGAACACTACGCAGATTAAATCAAACAACAATATAAATCAACGTTTATTGGCGTAGTGATACCAGCGCCGATGTTATGACGTGGCGAGATGGTGAAGCGCTCGCAAGAAAGGAAATGTTCTTGCGTTCGGTGGGACCATTTCTTTCATTGCGAACCCACGATCTTCCACTGGAACCTTCCAGTGGAAGATCGTGGGTTTAGGTCCCACCAAACGCAGGAACATTTCTTTTCTTGCGAACGTTTTACCATGTCGCCACGTTATAACATCGGTGCTGGTATCACTACGCCAATAAACGTAGAGAATGTTTAGTTAGCGACATGTCTGCTTCGCCGGCTTTATCAAAATCGTGGAGACAATTTCTTCATATAAAGTTATCTGTTCACCAGATAGGGTATCCAGATCTACCAGATAACCAATTATTAGGTACAGATAGGTGGTGAAAAGCAAAAGATTGAATGATTTGACACGTAAGGCAGTTTAATCTGAAGAAAATAGCGCAAATTTATTAAATTTTGACTCCAAAATTTTTAATTTTTCCTTCAGTTACCTGTTGCAGCATTAAAATAATTAATAAGAATTGATAACAGCGTACTGATAAAGATCGTTTTGTGTGAAACATATTTTCACTGTTATTTTTCTTTAAAATCGAACTGCTGCATATAAATTCCTTGAGTTTTCCTTAAAATATATTTTTTATTTTTCATATAGAATGAATTAATTCTATGTGATCCAACAGATAACCTGTAAATGTTGCTGAAATGCTCTGATGGCACTTGTAGCGATATATTTAAAACGGTATACAGATTTGGGTCAAGACGAGGATATCGGGACCCCTCTACACAGCGAATGATAAATTGGAACACACTCATAAGGAGATTTTGTAAAGACGCAGAGTAATCTTAGTGTAGTAGTAGGGTAATCTGAGTAGTGTAATAGCAAGTCTTTAAGTAATATAGTATTAGGTCTTTAAACAGTGTAGTAATAATTTAAGTAGTCTAGTACTTAGTCTCTAACTAGTGTGGTAGTAAGTCTCTAAGTAGTGTAGTAGTAGTAAATCTCTAAGTAGTGTAGTAGTAGTAAATCTCTAAGTAGTGTAGTAGTAGTAAATCTCTAAGTAGTGTAGTAGCAAATCTCTATACGTAATGTAGTAGCAAGTCTCGATATGTAGTGTAGTAGTAAGTCTCTAATGTAGTAGCAAATCTCTCATAAAGATCGCACTGCTCACTGTAGTCCGGGGTTTGGTTCCCTAGGACACTGTAGTCTTTGAGCCGTAAAACCAAAAGCGAAAAAAGTAGAAAATCTCTAGAAGTAATTAGCCAATAAGTTTCTAGAAATGTAGTAGTGTAGTAGTATGTCTCTAAGTTGCGTAGTAGTAAGGCTCTAAGTCATGTAGTAGCAAGTCTCTAAGTAGTATAGCAGTAAATCTCTAAGTAGTGTAGTAGTAAGTCTCTATATGTAGTGTAGTAGTAAGTCTCGATATGTAGTGTAGTAATAAGTCTCTGTATATGTAGTGTAGTAGTATGTGTCTCAGTACTGTAGTAGCATGTCTCCCAGTACTGTAGTAGTATGTCTCTAAGTACTGTAGTAGTAAGTATTGATATGTAGTGCAGTAGTAAGTTTCTATATGTAGTGTAGTAGGAAGTATCGATATGTAGTATAGTAGTAAGTCTTTAAGTTGTGTATTAGTAAATCTTTAAGTTGTATAGTAGTAAGTCTCTTTAATTTGTGTAGTAGTAAATCTTTAAGTTGTATAGTAGTAAGTCTCTTTAATTTGTGTAGTAGTAATTCTCTAAATTGTTTAGTAATAACTTACGAGTATAGTAATAATCCAAAGGCGAGAAGTAATCTTAGTGAAAATGAAATTTTCGGTCCGTTTTAGAAATGTCAGCTCTCAATCGATATTCCCCGTCAACCGATGTTTCTGTCTTAACACATACCCCAAATTCACTGCTGTCTAGTTCCAAACACTCCTAATAAATAGTACAAAATAGTTTTTCCGACTATCGCTTATTCAAAAACTGGTCTCTGCTGATATTCAAATCGCAGTCACAGCACAGCTTATTGTTCCATGTATAACCAGTTCACAGTGAGAAGCTTAAATACGCTCGCAAGAAGAGGAATTATAGGTCACGCGTAGCTTACTGGTTAAAGTATTGCTCTGGCAAAGAAGAGACGTGGGATCGTACCCCACCAGGTTTCCTAAAATTTCTTTTCTTTCTGCGAGTCCTTGTATTATAATTTCCATATATACATTGTGAAAACTGGCAACAATATCGATAGCTCGAGACAAGTTGTCACGAGCTAGCGTAAGGAAAATTGTAGGAATAAAAGAATTCTAGTTAACCGTGGCGGTGGTTTATTGTTGTAGGATTGGATAGCGAATAGAGGGGAATTGTTTGCCTCTTTTACGATTTCCCTTTATTGTACCATATTTTTAAACAAATGTTAGTTGTTTCATAAAGTGGTCTCATCGGACTTTTCTGCACCGTCAACATCTCTCCAAGGCTGATTTGTTGAGAAGTCCCATATACCAAAAATACGATTAAGTAACAGTTGAGCGTTCTTAATCATCTGGGGCCTCTAAATTCATAGTTAGGATGAAAAAGCATAGTTCCTGAAAACCCTAATGAAGTTAGTATTGTTACTTGTTTGGTTTAGGGTGTATATGACAAGTTATGTTTACAGTCTACCGTAGTCTATTAATGATAATAATAGTGTTATTAATATTGTTATTTATATAATTACTAATTAGCACAGACACGAACTGGTTTGCATGCTTTTGGACCAGGGACGGCATAAGGTTTCGTGGGACCCTAGACAATTTCTTTCGAGGCCCCTTTTAGTATAAATGAAGTCTCTGTAATTACGATAGGACCCGTATATAACGAGGATTTTTGGACTATTGAAAATGCTCGCTATATCCAATGGCTTTCATTGGCAATCAGTTTGAGAATTTAAATTTTAAACTTTGAAAATAAAATCGGTACAGGTAACATATTTGCATGCAACGTACATACAAAAAAAATTTAAACTCCAGGAAAACTTGACGGAAATTCGCATCACGTTAAAATTACTCTTCTAGTGATAAGGTCTGATTGACAATGAATTTTAAAATTTTAAGCAACGCTGAGTTTAAACCGCGGTGGGCCCCTCAAAAAAATGGGCCCTAGGCATTTGTTTATCTATGACAGTGGTGAGCAAAGCGAGGATCGCGACCACCAGAGGAGTCGTGAGAAAATTTTTGTAGGTCGCCAAATACAAAGAAATTTATTTGACAATAAAAAATGAAATCCTTTCCTTCCACACAAGTATCGTATCAGGTACCAGTAAAATAGTGAAATGAAATACATGCTACACACATTGCAATAATTTACTAATGGTTTTTAACTTATATATATATATATATATATATCATCATCATCATCATCATATTCAACCATTATCTATCCACTGCTGGATGAAGGTCTCTCCAAATGCTTTCCACACAAGTCTATCCTGGGCCATTCGTTTCCACGTCACCCCAACCTCTTTCTTATTTCATCCACCCATCTAGTTTGAGGACGTTTTCTAGGTCTTCGGTGGTCTCTTGGAATCCAGTTCAGAATTTCTGTTGTCCATCGTTGATCAGTTCTTCTTGCAATATGCCCAGCCCATTGCCATTTCAGTCCTTTTACTTTAACAATGATGTCCTCTACTCTAGTTTGCTCTCTCACCCAAGTGTTTCTTTTTCGATTTGTCCTAGTTATTCCAAGCATGCACCTCTCCATGCTCCTTTGCGTTGTCTGTAACTTTCGTATTGCTCCAACTGTTAGACTCCATGTCTCTGATCCATAAGAGAGGACTGGCAATACACACTGGTTGAAGACCTTTCTTTTTAGACACAAAGGCAATTTCCCCTTCAGGATAAAACTGTTTCTTCCAAATGCACTCCAGCCAAGTTTAATACGTCTGTTGAGTTCTTTCATAATGTTGCCATCCATTGAAATCAGCTGGCCAAGGTAAATATATGAATCAGCAATTTCTAGCTCAATGTTGTCAACTTGTATTTTTGTTTCCTCTACGAAATTATTGAACATGATCTTAGTTTTTTGTAGGTTCATCTTGAGTCCAACTTCTTTACTTCTAGTTGAGAGCTCCTGTACCATGTCTTGGAGTTCTGATGGGTTCGTTGAAAAAATAACAATGTCATCAGCAAACCGCAAATGATTTAAATATTCACCATTTATTTTTATTCCCTTGTCATTCCAATTTATCTGCTGAAAAATCATCTGTAAAGCTGAAGTAAAAAGTTTTGGAGAAATGGTATCTCCCTGCCTCACACCTTTACCAATTTTGATAGCTTCGGTATCTTTATGTAACCGAAATTTTGCACTTGCATTTTTATACACACGTTTCACCATGTCAATGTACACTTCCTATATATATATATATTTAGCCAATTATTCGATCTCCTTTATATGCTAAAAGATCTGTATCCTCTCTCTCTCTCTATATATATGTAGAGAAGAAATAGCAGATCTTTTTAGTTACTACAAAAGGAGATCGGAGAATACTTGGCTACTATGAAAGGGGGTCACGGCTTGAAAAGGGATAACCCGGCCCTGTGTTGGAAGGAAAGCTCCGATTAACATTCTCAACGCAGGATTATTAGAAATTTTTAACGAGCGCAATATATGTGGAGCACAATAAAACGGGACACGCTTTCATAGTGGCAGTATCAGCCTATATGTAATAGGCAATCATATTAATACCATTTGGTAATTAAACGTTAATGTAAGGAAATAAGATTAACCGCAATTGAATTTTAATTTATGAAACTTTAATTTTAATATTTAACTTTAAAAAGCATGATAGAAATTTTAATAAAATAAATAAATTTACATTTTATTTTAATTTATTATATTACATATTAATTTCGTGTGAAGCTTTATCTCAAAAACATGAATTAATATTAAAATTACAATTCATCTATGCTATTAAAACAGTTTAATAAAATAATAAAATTGAATATATGTTAGAGCTATAAACTTTGTTATAGGATTACAAATTAACAGATCACATATAAAATTGTGAAAGTGAAAGCAAGTTTAAAAGGAATTATTTATATTATTATTATATTATTATATCGTTATTTACAATTTTACTTTATAAGTAATGCCGGTGATATCCATGAATCCTTTAATAAAAGATTTTTGCTCTCTTTGAACCAAAGTTTTGAGTCAATCGGGCCTCTTTTTTTCGAAAATAAATCGATCTTTTTTTTTTTTATTACAATCATTTAAATAAATCCATACTTCGTCAGTTGTAAAAATTTTTTTCATCTATTTCCTTCGAAATGACTTTCATATAGCAATCTGCATCTGACCTTCTGCTCATGCTGAGGTAGCAGACGATAAACTGCACTTTTTTTGTTTTAATTAAATTCAAATCTTTATTAATTATTTTAATTCTATTTGATGCTGATGTGTGCAAAACATTTGCAATATTGTTTTAAAGTTTTGGATTTTCTAGTAAAACCGTAGACTGCACTTTAGAAATGTTTGGAGAAGTACGAACCTTTATGGATATTTCTTTTGATTTTTCCCTCTTGACATTAAAGCTTGACTATTTTTTCATTTTACATTAATAATATCACTTATTTTATGCTTTGAAACTTGAAAACCATGCTTCTCACGTTGTTTTTTAATTATTAATATGAATATTTCCCTTCGGAAAGAACAAATATATAGCCTTCGAGCCACAGCTTCCTTTCGTAAACCATTTCACAGCACAAACTAAATTTTTAGTCGCAAGCGATTTTCCGCTTTTCAGGTAATAGCGTGTTGCCAGATTTTTCTCAGAGCCCCTGTTAACTTCTTTTCAAATTTAAAATCAAAATCCTTAAAAATATCTGTAAACATCCTCTGTATAGCTGGTATGGAAAAACACCAGAAAACTTATTCTAAACATTCTATAAAACATCATTACGGAAGGATTATAAGAAGGTAAACTACTTAAATCTTTATGCCAAGTTAATTTAAAAGTCAACTGAACCTTTTCCTTTAAAAAAGATTCCTTTTTTTTTGGAAAGCTTTGTTTCCTAATCTGTTTTCCAATTCAGTTAACTTTGTTTGAAGACGAAACCGGAATGAACTGGCTATTCGAACTCTTCTTGAAATATCTTCTTTGCTTATTTGTGTTTTACTTTACAATAAAAATTAGGGTCATGCTGCTCCGGGATTTTAAGTAAAATTTATTAATTAAACTCTTCTTTTAGGTTTTAAATTTCTAAAAAAATGTTTCAATGTTAAATCAACTATTAACTTTAAAATGGATTAACTTATATAATATGAGTAGCTTAATTTTTTTTTTGTTGAAAATGCAGAGTACCATTATCTGAATTTTCACGAAGATTTGAAACTTAAAAGAAAAGAGGGTTAAATGCAGTTGAGGTTTGAAAGTGTTTTGTGTTTTTCTTCAATTAAGTTCACAACTAAAACGAAAATGTGCTCGATGAAGTTGGTGAGCTAAGCAAGAAATTGCAGTCTTTCTTTCTGAAAACATTTAATTAAAATCTTTTCGCGATGTCCATTTTTAATAAGATCATTGCTTTCAAATGAAATAGTCTCATTACTCTAAAGTGTTCAAGGATTATTATTTTGAAATGCTATAGGGTCATTACTTTACAATGCTATAGGATTTCATTACTTTAAAATTCAACAGCATCATTACTTTATAATGCTACAGGATCTCATTAATTTAACATGATATAGGATCATGACATTAAAATATTGTACGATTGCACTATAAATATTATAACATTTCTGCCTTCGAATACTATAGAGTTTCTAGATGTAAAAATATAATAGATACACAATATTTTAGGCCAAAACCTATATTAGAAATAATAAAATGAAGAAAATTGTGCTGCCCCAGGACA
The DNA here is from genome assembly GCA_006491805.2 of Dysdera silvatica. Taxonomy (NCBI): domain Eukaryota; kingdom Metazoa; phylum Arthropoda; class Arachnida; order Araneae; family Dysderidae; genus Dysdera; species Dysdera silvatica. The sequence goes on from QLNU02014802.1 coordinate 134,590,293, forward strand.
TGCACTAAAGTAGAAAACGAATACTATTTCTAAATAAGCTCTACACAGGAATCCTCAAGGAACATAAAAGAGAGGTAAACCAAGAAATGTATTAAAGAAAACTGTAAGATATACTCTTAAGAAATTTTGACAGATTGTAGAGGAATTATTCTTTACAGTTATATATGACTGTTCTTTTCGTGGTTCGATGCGTCTATTTTTAACTCAAAACAGCCAGCAAAATCTACTTTCGAAGATTTCTTTGCTCAACATACAAATGCGAGAAAGGGGATCGCGCAAGTCTGTACTCAGTGGCCCAGGCATTGAGGCGGTAACCCAGAAGTAGTAGGTTCGAGACCAGTTCGAGCACATGGCAAATTTTCTTTTCTCTGACTACTATTATGAGCCAATAGAGATTCTATTATAAACCATAAAATAAAGAGGGAATTAGCCTTAATCACATTTATATTATTTGTGTTATTAGCTTTCCAAACAAGAGAGAAACTGGTTGTCTATTCTTCCTTTAGTGCTCAGTAGAGCCCTGCGGTGGCGCAGTGTGGTAACGCGTTCTCCTAGTGCGCGGCTAATCCGGGTTCGACTCCCAGCAGTGCAAAGAACGCTTACTCAGAGATCTCATAAAGATCGCACTGCTCACTGTAGTCCGGGGTTTGGTTCCCTAGGCCTTAAGAGGTTCGGATTCCTCGGAAAACAGTAGGTCCCGGCGCAGCATGACCACTGTAGTCTTTGAGCCGTAAAACCACAGACAAACAAACAAGAGCATGAAACGAAATTTAGATATTTAACAAAAACCGACAGCGATGCATGCTTTATATGAACTATGCACATGAAAGTTCTTCAGCTCGGTAATTGTACAATTTTAAATTGTTTTAAAATTATGTTTACGATAGTAAATTAAGTTTAACATTTCGTGACATTCTAGATTCCAAAAAAATTGTTTTTGAAGTTCTTTTTCAAAAAATAATAAAAACGAATCCAATTTTTAATATGTAAAAGAATTCTAACAAACTTTAAAATGTACCGATTAAAAAAATACTGAAATTAATTTAAAACTGCAAGAGCATATAAATATTTAAATAAAAGAAAAAAGCTTCAAGACGTTCATACTTATTTTCTGCATTTTTAAATAAAAATAAATTTCATTTTGGAAAAGTGCTTCCATCTTCATTAAATAAAGTAAACATTTTTAATATGTCATTTTATAAAAAAATAGAAAAAAAGTAGGATTGAATACACGTAAAAAATTGCAATCAATATCACGGAAGTCATATTTATCATTTATTACATAAAAGTAACGAAACCGTGAACAGAAATTTCATTTCATAGTGTTCATAAAAACCTTTTCTATTATTTTTGATATCAAATAACGAAACTTTTTCTTCATAGTAAATTTTTCTCCCAAAAATATTATTTCGAATTTCGCTTAAGACGTAAGTTTAAGTTTTTAGGTAGAACTTTGATATTGGTGTTCAATTTAATTTCCATATTACAGAAGGTGTTTACACACTTTTAAAACGATTTCGGAGTCATTTTTTTAATGTTTAAAATGTAAAGATTATTTTTTTAAATATTCCATCTGATAACCTTGTTTTTGAACTATAAGTCTGCATCGTACTTTCAACGATAGAAGGGTTTTTTGCAACGTTTCCAGAGGTACTGCTTGCCATTGTTGTTCCACAACTTTCCATAAGTCCATCGATGGTAGTGGGTTTGCGCTTAGAGAGAGCTCTTTTCAGCGGACCAAAGGCACAATAGTTCATAGGAGAAACAACAGGGGACTTCTCAGGAATATGTTGAAAAGGCAGACTCTATATATATGCAATAGCTGTATTAATTTTCATTTTTTCAAGGAATGCAGTGGTAGTTTTCGAGGTATGACTGCTGGCTTTGTCTTGATGCAGTTTTACACACTGAAAATTGTTGGAATAAAAAAAATGGAATTTCTTCTGTAAATATCGGATGTAAAACATTCTCCTGATAATATGATGAGTTGATTTTAACCTTTTTTTCCACTTTTTAATTTCCTATTGTAAAAGAAACCTGCGACAATCATAAAGACTTTACTGAAGCTTTCTTTGCATTCTCGGAACCAAGTTTGGACATTTTTTTCTCCGCGCTTGCGATAGTAAATGAACCTTTTTTTTTATTACAATCATTTAGATAAACCCCTGCTTCATCAAGGGTAACAACGTATTTCCATATATCTCCTTCTAAGTAATTTTCATACAGGAGGCTGCTTTCCTGACTTCGCGAACCTCTCTCCATTGGTGTCCCGGAGAAGTCCAGAACCATTGCAACGGCTGACTGTACCTTCTTTGAGACACTCGTTACAACACCGGGTAACTACCATGTCGCTCGCCCAATATGCCGGCCGATCTGATTGCTCGACCAACCGGTCTCTCTGAGGCTTATAATCCGCCCCCTCTCAAAGTCGGACAAATGTTTGTAATGCCGTAGGGAACGTCTGTAAAGCATCTTTCGTGTCAATATCGTGTATCTGAGCTGCTAATCCAGTTGTAAATGCCCATCACTGAGCGCACCGGCCATTTTAAATTCCACTCGCATCGCGGTTCATACACGCATTGCATGCCTCGACAATGCTCACTGGTACTGTGTGTTTGATCCTTTACATAACTTGGCGAACCATATTTGCATGCCGAGTTTCGTAATTGCGGCTCAATTTTTTCTACATGCATATATTTTATTGCTATGTATAAACCCGCCATTCATGTAGAAAGCTAGAGATCTTTTTCTTCTTGATTAAATATATTTTAAAGTTACGAAATAGAAAAATACAATATAAAATTAACAAAACATATAATATAATATAAAACTAACAAAAAATATACTCATGTTTTTAAAAATTGTAACACCATGAAGGACTCGTCCGAATTGAATGAAATTTAATGTACAAACGACCTGTGTTGATACAAATAAACGATTAAAATTACAAAGCAAAAAAAAAAACCAATATTACATGTCGAAAATCAGTATACGGATATCGGGACCCCTTTACACAGTGAATGATAAATTGGAACACACTCATAAGGAGATTTTGTAAAGACGCAGAGTAATCTTAGTGTTGTAGTAGTAGGATAATCTGAGTAGCCACCACGCGCTGAAATAAGTGATGCTATACGACGTGGCATGGAATCAAACAGATGTTGAATGTGTGCCTGAGGAAGAGCATTCCAGATTGCTTGTATGCGACCCCAAAGTTCATCTGTAGTAGCTATGGGACGAGGATCACGAGCGAGACGCCGACCAACGAAATCCCACACATGTTCAATCGGCGACATATCCGGCGAATAGGCAGGCCAAGGAAGAAGCTGTATCTGTTGTGATGAAAAGAAGTCTTGAACATTCCTGGCAATATGTGGGCGGGCATTGTCCTGTTGAAATACAGCTCCGGGAATGCCTTGAAGGAAGGGAACAACTTCGGGCTCCAGAACTTCATTGATGTACCGGTTGCTGTTAAGATTACCCACAATTCGTAGCAGCTGAGATCGTCCATGATACGCAATCGCACCCCAGACCATAACGCTGGGGGTTCGTCCACTGTGTGAAAATTAAAGTGGGATTCGTCAGAAAACACCACTTGTTGCCAATCAGCACGCCAGTCTCTATGTCCATGAGCCCATTGTAGCCGCAAGTGTCGATGGTTTTGCGTCAGGAGGATCCTGTATAAAGGAACTCTTGCACGCAGTCCACGGTGCAGTAGACGCCGACGAATTGATGAAGCACACAATGATACACCTGTAGCAGTGCACCAACGTTCTGCCAACTGTCCAGATGAAGCAAAACGGTCCGTCACCGCCATGCGGACCAGGTGTCTATCATCCCGTGCTGACGTCACCTTTCGGCGTCCACTCCCGGATTTCCGAGTTGTCTGGTTCTCTTGAACCCACTGCTTCCACACTCGCATCACTGTGCTGCTGTTACGCCCCATACGAGCTGCTATTGCACGATAAGAAAACCCTCCTTCACGAAGGCCGATCATTCGTCCCCGTTCAAACTCCGTAACTTGCTGAAATGTCGCCCTCTTTCGTCGTAGAGGCATAGTGACGTCTCATGTAACGTTTACCACTAGCAGATAGCCATACACGCCCCGCTACAGCCCTCTATTTATACGGATCCATCAGCAGTTCAGAGGGCGCTGCTCAGCCCACGCATGCGTGATGACTCTGAAATTCTAATCATTTGAATAGCATACCCTAATTTGCATTTCCTGAAAGTTTCAGCTCAATCACATGATTCCTTCATGGTGTTGCAATTTTTACAAACATGAGTTTATAATATAAAATTAACCAAAAAATATAATAAGGTACCATATTGCACATAAAAAAACCGCCCCGCTGACTTTGTATGTTGATTCTTTGGCAGTTGTACTAATCTTGAGAGGGAAAGGGATAATATTTTCTTACAATAAGAGGATATAATTATATTTCGATTAAAGTTTTCATGCATAAACGTTTTATAATACGTCTTGGTTATTTTTCTGTACACCTGTATTTGCCACCCCTCTATGTTTGTCTCTCGTACCTTCTTGGGGGTTGTACCCCACCCCTCTATGTTTGTCTCTCGTACCTTCTTAGGGGTTGTAATTAATCTACGTTTATGGAACAAGAACTTTATTTTTGAATTTGAAAAAAGTATTTTTTTCAAAGTATGGGTTTAAGGAATGCATGTCCTTTGTTTGATTTCTACTTTTGGAAAGTAAATCTCAATCGCACGCATTCTCTCAACAGCACAATAGAAGAAACGCGTTGAAGATAATTCAATCATCATACTAAACGCGTTAATAATGAGGAGCATCAAATACTTTTAACATTGCAAAACATTAACATACAGCATTTAATCTGAATTAGAGCCGTGCCTAGTACGTCAACAGAATGAAACAATTAATCTAGTAGATATATAATTAATGTATAAATAAATGTACAATGAACAAATACATATATAATTAATGAACAAATAGATATATAATTAATGAACAAATAGATATATAATTAATGAACAAATAGATATATAATTAATGAACAAAGACACATACAATTATATGAACGAATACATGTACAAGTAATGAACAAATTAAAATGAATGAAACGATTAATTTAGTAGATAAACAATTAATTTAATTAATTAGTATATATATTCTTCCGTTTGGTTCTTATTTTTCTAATTCTTCTTCTCTATTTTGGTCTCATTTTAACTTGTCTAACCCATTTTGAGTTATCATCAGGTATTAATTTCATTATTGTCTTAGATAGAAGTATATAGTATTGTAGCACGAAATTGTTAAAATTAAAATTTTAAAATATTATTTTTGCAAGTGTATAGATGCAACCACGTACACCACCTCCTCGAATCTCGAAAATTATCATATACCGATTTTATTCGACTTCCTGGATTTTTTGATATATCAAAAAATAAAGATTGTTTCGTCACATGAACAAGAAAATAAAACTGATTTGATTATCAATATGGAGACCATCAATTTTTCATGCGTTGAATATTCTCCTTTTTATACAGAATATTTTATTTGTTTCGCAGATGAAGGTATTTATATGAAATTAATAAATTTAATTGAAGACATGCTTCATCTATTTCATATTTTAAAATTATTTATAAAATATTTTATTTAAAGTAAGTAAACTTCCGATATTTATCCTATTTGAATTCAGTAAGTTAGAACTCACAGGAATTTTCTGGAACTAAATATGGGGACTGAAAATTTTCTTCGGTTTATTATATCCTTAGATATTGTCTTCTGCGCGTTCTTCTGGTCATATTTTGTCTTCCTTCGCATTTTCACCCAAAGTGCAAAATATTGTGCGTAGTACCAAAATAATTCCACGCTTTAACTTAAAATTTTTTATTTATTTCTGCAATTCTCTTGTGTTTTACAAATATTTCGAGTTTCAAAATAACAAGTTTAGATTTTATTTCAAAGAGAAACGAATCGGCGAAACAAAAACGTATTTGAATAATTTTTAAAAATTGTTTCTTTACATTTGTAAATAAAAGTAATGAAATATGTTTTCAATTCTTTCACAAAATTTTACGGATTTTATACACCTCTCTCATAATTTTCTGTTTCTGTGTCACTTTTGTTATTTGCTTGGTCTTTTTTTTCTGCGGACTCTTAATAAACGTTGATTTTTGTAACCATATCGGTACTGAAGGACTAAGTTAACTAGATTTTCTTTACTATCTCGTAATCTTTTCGAATTTCAGGATAAGCGAAAAATAAAAGATGCCAAGAAGTTTTGCATATATGGAAATATTTTCAAGGACGAAAATGCGTTTTCAAAATGAAAATATTTTGAGGGAACTTAATGTCTTATTTGAGAAATGAAAATATTTAAATTTTCTCAACATGGAGTCACGCAAGCCTTAACTTCAATGATTGAGTTTGGTTTTAAAATATATGAGGAAAATGTTTTCAAATAAGGTATTTAAATAAATCATAAAATCTAAATAAAATAATGTATCGAACACGTTCCTATAATTTATACAGTTTTGCATTCAGTATGCAGTATTCTCATGCCAAATGCCTTTGTGTTGGCAGGATGTAAAACGTGAGTGTATCTCTAGAAAACCACCATCCACATAATTTTTAATTTGGAAACGTACCCCGATGAAGACTCAAAAGTTGCTGGGATATTTCATTAACAATTTAAAAAAGTAATGGCAAAATATTTTCGCATTTCTGTTGCACTTATAGATGTCGAAACGTGGAGGAGAATGCTTTCCCTTTAATTTTTACCATGTGCATTTAGTTGAAAAAGAATTTTTCGCTCTGCATCGAAACATGTATTTTTATTTCTATAGCTCACATTAAAATTACCTTTAAAAACGTTTCAAGCTTTTTACTGGAAAATTTTTATTGTGACTATTGATACAACTATTGATACTATATGTACGACTACTATATTATACTACTTATTATGCTACTACTACTTATTATACTACTTATTATACTACTACTACTTATTATACTGCTATTGCTACTTATTATACTACTATACTTATTATACTACTTATTATACTACTTATTATACTACTACTACTACTTATTATACTACTACTTATTATACTACTACTACATATTATACTACTACTACTACTTATACTACTACTACTACTTATTATACTACTACTACTTATTATACTACTTGTTATACTACTGGTATTGATACAACTGGTAAAGAATCTGAAAGTAAAGAGACTTTTATGAAATTTCGGATTATCGAAGAGGGGGGAAAACATGCATCCCAGAAATTGAAATATTAATGCTCTTGTAATATTGATCTTTGAGAATTGCTGCGTAAGATTGCATTATATGTAATATTATATTGAATGTAATATTATATCGAATATGAATGATTTATAAAAATGTTTACAGCAAAACTGAATTAATTAGCTGATTTGCAAAGACAGGTGATAATGAAAATATTTTCGGGTTTTCTAACTTGCTTGAAGATGGGAGAAAAATTTCACGAATGCTCCATATCCCGCAAAAATGTAATTTATTGGGAGATGTTAAAAACTTTACGAAATCAGATGCTAACATCTGATAAAAGGAGACTTTAGGGTCGGAAAATGCTCTCAATGCAAAGGAAATTAGGTACTTTCATGTGACTTTAAACCCAACTCCAAATTGAAATTGGACATGGGCTTAAGTTTGGTGCGATTAAAAATTTCCTTCAGCTATTCGAAAAGGGGATAACGTTATTATCTCTTGTGATGATATTTCCAAAATCAGTATTAATCAGCTTCGGGAGTTTAGTTTATTTGCAATGACAACACCATTTTGGCTATTGAATAAAATGTTTAGTTAAACATGGGCGGTATTCAATAGTTCTCGCATGTCAAAACCTTGAAAGTACCCAATAGTTTTCAGATAGCCGGAAACTCTTGGAAGGGTGAGAGTTTATAAAATGATATTACATAAAAAGTTTAGAAAAGTTTTGAATTTAAAGGTTTGATTATACAATAATTTTTGCCACCCACGTATTAATTACAGCTCAAACTAGAGCTTATGTAATTTTGGAGAAAAAGAGACGCTTTCCCCATCCTGGATTCGAACCAGGGTCCCTCCGTTTAGCCCGGAGTGTCTTGGACCGCTAGACGAATGAGGACAGGAAACAACGCTCTCTTTCTCCGTATGTAAAGGTGTTAAGGTATTATTACCCTCCGCAGGGATAACACAATTGCCAAATATGGTCAACACAAGAAACCTGCATACCTTAACGTCTTTGCATACCAGAAAGAGCGTTGTTCCCTCATCCGTCTAGCAGTCCGCCTCAGCAGGCCAGTCCAGGATGGCCCTATCAATAAGCTCTAGTTTGAGCTGTAATTAATACGTGGGTGGCAAAAATTAAAGGTTTGAATAAAATATACGTTTCAAATAATTTTTGTAGGATTGACTGAAGTCCCACCCTTAACGAATGTCACAAAATAAGTACCGAATTATGGAAATTGAAGTATCTACAAGATTTAGCAGGGCCTCTTAAAGTAAAAAGTGTTATGCTTAAGAGATGTTTTAATACAAAATATATTGAAGTTCATTCCCCACTTTTCAATTAATTCTTGAATGAGTTAATTTTTAATTTTGGGGCTATTTTAAAACTGCTCTTCTTCGCACTGTTACCTTAGTTGCTAGTAATTTTAAAAATCATTACCTTCATCTTTGTGGAGAATAGTAATAATTTTTATTTTTGGTTCTTTCCATATGGGAAAAATTTTTAGGAGTGGCAACATTTTTGGATTTAAGGGCATTTAGCAATATTTTGAGCAACATGTAGTAAGCTGAGAGTGACGTAGAGTATGCATTTAAAAAAGTTGAAATTTAATACTTTGAAGATTTTATAATGCTTGACATCACTGCATTGAATATGGATACGAATATGTAGTGCGGTAGGTTGTTTTTCTACGCATTCAATTTTTTTTATTTGTAATAAGGAGGTTAATGTATAAAGTAATTGCAAGTGTTGAGGTTTAACGGCAAACAATTGATTTTGCACGCACGTCGCGTAAGTAATATACTTTATACATATTATATATATTTATAAAGATGTAATTTATTAATTTACCTACTTTATATCCATAAATTTCTTTTGGTTAATTTTACGAAACTAACATGATCTTTCCAATTATATTAATTACCGAAAACTAAACGAATTCCTATACCGAACAAGTCTAACTTAAAATCAATTTAAAACGTAAAAACCAAAAGTAAACAGCTGTTGATAGTTTTTATTTCGTACTTATCAAATTCGAAGAAAATAAAAATGGAAGAATAAATCGAATTTGTTGTTTAATCTGCCTTACCGGACTTCATTTTTATTCCATATATAATTAAGAACGTTTTCTAGAAAGAAGGAAAGTTAGACACTGTCTCGGTTTCCGAAGCTCCTTTTAATATTAACGACATTAAATTTAAATTTTAAGTCCGGATAAAAATCACAAAGCCTCGGGAGGGAATTATTCTCTTTCGTCCATAAATTTTCGCGTCGGGAAGTAGCAAAGGATATGTTTTTCCCCGTCTCGCTGCAAGCAAAAAACGTGAAATTAATGAAAAACTGTCAAGGCAAGGGACACCCTTTCGCTGACAATGGATTTATGAAAAAAACAATAATAAATGCTCCGATGTTCTAAGATAAGGAAATTAAATATACATGCCGCAAAAAATGTCGCTTTCCCCCTTTTGAATTTGGAGGCATTTGCTGTCGTTGTGCGATTTCGGCTGTAGTTTGAAAATCCTTTTATCAAGAAATGAAATTGGCACAAAGCTTGCGTGCAAACATATTAAAGGCAAGATTGCTAGATGCGGTAAATGAGAATTAATGATAATATGAGCATTAACTCGTCCACAAAACGATAAAATTAAAATTAATGGCGCTGGCGCTTCACAATTTCGCGCGCCCTAAATTCCCGCAATTTTTCAAAGAAAGGCTTAAGTTCTGTGAAGCATTAGAGGAATGCAATTAACTGACGAGGATCGAGTAGATTTCGTTTCGCAAATTCAGAAGTAGATATATATATGTACTTAGTGAATGCTTAGAGTAGTCGCCGATTACTGAGCGTTAAAAGTAGCAAGTCATGTTACGTTATGCAAAGTGGCTTAATGTAAATATCATAATGAGCACAAACCTCGAAACAGACATGGTTCACTTGGCTGATGCAATTTGTTCAATTAAAGCTATCTAGTTAATAATCACACGTGGATATTCACATAAATGATTATTTTATATTTATATTTAATGTATTTAAATACAATGTGCCTAATTTATACTCTTTCACATCCTTTGTCAATCCATTATAGAACCGATGGAAGTTTGTCCTTTGTAAATAGACAAAAACAAATCATTTGGAAACAATAAAAATTGAATTTATATAAAGTAATTTGTGCATTGATGATGCAATTCTATGGAGAAGGGTGCTATGACAGCTGAAACACGTTTCCGAACTTCTGAAATTAATGATGGGTGAGTGGCTATTTTTTTCAACAGTGGAAATAGCGAGTTCGTTGGATTAGCTTTGTTAGATACTCATGGTGTGACGCTGCAACAAAATCCTTATCCCAGACTTCAAAGTACAAACGCTCTTATCTATGCACTTCATCCTTATCACTGGGTCATTACCAATGCGTAAACAATACCTTGTTCATTTACATAGCCACAGAGTCCCGTTTCTATTACTTTTTATCAATATTGAATCCTCTTTAAATTGTTGTGAATAAGTTATACAATACTGAATATAATAACCAAAGTAGTATTAATTGAATGCATTAAGGCTTAGTATCTCAATATTATGAAACGTTCGTGAAGGATAGAGTGCATTAAAGGGCTTTGGTAGATGCCGTTATCTTAGTTAAAAACCAGATGGAGTGAACCCCCATCTAAACACAGAGTTGCTACTTCATGTTACTGCTGTTTTTCTGGCGGCAACACCAATTATTGGCGGAAAATATTTGAAAGACGTGACATGAATGGAAAATTTTTAGTTTGGCTGATCTACAAATGACTACATCCACAAAATATTTGATACTCACTACCTAACTTCGAAGAATTGATTTTATTTAAAGGAGGTACTGTAACTCGAATGTTCCTTTTCTTAAATTTGTGCCCTTTTTTCCCGCCAAAAAACTTACTTTAGCATGAAGTGGAAACACTCTGCGCCCACATAATCCATTATTCCACTTGATCCCTGCTGAACGACAATGACTTCTGTCTGAAAAACATCAATATGCTTCACCTAGCAACAAAATTTCATTAAACGATATTGCTAGCTGCTATTCAGTATTATTCTGTGTTGTACTTTGAAATACACAATCATCAATATTTGGTACAGCTGCAAATTTCACTTCATACCTTGTATAACCTAAATCGAGTTTCTAGAGTTTTATGAAAATGCCTCTTGAAAAAGATTGAAGGAAAAACCTTTAGCGAAACGTATCGGGTTTATAAGATATGTGGATACGCAGCTTTGAAAGGTATTGCAGTGTTTTCAATTTATTCTAAACTATCCACTAAAAATTCCAACAGTGAAACATATATTGTTATTGCAGTTATTGATTGCTGACCTGTCGAGTGTGATTAAGATTTCAATTATTCAGCTGCTCGTGCCATAAATATTTTGGTTTTCTTTTTAAAATTTCGAAATACGTGAAGAATAAATTTTAATCTTATGCTAGAGGAAATAAATACTTATGTGTATGCTTTTTGATAAATGCTTTCGCGGCGTAGGCGTTACACTTACCTCTCACCATTTTTTCCAATCGAAAAGAGTTATTCATCGCAATTTCAACTAATGTGTACAAAGTAACTTGTATCGTAGAAGTCCAGTTCTACAATATTTTAAAAACAAGCAAGTGAAAGAAAATTGCCTAAGGTCGATATTTAAATTTAGCTGGTTTCAATTAACATTAATCCTCAATTCTCTAATCCGCAACTCTCTAATCCGCAACTCTCTAATCAGCAACCCTCTAATCCGCAACTCTCTAATTCACAACTCTCTAATTCTCAAGTAACTCGGTAGATTTGTAACGTTAACAATAGCCATCATTATTGCATTTACGGAAGACCTTTGCCTTGTCCTTTTCATTGCGTATAGACAGGCAGACAGGAAAGCCAAAAGCAATAGCGGGTTCAATATCTATTGAAACCCGTTAGTCATGAATCACCTTAAATTTTTATACTTAAATCTGACACATTTTTATATTTTCGAAGTCGTATCAAGTAAGATTAGAAGTATGGTTAGGTATTTATATTTAAAACATAATCATTTTATTCTATTAGAAATTATTATTAATTATATATTATTAATTATTAAATTATTTATTTATTTTCGAATTTAAAATAAACATTTATATGCAGTCGAATTTTATAATAAAAAATTTAAAAAATTAACAAAGGAATAGCTACCAAAAAATTTCCAAATGTACTAGATTTCATTTGGGCGTTATTACTCGTATTAAACCAATAATTGATATGCATTTTTTTACGTTATTTGTAATTTTTATAGAGGAGCAATATCAAGTATATCAAAGAGAGATATGTCACACACCCGCTTTGTAAGTCATACAATTCAAAAATTGTAGATTTGCGCGTTTTGAGCAATTTTAAATTACATCACTCTGAATGAACTATTGTAAAACAACCTGGGATCCTACGTTTTACGCGGAAACTATTGGAAAGAGAGATGTATTGTTTCTTCGGAAGACAGATGTGATATTCCTTACATTAACGGCGTTTTCTGTTGAAATTTAAAATTTTTTGAGTTGTGTTCTGGCCTGAAGCCAAGCCAGAGCCAGCGGGGGCGCTGCCCTGGTTGCCTTTCCGTGCTATGTATAGAACAATAATAACACAATGTTAAAATATTGAAAATTATTAAAAATTAATAATGTATAAAACTGTTTATACATATATGAAATTCATATTTACGTTTATAGAGAGAGAGAGAAAGAGAGAGATGTGTTTTTGTGCTTTTTTTAATTCAGATAAAAACTGTTTTGGAAATTGTTTAAAGTCTTTGCATATGTCCGACATATACAAAATATATACATCTCTTAATATGTGTATGTTATAGACACATACACGGCTCAATAAATCACGGCGAATAGTTCTCGTCCGCCTTAATAAGGAAATCCTAGGAAATCAGTAGACAAAGGTAATTTCTTAGTTGCCCCAACACCAAAAATCTAGTCGTCAATAGCAATCCGAAGACAGGATTTGTTGGACCATGTAGGTAGATTGGCGGGTGGCTGGGTAGATGGGCGTGTAGGTAGGTAGGCACACAGGCAAGGCATTAAGTCGTATATAAACCGCTTTGGAAATTACCCGGTACGTTTGCACAGATCCGATATATACAAAGTACAAAACACATATTTATATACCTCCTATATCTACTATTTGTATTGGTTTCTCCTTTAAGAAACAAGTGGGCTAGGAAAAAATATGAGCGTTTTGTAGAAAGTATTGACCGCGCCTCTACAAAAAAGTAATATTACAAAACTAACGCAACCAAACAAGTGTTCAATACTAGCAGGACGAATTTTGAAAAGAAAATTGAAATTCAGAAAGATTTTGATTAACTAGGCGTTTGGTTAAGCGAAGTTAGAATAGTCGGGGTTCTAGGGAGGCATATCTTTTTATAAACGTTATAACATGAGCTTGCTGTGAATTCTCTTCGAAAAGGGGTATTTATGTTATCGTAAACCTTGTGCTCGTGTTCACTTAGATTGCCGCTACCCTGGGTCCGACACCCAACGCCGCAATGAACAATAAAGAACGTTTAACGATTACCCACTCTTGTCTCCAGGTTGGTTCCCAAGTCTTTGGGATCATATTCACTGGAAAACTTTATGTTCAGGCGTGGGTTGACCTTTGCTTTCCTCGCGCCATAAAACTCAAAAATAAATAACGCTTCAAATCGTGTTGGGATCTCTCACAGGACCGAATCAACCTCCCAAGCAAAACACTTTCTGTTTTAGTATTTCTGAGACCCTAATGATTTTGTTACGTTCCACTGTTGCAAAGGAAACTAAAGAAAAGCAAATACTCATAAACTAGTTTCTGGTTTTGTTCTTTCTTGTCTTTTGTTTCTCCATTCTGACTTATATTCCATCTACTATATTTCTCCTTTCCCTCTCTAGTGATTTTCTGTCTTCGCGACATATCCTTTTCTTCATCGTCATGCATGCGTTTGAAAAAATGCTTTTTTTTTCAAAAGATCCTCCCAAAAAATGTCATGTTTTCTTTCCACTCTTACTTTCCTCTTCATGTTCCTTTGGGTTTCCAGAGATTGCGTTACATTTTTTCCGCGAGTTCGCTAAATCAACCGCTCTGAACTTTGTTATATTGCGCCAAAAAAAAAAGGAAAGAAAGACGTTGTCAGGAAGACAATTTGCGCACATCCATTTTTCAATGTCTGCTACTAAATTTGAAGTTAACATGATGCATCTTCGTATACAGGAGTTAAAGCTGATAACGTGACGAAAAAACGCGGGACGTAATGCAAATTTAATATGTACACCTCTGAATATATTGCAAAAATTTTGCTTATAAACAAAAGAATTGTGTTATAAACAAAACTCTAGATAAATCTTACATGGACATTATGTGTATGTTTTGCCAATCGGACCAAAGGTTCAATGCTCTAATTGCACTACCCAGCACTTCTCTTCGGCTGCAGCAGTGTTCCTCAAAGTATGCTGTACGGACCGCTAGTGGTGCCCAGCGGCTTATCAAGTGGCCAGCGGGATCCTTGCCAAATTTCAGAACACAAAATGAACTTGAAATTGACTAGAATGTAAGTTCTGGTGAGATTTTAAGAATTTCTCATAAATATTACTTGTTATAAACGTTACTTTACGGCGTTTCGTGAAAGATTTGAATCCTCTAAATACACCCTTGCTGTCTACATTGCTTATTATTATTTAACTAATTTAATGACGTCATTTTCATTGTAAATTTGACAAAATAAGATCGTAACTGACACTCTCCTTATCAAATAGTGTTATTCTAAAAATTATTTTGTTTCAGGTGAGTTTGGCAACCAACCCATGTTTTAAGAACATGGTCGGAGATTTTAGAGATTTTCTGCCTAAAGCTGGTGCTTATCTAATTAAAGCAGAAAAACTAAAAAAGCTTAAAATTTACCGAAAAAGAAGTTAAAATTAACTACAAATTATATTTCAAGGGATGAATACATCTCTTCTGCGGAAGTTCTTATATACGTATATAAGCCTGCCAATAAGTCACATAAATCGAGGTTTACTTTTGGTATGTCTTTCCTTGGGAAAGGCGGGAGGAGATCAGTATGTCGGTGACTAAGTAGAGCTTAACCTTATTAGTCATAATTGGCAAACTTAATTTCAGGCAATATATTTTTTTAATAGCAGGCGAGAACACCCCCCGGGTGATCTGCGATAAATAAAGGAAAGCCTAAAGTGGTCTGTGAGCAACAAAAATTTGAGAAACACTGGACTAGAGGATGTATGTTTTTGTGCATCCCGCACATGGTGCTAATTTTACAAAATATGTGATGTTACACATAGATATTTGCGCAGTTTTTATTTTATGTTTTAACTCTATATATTTTGTACTTCATTTTGTATTTTTACTCCTTGTATATCTTCAGTAAAACGATCATGCCGTATAAGAAATAAAGAAATGAAAATAGGACAATACGTAAGAAGGATCTCCCCCTCTACCTATACACACACACAAGATATATAATAATTTAACATGAAACTATGGCATGTACAGTCTACAACATACATAGGTAACATACAAACGAATGATGGCAAAAATTAACGGTAAAAAACAAAAATTCTTACTTTTGTAGTAAAAATCCGTTAAAAAATTATTCAATAAAATTAAGTAGTGAAGTAAGAATACAGTTTGAAATAGCAAAGACAAAATGGAAGGTATTGACAACTGGAATTTATAGAGTCGATTATCCGGGAATGCAGGAATATCATTTATGATTTTAAATGTAAAAAAATGTTGAGTATCATTAAATATATTGTTGATTACTCAACAAATTTTGTATTTTGAAAAATTCAAATTTAATCATTTTATTTTGTATTTCATAGATTTTTCAAACGAGCGGTAATTATATATACAGGGTGATTCCATAAGTCCTTATGGGCTGAAATAACTGTTAAACCGAGTCAGATAGAACGATAAATGTGGTATCTAGGTATTGTGAAATGGCTATGCGCTACACCTCTCAGCGCCCCGTTGCGACAAATTCCGGAGTTAGAGTTCGTAGCTCGGAAGCTGTAGGAGAGACGACCAAAAGTTCAATTACAAAGGTGTAGAGCATTATCGATGTCTTTAGAAAAGCCGGATTGTGTCCACAGATATGATATGCAGTCGCCTGTAATCAGAAGCGGACAAAGGGTAAGGCGACCGTATAATAATATTGATCATGAGAGAAAGTCGCTGTTTCCCCCACAAAAATACAGTATTGACACGTGGATTTAGTATTTAAAGTTCATACAGAAGGAGAAATAAGTAAAAACGTTAGAACACACTTCCTTTTCGATTAACAGCAATAGAAATGAACTTTTGCCACTAACACATTTCAATTGCGGCATTACTAAATTTAAACCGAATTACAATCGACGAACAAAACCACAAACGAATCATAAATATCGACTGTCAAAAAAAAATTTCTTCTCAATTTATTTTGCTTTTTACTGTATGCACGTATTTTATTGTTTATAGTATCAGATGATTACTTACATTCAGGCTCCTTTTATTTTCCTTACTTGTACTACGCCAAAGTTTTGACGTCATATTTGCACACGGTCGTTTTCTGATTTCATGAAATTTCATTTGCATACACTCAATACAATTCTCGCCCGCCTCTGATTACAAGCGATTATTTAACATATCCGTGGACCCGATATAGCTCTTCTTGATAAATCGATGATCCTCTACAACTTTGTAATTTAACTTTTGGTCGTATCTCCTACAGTTT
This sequence comes from Dysdera silvatica, assembly GCA_006491805.2. Taxonomy (NCBI): domain Eukaryota; kingdom Metazoa; phylum Arthropoda; class Arachnida; order Araneae; family Dysderidae; genus Dysdera; species Dysdera silvatica. Next base: position 134,607,288 of record QLNU02014802.1, read on the forward strand.
CTGAGATACGAACTCCAACTCCGGAATTTATCTCTATTGGCTGCTGAGAGGTATCTCATCGTGTAGCGCATAGCCATTTCACTGTACCTGGACACCAGTCCATTCATGGGTCTATCTGAATCGGTTCAACAATTATTTCAGCTCATAAGGACCTATGGACCAACTCCATGGGTGATTCACAAAGGCATTCCATTTGCAGGCCCATATATATATATATATATATATATATATATATATGGCCTGCAAAAGGGTTGCTGGTATCTAACTGGAAGGAGACCCACACGCTGAACGTATGTGACGATGTGTGGAACCGGCCAGGCCAGTAACCTAGTGTCCTACCCCGCCTTCAAGTGGTGCAGGCTGAGCTTTCTATTTATGTGGCAAATTAATATTTGCTACACGGATAGAAAGGCGGAAGGGGAGGGCTAATTCACCAACCCGTCTAGCCAGCGTGGTGAAATTATGGCTAATTCCTCCATTATGTTGACACACCAGAAACCATGGCCCCTAGTCTCCAGGTGCTGGAGTGCTCCTGATCAAGGCAGCGGTCAGTGTGGCATGAAAGCAGGGGGTGCTAAGAATCACTGGAATGGCCCAGGCTGCCGTTTGTTATTGACCTTGGCTACGTTTAATGGACGATCCCTTGCTTCTGAAGCAAAACTTCAGGAATTGGAAGAGGAACTAGACAAGATCAAATGGGACATTGTAGGACTCAGTGAAATTAGAAGAAAAGGTGAAGAGTTGGTGGAACTGAAAAGCGGACATTTGTTTTACTATAGAGGAACGGAAACTGGAAGAACAAGTGGTGTTGGCTTCTTAATCAACAAAAGAATTAAAGACTGTCTTCTGGAAGTTGAAAGTACATCAGATCGAGCAGCGAGGCTTGTTGTTCAACTAACCCAGCGATACCAACTTCAAATAGTACAGGTATATGCACCAACATCAAGCCATACCGACGAAGAGGTTGAAGAATTTTATGAAGAAATCAAAGAGTTACACACCAAAGGGAAACAACATATCAAGCTCATCATGGGGGATTTCAATGCAAGAATTGGACAACAGGAACAAGGAGAGACATCGGTTGGTAAATACGGATATGGGGAAAGGAATGAACGTGGCGATCAACTCATCGAATTTGCAGAAGCTGAAAACCTTAGCATCATGAATTCATTTTTTAAGAAGAAACCGCAAAGAAAATGGACATGGAAACACCCAAATGGGGGAACTAGTGAAATTGACTATATCCTGGCAAACAAGAAATCAATTATTGAAGATTGCAGTGTACTGAACAGATTTAATACTGGAAGTGATCATCGAATGGTGAGATGTAAAGTGCACTTAAATACTAAATTAGAACGACAGAAGCTCATTAGGAAACAAGTAAGTAAGAGGGTGGATCTAATGAAACTGAAAGTAAATACCGAGGCATTCAAGTTGGAATTAAAAAATCGCTTTTCTGCACTGGAAGGACTTATTGATGAAAGTGATATCTCAGAAGCAAATGAAAACATTGTTAAGACAATAGTTGAAACTGCTGGGGAAATTGGTGGTGTAACCTGTAAAAAGCACAATAGCAAATTATCTGAGAAGACGAAACAGCTCATGAAAAGGCGAAGAGATATGAAGGTGGACAATCGAAATACCAGTTCCAGGATTGAGTACATAGAACTTTGTAAAACTCTGCGCAAAAGCATGAAAGAAGACATAAGAAAATTCAACTGTGAGCTAGTAAGGAAAGCCATTGAAAATAACAAGAGCCTTAGGGTTGTTAAAGGAAGTTTATCTGTTGGGAAGAAACACATCATTGCATTAAAAGGAGAGGATGGCACCGTAACAAGAAATAGGGAAGAAATACTTAGAAGAGTTGAAGAATTCTACAAAAAACTATATGAAAGTAACAGTGGATTAAACGAAGACACTGAAATAGTCGAAGGAACAGCTCCTAAAATCTTAAAAGAAGAAGTTTCATTTGCAATAAAAAATATGAAGAAAGGAAGAGCCCCTGGTGATGATGGTATTACATTAGATATCTTAAAAGAAGCTGAAAAATTACCGACCAATTAGCTTGTTACCTGCTATTTATAAAATCTTCACAAAAGTGCTAACACATCGCCTGCAGAAAAAATTAGATGCAGCTCAACCAAGAGAACAAGCTGGATTTCGAAGTGGATTCAGTACAGTGGACCATATTCAAGTATTAAGAGAATTAATTGAAAGAACACATGAATATGAACTTCCATTGTGTGTGGCATTTATTGACTATGAGAAGGCCTTTGACTCTATTAAAACATCAGCAGTCATCAACTCTTTAAGATCAACAGACATTGAGGATGTGTACATTGACATGGTGAAACGTGTGTATAAAAATGCAAGTGCAAAATTTCGGTTACATAAAGATACCAAAACTATCAAACTTGGCAAAGGGGTGAGGCAGGGAGATACCATTTCTCCAAAACTTTTTACTTCAGCTTTACAGATGATTTTTCAGCAGATAAATTGGAATAACAAGGGAATAAAAATAAATGGTGAATATTTAAATCATTTGCGGTTTGCTGATGACATTGTTATTTTTTCAACGAACCCATTAGAACTCCAAGACATGGTACAAGAGCTCTCAACTAGAAGTGAAGAAGTTGGACTCAAGATGAACCTACAAAAAACTAAGATCATGTTCAATAATTTTGTAGAGGAAACAAAAATACAAGTTGACAACATTGAGCTAGAAATTGCTGATTCATATATTTACCTTGGCCAGCTGATTTCAATGGATGGCAACATTATGAAAGAACTCAACAGACGTATTAAACTTGGCTGGAGTGCATTTGGAAGAAACAGTTTTATCCTGAAGGGGAAATTGCCTTTGTGTCTAAAAAGAAAGGTCTTCAACCAGTGTGTATTGCCAGTCCTCTCTTATGGATCAGAGACATGGAGTCTAACAGTTGGAGCAATACGAAAGTTACAGACAACGCAAAGGAGCATGGAGAGGTGCATGCTTGGAATAACTAGGAGAGATCGAAAAAGGAACACTTGGGTGAGAGAGCAAACTAGAGTAGAGGACATCATTGTTAAAGTAAAAGGACTGAAATGGCGATGGGCTGGGCATATTGCAAGAAGAACTGATCAACGATGGACAACAGAAATTCTGAACTGGATTCCAAGAGACCACCGAAGACCTAGAAAACGTCCTCAAACTAGATGGGTGGATGAAATAAGAAAAGAGGTTGGGGTGACGTGGAAACGAATGGCCCAGTATAGACTTGTGTGGAAAGCATTTGGAGAGACCTTCATCCAGCAATGGATAGATAATGGTTGAATATGATGATGATATATATATATATATAACGTTTTTAATATGTTGAACATGTATTAATTAAAAAATTACGTTTTTTAACTTTTTTATATGTATATATTTTTATACATTAGCAAGATATCAATTTCTAAGCTCTGAAAAACTTAAGTGGTAGACTGAATCTACGTATGAAGAGAAAAGAATGAAGTATATCTATGGTTAAGAGAAATTCTCTAAACAAACAAAACCAACTAAGAAGTCGTCTTGGCATTAACCTGGCATTAGTCTGCAGTTGTCCTTAATAAGACCGAACGTCGCCAAACCATGTAAAACTAAACAACTCCATCCTTCTCATTAGGTGAACTGCATCTTGCAATCAAAATAAATGGACTTTGTTCTCTGCTTGTTTACTACTAATGCACATATACACCCTTCCTAAAGAGCGCATATTAAAAGTAAAATAACTTTAGAGGGAGAAGGACTCAGTGAGGAAAAAGGTTCGACAGCCACTGTTCTAAAGGAATGCGGGCAATACTAAAATATACAGGGTGTCCCAAAAACATGGACTGCAGTTTTAATTCCTTAAATAATGATTCTAGACATACGTATTAAAATGCAAAGTTGCATAAAAAGACTTGCAAATTTTTATGAAATCAATTAAAATGGTAGAGAATTATTTTTCGAAGAAATACAAAATTTAAGTTTTTGTACGGTCCCTGTACACAAAAATTTCCAAGGAGTCAAATATGCCCCAATAAGGCGATATACTATAAAATGTCAGCATTGCATGGAAAAAAATAACCAAAAATATGAAAACCCAAAATGACTGATTTATACCACTTTGTGAAGGAGGCAATAGATACATGCCGGTGAGTCACGTTTCGGGGCTCATGCACCAATTACAATCCAAATTATCAATTATTAATCAATCATAAATAAAAATTTACTGAATTGTAGTTTCTGATTAATTGATAATTGATAATTTAAATTGTAATTAGTGTAGAACCCCTGAAACGTGATTTATAGGCATGAATTTTCCTCGTCCTGTCATGTATCTAGTGCTTCCTTCAAAAAGTGCTGCAAATTAGTTATTTTGGGCTTTCATACCTTTTGTTCTTTTTCTACTAGAATACAGAAATTTTGTGATATATCGCGCTATTGGAGTTCGAGGCACATTTGACACATTGGAAATTTTTGTGTACAAGGACAGTAAAAAATCTTAATTTTTTTGTTTCTTCAAAAAATAATCTTCTATTTGAATCGATTTCATAAAATTTTGCACCTTTTTTTACGCCACTTTGTAATTTAGCACATGCGTCTAGGATCAATACTTAAGGAATTAAAGCCGCTGCCAATGCTTTTGGGACACCCTATATACTGCTAACTGTACAATTCTCTATATGTTAAAGTACACGATATTGTGTGTATAAAAGACACAAATAAGTTAAACATTCAAAATTATTTACTGCTTTTATAATATATATATGTATTTCCTTACAAATTAACATTTAACGTTCTGGCCTATATTTATAATTTAAATTACCGTAAATTAATTTTGGATTTGGTGGAATTAGATCATTGAATAAATGGATGTTAATGAATTCTGGTCATGGGATTATTTGCTTAATTCCCTGGAAGGGGATATATTTAGATTCCTGCTAGAAATAGATTAATTGGAAATGGAGGCAGGATAGAATTCTGGCAAAAAAATATTTGTGGTAAGTTACTGATTTTATCTGTTTGAAACTCTAAAACTTGTAATAAAACGCAACTCTATCTAATCCAAAATATCGGGTTCAGGATAAATGAAGTTACTATTAGTTCAGATTTCGTTTTAAATGATTTAATGGATATCAAAGTAAATGAGAGTAACCTCGTTTTATAAAATTTTGTTTCTGGGTTTAATGCTAAGGAAAACGCAATAAGTCATCTTTCCAGATAGAACAACACGTCCCTAGGACGTCGTTTCTTGGTCCCGTACGTCCATACTTGGTGCTACACAATGCGGATATATTTCGGACGTCCGGAGCACATTCATATTCGGCCGTCCATGAGACTATATATATATATATATATAGTCCTATCGATCGCCGTAACACGTCCTGAAAATTCCCGAACAATGACCTTAAATATCCTAAAAGGCGATCCAAGTTTGTCCTAAACACCGCCGTAACACGTCTTGGAAATACCTGAATAATTTCTCTAAACCGTCTCATAATGAAATTCTACTTTTGTCTAAAGAATCGCCCATAGACGTCCTGAAAATATCCGAATAATATCCCTAATGCGTCCGAAAAGAAGATCCTACTTTCGTCCTAAGAACCACCGTAACACATCCAAAATATGTTCGAGCGGACATCCTCAGAACTTCAAAGGACGTACTTTACGCGTGTATATGGATCACTGCAGGACGTCCCACGGACGTTAGAACGTCCACGCCAAACGTTCAGAGGGAAGTCCTCGGGACGTTTTTGTGCTATTTGGGTTATTGCTCATGGAAGAAATATTATATTTGTACTATTAATTCTGCTAAATAATAGTTATCATATCTATCATACGATAGAATATATGGATCTATCATCTAGATACATAAAGCGTATCCAGAAATATACTGAAAAGAGTAGAAATTAATCCGCCTTTTATCAAAGGAAAGCCCCATAATTAGGATCGGAATAGGTTAGTTCCCAAATGGTGAGACATTTCATTTGCCATCTCATCAATATCATTTCTAAATCATTTAATTTTTCTTAGCTTGGAATATATTACAGGTGCTGCCCTAGTTCTTTGTTACAAAGCCGTAGTAATGGCTTCATGTTTTTTACCAGAAAAAATACAATTTGAGAATATAAGTGTAATAAAAACTTTAAATTCTCAAAGCATAATTTAATAATTAACTATTATTTTCATTTTCTAGTTCCCGCTCCAAAATGCTCCCCTATTAAGGATGCATTTTATTAAGTACTTGAAAACTATTTAAACTACTTTATAAAATAGTAAAAGTTTGATGTTTCTATGTCTTTTACACCCTGTTTTAATAACGCAAAAATTGCCACTTGCAAGAACCCTTATGCTTCGATGCACCGATAAAATTGTTTAGATTTATTTTATTTAAATATTTAACATGATTTGGCATCATTACGTCATCTTTTTATACCAAATATTTATCACTTTCATATGAATTTTCGCCAAATAATACCCCCCCCCTCCTTTGCACAAAAGCAGCTGCACAAGCCTAACAATCTTTATGACATTTTTTTTAGAACATCTAGATAGCGGCGAAGTTGATTTGCAGCATTTGTCCTGGATAAGGGTTCCTTTCACACCAAGATGGAGCAGTTTCTCCATTATTTCCCGCAAAAAGGATTTAATGACGTGAGGTCGGGCGACCAAGGTAGCCTTCTTCTTCTTCTTTTTGCAAGGGTTTCATTGGGAAGGGTGGCCGCCGGGGGCGGCGCTGTAATCCCAGACAGGACGCTTGAACAGCGTAATCAGCCGCCGAGGCGGCTGAGGGGGAGATGGATTGCCGATCAACACGGCATTCATAGATGCACGTTCACGTAAAGTCGTCATTCAACGCACACCGAAACCAGCAGCCGTTGGAACCGTCACGGGGAACGGCCACGGCCCAGGCAGCAGGACCGGAGACACCCCCATGGGCCAGCCGAGTAACCTACAGGAACCGGCCAAGACCGGAAAGGAAGGTGTTTAGCACAGCCACGGAGGCAGCGCGAAGGCGGGGGGATCCGGTGGGATCCAGGAGGTCGGACAGACCTGGTGGCGAGGCGGACCAAGGTAGCCAAGCAATAGGATATCCAATCTCCACCAATCGCCCTGTCGAATACACTGCAAATAGTTTTGATTGATAAATTGTCAATATAATGATAAAATACCTCGTCAGTTGGCTATGTTTAGTTGCCACAAGTAATCATCCCAAAGTTAAAGATTACGGCCCTTCCTTCCGATCATTCTATTACTACTTTCTCTTTCTACTAGTACCTCAATTCTTACTTCTAACGTTATCTTGTGCTGAAATATAGATGCTTACTTGAATATCAATGTAAGATGTTCTACTTGCAAATCATTGATAAAAATGAAATTTAAATGAAATACAAATATAAAAATTACCGCCCTTCGAAGCATAACGAGCCTTACAAATACATTATATTTCGGTGTTAATAAAACCGAAAATAAAAGGAGTATAAACCATTTAGGGTTGTAAAATATTTCAAGTTGTTTCTAAGATTGGAAAAATGCACCATTGATAGTGGTAGTTTTTGAGATTAGACTGAAAAATAAAAATAAGCCAATTTTTTGTAATTTCCTAAGAGTTTTGAATCTTTTATTACATTTATATTTTCAAATTGGCCATTTTCTTTAGGTAAAAGGAAGCACGGATTTTTAATATTATGGCTTTGGGGTTAAAAAGAATTACATATCCATAGTGGTTTACAATATAGGCACCATTAAATGGAATGTGACAATCAAAAGATGTCAAATGGAAAGTTCGAGCACTTGGAACGAAGTATTTCCAAGCGATCCTAAGTCTTTGATGAAACTGCTTACATGAGTTTGATGAAACAGATTACATAGCTTTGATAAAATAAGCAATAATTTCTACCTTTTCGTTTCATCACCTTGTTTCTAGATGTCCTCTAGATAATATATATATAACAGCCATCAAATTATAACTGTTGTTCTTTATATTAAGGTTTAGTCTGTATGTATATTATATTGATATATTGACTGATATATTATATTGATATATTGACTGATATATATATATTGATATATTTATATTATATTGATATTGATATATTGACTGATATATTATATTGATATTGATATATTGACTGATATATTATATTGATATATGACTGATATATTATTGATTGATATATTATATTGACATATTGATTGATATATTTGATATATTATATTGATATTGATATATTATATTGATATGACTGATATATATATTGATCATTAATTTGATATATTGACTGATATATTATATTGATATTGATATATTGACTATGATATTATATTGATATATTGACTGATATGGCATATATTTGATTATATGTTTAATATTTATGTATGGTCATAATTTCAAAGTTTTGCATATCATTCACGCCATTTTCAACTAAATGTGCATGATAGAAATTGTAGTGTATAGGTCGCTTGTCCACCTTGCCGATTATCTTCATGACTTTCCAGATATTAAATGTCGGAATTTTAAAGAGCATGTAAGTTATAGCCATGTATTTTAATAATGTAAATAATATTCACACGTACATTACAGAGCTTTGCGAGATATTGAGCCGCGTCTATTTATTAAAAACATTTAACTCGGCAGAAAATGGCATTTCTGCCAAGCAACCAAGCGAAAGTCTTGCATTTTACAGAGGGAAACTTGGTCGGTATTACTTCTGAGGATGCTCCGCATAGAACGGAGTGAAACGTTAAGTGTTTTTAATAAACAGACGTTGCGGAATAACCCGCAAAGCTCTATAATGTATATTAATAGACGCCGTGAAAGTCTTCGTGAATGTAATATTCACACAATTACTGATATCATTTAAGAAACTTTTAAACAAGGGGAGTTCATTTCTTAGATTACGAAATTATCTCGTAGAAAACGTAAACTACCAATAAATGGTCCAATTAACTGATTGAAAATGTTAGATTAGTTATCAGTTCGACAGTATTGGTCGACAACGTTGGCCCTATCGTATGACAAAATTAGTTGATAATAGTGGCCTTGTTAGAATACAGACTTGCAAAAAAATATGATAGTAATTTCGAAATAAATCCTTAGAAACATGCAAATAAATATAAATGACGCTGTTAAAGTTAAGAAAATTTGAAAACACCGTAAACAGAGAAGTGCTAATTATTATAATCGGATGTATTATAGATAGTACTGCTAGAGATATTTTCCTTCGTATAGTACAAATATGATCTATAATTATATGAATTCTATTATTTTTATCCATGATGCAGCAGTGACGATAACATACTCCCCCCAAAAAAAACGTACAACCTTCAACCCCCCATCGATGTACATGATATACACTGCCGGAAAATAAAAATAGGACACAAAGAAGGAACCTCTGGATGGTTATGAAATTTGCATATGTTAATGAGGTGGAGCACAAGTAGGCGTGATCTTAATTTTAGGATCAACCGGTTAATGCTTATTCAAAAACATGCTATAATATGCAAATTATAGTCGGTGGTATTTAAGGAGAAGGGCGAAGTTGGTGTAATCAGTAGTCGAATTATAGACACTTGCAAAAAACTCTGACGAAGCTACAATGACTGGACGTGGAAGATGTGTACAGTTTCGGCAGTTATCGAACTTTGAGAGAGGTCGTCTAGTGGGATTCCATGAGGCCGGTTGGTCGTATCGTCGTATTGCGGAGCGAATTGGACGGGAAGTATCGGTGATGGTACGATGGTAGCGTAGATGGTTCAAAGAACATTCCCACACAAAAAGGCGTGGAACAGGGACTCACAGACGGATTGCTGAGAGGACAGATCGACGCATAAGAAGAGCGGCGTTGTCAAGCAGAACATGCACTGCGTCGAAAATTCGAGCTGCCGTTGCACCTGAGGTGATCGTGCGAATAATCTGCAATAGTCTACTGGAAGCAGGACTACGTGTACGTGCACCTCTGGCATGTGTACCTCTGACTCTAACCCAAGGTCAGGAATGGCTGCTGTGATGCCACCAATGTCTGCACTGGAGAGTGCAATAGCGACCTGTCGTTTTCAACGATGAAAGTAGTTCTATTTAGGAGCCTCAGATGGCCGTATGCTTATTCGCAGACTCACAGGGGAGTATCTCCACCCTTCTTACATCCGCCATTGACACACAAGGCCTACACCTGGTCTCCTCTTATGGGGAGCGATCAGCTATCACTCCCGTAGAGAATTAGTGTTTGTACCGGGCACGTTAAACAGCATTCGGTATATCAGAAATATCATTCAGCCAATTGTTGTGTCATTTGTAAGGTTAATCCATAATGGCGTCTTCCAGCATGACAATGCCCGCCCACACACAGCTCGTACAACGTAACATGCACTTCAAGATATCAGACAACTGGCCTCACGGAGTCCCGCTAGACGACCTCTCTCATAGTTCGATAACGGCTGAAATTGTACACGTCTTCCACGTCCAGGCATTGTAGCTTCTTCAGAGTCTTCGCAAGTGTCTATAATTCGACGACTGATCACGTCCACTTCGCCTTTCTGCTTAAATATCACCGACCATAATTTGCAAATTATATTATGTTTTGGCGTAAGCGATAACCGGTTGATTTTGAAATTAAAATCACGCCTATATGTTCTCCATCTCATTAAGATATTCATATTTCACAACTGTCAAGCGATTCCTCCTTGTTATTTTTTTTTTCATTTTCCGGCAGTGTGTATAATTATCTACTAATTAAGTAATATTTGACAACTTTGTGATTTATTTTCTTTTTCTTTCGCTTTTAGTTTAAGAGTTTGATGTAAATCCTTTTTATTTCACCATAGAGAGCGTTGTTGCTAATCTCAGCATTCTCTCCATGATCAGGCATTGCTTCTTTACTACACTTGTGTGAAACTGCTATAGATCTACGAAGCTATATATATATATATATATACATATACTGTGTATTGCCAGTCCTCTCTTATGGATCAGAGACATGGAGTCTAACAGTTGGAGCAATACGAAAGTTACAGACAACGCAAAGGAGCATGGAGAGGTGCATGCTTGGAATAACTAGGAGAGATCGAAAAAGGAACACTTGGGTGAGAGAGCAAACTAGAGTAGAGGACATCATTGTTAAAGTAAAAGGGCTGAAATGGCGATGGGCTGGGCATATTGCAAGAAGAACTGATCAACGATGGACAACAGAAATTCTGAACTGGATTCCAAGAGACCACCGAAGACCTAGAAAACGTCCTCAAACTAGATGGGTGGATGAAATAAGAAAACAGGTTGGGGTGACGTGGAAGCGAATTGCTCAGGATAGACTTGTGTGGAAAGCATTTGGAGAGACCTTCATCCAGCAGTGGATAGATAATGGTTGAATATGATGATGATGATGATATATTGTCACAAAGTTGTGAAATTCAGATGATATAATTTTTCGGAATTTGAATAAATCATCTAAACTGATTATAATACCAGAAATTATTTTATTTTCATCGCGTAGTCTATATTTTTATAACAGTGCATTACCAGGAATGGATATTAAGTTGTTTAATGAATAATATACTCCATCTTTTTTAAAATTAGGATAATATATGAAGTTCCAAATCATCTGGTGTTAAGCGATTCATTGGAAATTATTTAATTATTACTTACGCAATAGCATTCATTAAATATTTGAATAAATAAGCTTAAGGACTTTATCAATAATATTGGTAATTCTGTTGCGCAATATTGTTATAAATTAACTGTTGCTATAATTGCTGTCAAATTCTCAAATTTAGTTTAGAAAGTAGCGGTATTTCCACAGATATTTCCCTCCCAGAAAATGCGATAAAGTTCTGGAGAAGTTGCTGTATTTAAACAGACTAAGCAAATATTTCCTGGGAGATTTTACTAAAAGGCGGTGGAAAGATTTTCTTTTGTTGTTTCGTCAGTATGAAAGCTTTCCCTCTCACGAAGTTGAACTCTGTATGCATGAATGTTTATAAATTGTAAAGCGAAAGCGTTAAAATCATGTTTAGTTTTCTTCTTCGCAACAAAGAGTTAAATGTTACCTGACCTTGAATTTGCGATTTCTAAGATATAAATACAATAAGATTGCAGTTATGCGGTCTTATTGAGAGGTGGGTCCGGATGACTAGAAAGCTCCGGATAATTTGCTATAATTGTGACAGGACACCATTACAGAAAAGGTGCCTCGGCAAGCAATCATGTCCTGCAATCAAACGAAGAATAGAATAAGAAGTGAATAGTGGGGGAATTGGAAAATGTGGAAGACGTTGTGTGCTGGAGACGGCGCTGTAATTCCAGACAGGACGCTCAAACAGCGTAACCAGCCACCGAGGCGACCGGGTGAAATTGGGGGGGTAGTATTCGAGAGTCGACCATACACGGCACATAAAAATGCACCCTCCCATATGTGTCGTCATTTAACGTAAACCGAAACCAGTTGCCGAAGTTGCCGCCGCGGAGAACCGCCCTAATTACTGTACCGGAAGCACACCTGAGGGCGGCCATGGACCTTGCAGGAACCGGCCAACCCGGAAAGGAAAGTGTGGAGCGCCGCCACTGATGCAGCGCAGAGAGAGGAGGATTCGAATGGAACCGAGAGGTTAGACAGACCTGGTGGATGGACGTGGCTGAGACGGCAGAGGACGAGAAGGATCTCGTCCTTTTGTCGAAGGAACCCGTTGATTTTGTAGATTCCTTTTAACTTACCTCGGCAGTAGAGAAACTATTTTTTAAAAGTTATTTCATGTATGTGAATAATTCATCAGCGTAGAATTTTCAAAATTATTGATGGTATCCAAGTACATGTTATATATTTGATAGTATAATTATAATTTTATATACACTATCATATATATATAACATATACTATCCAAGTACATGTTATATATATATATGATAGTATATACAGTATAAAATTGTAATTCTCATTGGGAAAGCGTGGACCCCCACTGGCCCATATAATTTTACTCCTATGGATTCGGGACCAAACCAATTACATTTAAACACAAATAATGTTTGTTAAGTTATTAAAATTTTACACTGAGTCACTCCTTTAAGATCCCGGGTCGCCCCTGGACATTTTGCTTATTTACCCTTCCCCATTTTCTCTTTAGACTATCTACAATACAGTGTACATCAAGCAATTCTTCGTTCTCACAGATCTCTTGATCAATTTCAAAATCTCCACATCTTTGTCCACAAAAGTTCAGAAAATATCACACCTCAGATGGCAACATTTCATCTTATGTTGAGTGGACCAGAAAAGGACGTAGTTCTTGACAAAAAAAATCAGTCTAAGACCCTTAGTTAATCACAAATTGCCTGCTTCGTTGCGTTTCCGACAAAACCTTCACTTGGAGTTCAACGGAACGTGAAAATTAATTGAGAAGGCCTTCTTATGACACCAGTAACTTCCGATTAGTGGTGAGATGAGCGTCAGCGCAGAAAGAATTAGTCCTCACGATAGCTTCGACGTGTGAACTGGAAGTGTTCTGCAGGACATCGTATTGTTTTCTGGATCGGCGACTCGAGAAGTGATGGACTTTTTCTTCTCAGTAGATTTAATGGATTGCTCCAAAAAAAAAGTCGTACCAGCCGGTAAACTACATCGTGAATGTTTATTACAGAAATATTTTCGTTAATTTTTGCAGTTTCACACGAAAATTAATTATCAAATTCGCTGAGTCGTGTTCAAATTACTCCACCGTGAAATTGTAGAATAATTTAGCCGACGAAAATGATGAGATTCATTTCTACTAATCGTCTGCCATTTTCGGTCTTGAAAGTCACAATCGTGTTCATGAGATAAAACTTGAACTACGGTTTAGCCTTTAAATTACATAAATTTATTAGTATTAGAATAATTAAAGGATTACAATTATGCTATGCTATTAAAATTACTAAAATATTGTTGCGAAGATTTAATAATAGATTTCTGACTCCCTGTAAATGATAAATTGAGATAAATGAATAATAAGCTCAATTAGGATACAGAACGTTTAATATATTGGGGAAGCTATAAAAAACTACTACGTATATTTTAAGCGAAGAAAATAAAATAATTGTTACTCTTAGGATTATTAAAAGAGCATCAAGTGCCTTTGAACTGAACATTGACGTGCTCAATTTATATACAGTAGAACCTGCCTAAAGTGGCCACCTTTGGGACTGGACTACAATGATCGCCGTAGACAGGTGGTCGATGTACACGACATCTTTTAATATAGGTATAACTAAGTCCCTGCTCGTTCTTCTTTAAAATTTATCACTTTACCAAGTGCTCGCTTTACCAGGTTGCACTGTGTATTATATGTTATTACATTATTTCCTCCTCTAGTCAGGATGATGATTCATGATTGAACTAAAACTGACGTATTCCTGTATAATGAACCTGCAGAAAACTCTACCCATCAGTAGCAATTCTATATAATTACGCTTTGCTAGTGTCGAAGATCAGCGATTGAAAGTTGAGCTATAATGTCCTGCCCTTAATGTGAATGACGCACCACTGAAAGTATTAAGAGTAGGGGGAAATTAGCGGTTCCGCTGCAGGAGCAAGGCGCTTCGGAAAATCCGAAGCGCTATACTCCCAGGGTGGTGCGGTGGCGCGAGTGGGTGGGCCGACCGGTTCCCAGATTTGGTGCTTTTTCTTTTTTTTTTTTCAATATTTGTTTAACTTTTTTGTTTAATCTAAATTAATTTTTCTTGAAGTTCACGAATGTTAAATTCATGATTACGCGTTGCCTAAAATAAATAAATTTAACACGGAATAAAATCCGCCAGAATAAGTTTAAGATTTTGAGATTAATTATAAGGCAAAAGCGGCTAAACGTTATTGTCTTATTATGATTTTTAAATAATTACAAGTTTGTAATTAGATAATTTCAATCAGAGAGTAAAATTGGAATTTGAATAGGAATTTCAATCGCATTCAAATTCCTATTTTACTCTCTCTAGTGTACTCTATTTTTTTTTTTTACTTTTCCATATTCGTTTAACATTATCAGTTTTAATTGAAAATCTTCTAATGTGTTTTAATTTTTACTCTTCTAATTAAAACAAGTAAATTTAAGTTTTCAGATTTCCTCAATTTCAATCAAACCGGAACTCACAAAAATTTGCAGAAGTGTTTAATTTTCACTTCAAAATTTGAGTTGCGAGACCTATAAATAGTTTTTCCCGTGTTTTCCGTATTCTTCCTCTCATTTATGACTACCTTAAATGCTGAAGAGTTTAGAAAACAGTATTTAATATGTGTTTATACAACTACTTCTCACCTAAGTTAGTTAAGAAGTTGACAAGGGAACCAGAACTGGTCCTGATCAATACTGAAGACATTGAAGAACGCATCCGATGGCAAAAGTATGGTATTAAATGTCCCATATATCATTGCGAAAGTTTAATAATAGGTATCTGACTTCATGTGAATTATGCAAATCGATATAAAGTTAAATACTGGGTAAAATGTGGCACATTGCCAAAATTTTTAAATTGCTGATGTTTACACTGTTACGGTTTCCTAAATGGGTTTTCTTGTTGTAGCTTCTTGAGCAATATTGTCTGATTTTTTGCGCTTTTTTTAAGAACTATTGCTAGTGCTTTTAGGGCTTTCCGAGCACCGCTAAAGGATATTTTGCTCTCTAGTACCATTCATGAGCGAATGATTGCCAGTTTGTAGGGGCGCACACACCAACATCTCCCAGCTGTATTACTATTACCATACTTTTGTCCAGTACCCTCCTGAATCGCTGAATCTTGAACCGGAATTCTCGTGAATCAGTATTACTTAAACTGTATTACTTGATTTCAAAAGTTTTCTATACGTTATTTAAAGCTCCTTTTTACATACTTATTTCATGTCTCTTTTTTTTTTTTTGCAGATATATTTTTTATTTATAATGTATTGTATCTATTTTTATTGCTCTATTTCTTATATTACTAGCGATGAAATTATTATTATTTAAGGGATACATTTTGGTGTATTCATTTCTAGGGATAATTTTAGCCGTAGACTTTCTAGAACTTCCTGAAAGTTTGAAAAATTTTTAACGGCGAAGGTATTTTGAAAAATCGCACGCTAATTACTATAGTCAGGGTCGCTCCTTGGCTAGAGTTGTTTGGCGTTCGGTGAAAATTTTTGGCGGTGTGGCCGAATACACAATATTAGCCGAAATAAGTAATAAGCACCATAAACATATAAATCGTTTAATGTACCGCAGAAACTATTAAAATTATCACATGTTTTTAGGGCAAAGAAAATAAAACAACTGTTGCTATTGTAATTATTAAAAGAAAGTCGCGAACGCATTTTACTAAATTAACGCCTTTCACTTATATACAGGGTGTTCATAAAAGAAATAGCTATATAACTTCAACTTTCATTTGCATCGAAACTACAATAGCTAGAAACTAAAATATTTTTTAATTATGTAGGCAAAAAAATTGTTTTCTTCGTATATAGAAGGTCTCAACACGATAATTAGTGTACGTGCGTTCATAGAACGTAAGAGAAAGTGATATCATTGAGAATAAAGAAGGCTGCTTGTACAACATGGATTATGGAGATGAAATCATCAATACAAGTGTAACGAATTTTTAGAAATGTGTACAAGAGAATATACCCTTTATCTACAAAATAAATGTTACTTCTCTTGATGTGCTTAAAGAAAAAATTAACAAAGCCTTCCTCAATGTAGCGCGCGAAATTTTGCAGTGAGCATCAATGGAGCTAAAATTCCATTTACACACTGGACATCATTTTGACACTTTTTTAAATGGGGAAAAGCATTTGAACTTTCTGGAACAATGTTTTTAAGAGAGAAATTATTACCATTCTCAAGATTATCACAATTGCCAAATGGTCAACACACAAAGCCAAAGGCGCATGTTTTACAACACGTTAAATTCCTTATATTTACAAGCAACACGGAGATAGAATCACGTGAGGAGAGTATCACTTCATAAAACTCCAGCGAAAGTCAAACGCATTAGAATTCTATCTTAAAGATGGATTTTAATTTGCTTTCTTAATTTCCATTTCTTTGTTGTGGTAAGTTTTGAATTGAATTTCCTCATTTTTTCTTCTCCTTTCATAAATAAGAAGTTACCATAAATTAAAATTTACAAACTTAATGGCTAACTGCATAAAATATGCATATCCTAAGTTTTTGTCATTGCGTTTACCAACCCACGAACCTACTGTGACAAACGATCATAACGTTGTACATAACTTCCCAAGAACTAAACTTAAAATGCTCCACATGTCTCTTATTTGCTTCAAAATGTGAAATATGCTACCCAGCTCATTTCACGCAATAACTTCATTTCCGCCTTTATAAAAATAGGTTTGCAATTCTCTACGTGGCCTATAATAGTTATGAACCCATATTTTTCAGAATTTCAACTTGGTTTTGCTGTAAATTATTGTATTTATTTGGAAATTGATGAAAAACTATGAAAATAGACAGATATAAATTGTAAAGAGAAAAAATCGTTGGTGATGAAATTTGATGAAATGTGCTGATATAATTTGATATCAAAACTAATTTTTAAATGCATCTGTAGTTTTCAAATTTTTTTTATAAATAATAATGATTATATACTCATAGAATAATAGCATGGGCTTTAGTTCGATTTACAAATTTTTACACTATATTGAGATGTTGGAGTAAACCAAAGTTCGCATATTACATAAAAATGTAAAATGTATGTTTCACTTGAAATACGAATGTTGGAAATATACTATTTATATCAATGGTTCTCAATTATTTTTCAGCGCGGGCCACTTTGAAACCTTTTTCCGGTCGGCGCGCCAGAAGATAAGAAAACAAAATTATCTTACACGCTATATAGGCACTGGATGGCTAGTGGGGTTTATCTTCCCTTAGGAATTTTCTGACTCAATGAAATAGCATTGAGTTAAGGGCTATATCCTCATCTACAAAAAAATTAACCACCCCTAGAAAAAAATCTGTTTCTTATCGTTTGCAGCCTGGCCAGTTTTATTGTCCGCGGGTAGGATATGGCCCGCGGGAAGCCTATTGAAATCAGTGATTTATTTTCTTACTACGTCGACTGATTCTATATAAATCGAACACTACGCAGATTAAATCAAACAACAATGTCAATCAATCAACGTTTATTGGCGTAGTGATACCAACGCCGATGGTATGGCGTGATTAGATGGTGAAACGTTCGAAAGAAAATAAATATTTCTGCCTTCGGTGGGACCTGAACCCACGACCTTCCACTTGCCGGGCGGAGGCTCTACCCACTGAGCTACGAAGGACAATATATAATCTCTTTACGAACGTATATATATTGTTGCCAGTTATTTCGCAGAATGGTGTAGTACATGGACTACTATTTAAACCAAATTGCAAAGAGACTGGTAATAGTAGTCCATGTACTACACCATTCTGCGAAATAACTGGCAACAATATATATACGTTCGTAAAGAGATTATATATTGTCCTTCGTAGCTCAGTGGGTAGAGCCTCCGCCCGGCAAGTGGAAGGTCGTGGGTTCAGGTCCCACCGAAGGCAGAAATATTTATTTTCTTTCGAACGTTTCACCATCTAATCACGCCATACCATCGGCGTTAGTATCACTACGCCAATAAACGTTGATTGATTAACATTGTTGTTTGACGTTGACTGATCTAATGCTTTCTGTCAAAACAGATGCTTTCTCATTGTCTTAGAGAAAACATCATGATATTACGGTGAAACATCTCATTAGCGGTCACTTGCCGGACAGAAAAAAATTGGCCGTAAAATAGGGGTGACTGTGTAAGAGGTTGGGATCATTCTTAAGTAATTGAAATATTTCATTTCAATCATTTAAATAATTCATTTCGAAACTCGTGTTATTTTAAGGGCATAAGACAAGTTTAAAATAACGAACATAAGCATTTGTTGAATATAACAAGAAAAATTTACAACAAAACCTTAACTATTAAAATGTATTTACATTGGAAAAAATTGATCAATAGCTGTTTGGTAGGTTTTACTTGACAGTCTTTTTCTTTCGAAATGTATTTTTAATCACGAGATTAAATGAACTGTTTTTCCTTCGTTACGCTTGAAAGACCTGTGTGTTAGTCGAGTAGAGAGCAATAAATTTGAACTGCGATAATTTTGTGTTGATAATTGTTTATTAGTTTCGAGCAGTGTGTCAGCATATGGATTATTTATTATCAAAGTATTTGTTAATTATTATTCATTTGAATCGGCGAGTTCCCGTTCATTGCGACTCTTTGTTAATGGAAATAAAACTTTTCCTTAGCTCTCATCCTGTTCATCCGTTCATCCTTTGTTTCCTCTTGTGAGAAACGCCGTGAAGGGCAAAGTCCATTTTGTCCGTACAGCGGTTCTGGTCTAATGGAATGAACCATGAAACAGTTCTCATGTCCGTTTCTGAGGGTAACCGCTAAGTAGGGGTTTGACATTCATTATTGTAAATCAGTTCCTGTCAGAGAATTTTTATCTGATCGTAAAAGTGGGACGACCCTATCTGAGAGGTGCCCGTTAAGGGTAGTTCTATTTTATTACCATATAAAATCTCCTTAACAAACTAAAATTATCTTTTCGGGATATTAAACTAACCTAATGAAGTAACCGTAAATTTTTTAATTTATTATTTTGCATTAAGCATCAAAAAGCAAACTTATTTCAAATAAATAATTACCAAATATATAACATTTCGTGCTATTATGTACTGATTCAAACTTGCGCTTTCGAACGTTCCGCAATGTAGTTCTGTGTGGGTTATAACTTTTGTGTATATCTATCATAATTGTATGAAATACATGAATGTTCCTCAGATTTTAATTGCACGTAATTTTTCTTGCAACTCAATGGCAACCTGAAACTGTTTAGATAATAAAAATCTATGTGACAATTGTTTTTTGTTTAAATGCATTGTTTAATTGTTGGTATTTAATTAATATAATACGTATTCTGAATATGGGTACATCGAAAAAATAACAGCACATATTTCGGAAGAAGTTTTATAAAGATAAAGCTTAATTTGAGGACGCCCCCGTACAGGGAATGAATGCATTAGTCAAAAGGAGATGCGGACGGTAACATTTCTATCTCTTGCAATAAGCTAAAAATTTGCATCATTCAGATGCTTTAAAGTGTAAATTTTCATATTTGCGGATTATTCGAACTCCAAATTCGCCGAATAAGTTGCGATAGAGACGTATTTGAGACAATTTTGCGAAATTTGCGCGAAATGATTTACCATCATGTATATATAATAATCTTGAGAACACTCAATCAATGCAAAAATATTCATAAATGGATTTTCTTCCGTCATAAAGATATGAAAATAATAAATTGACTAACGGAAGGAGTACTTTGAATTTCATAAAACTTTATTTTACGGAATGAAATTTTTGTCTAGTTTTCAGGGGACAACTGCCAATGCAAGTTTATTCCAATTACAGAAATGTAAATTCAATGGGGTTTGCAAAACCCACAATGCAAATAACTAATAGTTTTGAATGTCTGGGAAATTAATATATTACACTGTTTACGATACCCATTTCTGTGCATTCAGCGTAAATATTTAAAAAACTCTGTTTAGATTAGAAGTTAAAAGGAAGAGATATATATTTATGGATAAGTGTATTTGCCTTTAACTTGTTCAAATGGTGTAATTGTCAACTTCTGTCCGTACAAGTAATGAAACTTATAACATGCGTAAGTATAATTAGTGAAATTGTACTATAATGTAATATGAAGGTACAGTACACAAAAGTACAATAAATGTTTAGTGATGCAATAGTATTTATAGCGTGAATCTGTACCTAGAGGTTTAAGTAAAAAAACAAAACACAGTGCAATATTTTGCATTTGTCCTTATTATAACATTATGGGCTACGAAATAAGTCATAGGCTTAGGACGTGCATTATGTTTTCTTGTTCGGCTACATCTTGCAAACTCACCAGCGGAACCTTGTCCTGAAAGTAGCAGTAATGCTAATTCCAGTCCACCACTTTGGACTGCAAATTCACATGTGTTGTATAGTTTGCAAAGAAAAAGCATACTTGGTGTAAAGAATTGTTTTTTTTATGTTAGTCATAGGCGCTACACACATACTATCACAAATGTAGCTGACATAAACATTTTAGTGTTAATGACTGTCCCTTTTCAGTCATCGAGCCCAAATGTGCAACGCTGCCTGTATGGTTATAATTGGCTTATATAAGGAGCGATACACTTGTAACGTTAATGCTTGAATTCTTCCTTCTATAGTAAATATACAGAATGTTCTACATGGTCTTTGGAAATTGTATATCAATATCATTTTACATGCACGTTCTACAACAGCGATCGCCAATCTTTCTGACCTCACGGACCACTAAATTCATAATTTTAAATCCCGCGGACCACATTTCGTGAATTTAGTGCAATATATCAACAACATTACCAACAAACAACTGGTATGGCAATGGGTAATCCCCTCTCACCTATATTGTGCGATATCTACATGCACTCCTTTGAACTCAGGTTGTTTACCCAGGTAGATTTCAGACACTGGATCAGGTACGTCGACGATATTTTTATTATCTGAAGTGGTCACCGATTAAATTGTCGCTCTTTTACCTGTCATAAACTCCTTAGACGCTTGTCTTGAGTTCTCTCTTGATTTAGAAGAATATAGTACTACTATCTATTTTCTTGATGTTCTTATTAAAAAAGTCGGCTATCGGTTTGACCTCTGTTTTCCGTAAGCCTTTCGCTGTTTTACTTCCTCCACATTTTAAATCTTGCCATCCCTTCCAATAAAAAATGGTCACTTTTTAAACTTTCGTGTTCCCTGTTTACGTATCTGCTCAACCAAGGCTGCCTTAGTTTGTAAAATTAAATTCCTTAAAGACATTGCCACTTACAGGGGTTTTCACCCCACTATTATTGACTCAGCTTTAGCCAAATTTTCCAAACCATTTCTTCCACTACTCTCACCCCCTTCACTTTCGACGCTCCTATTGGTACAATAGCCATTCCTTTCACCCCTAAGATTAGTGTTGCCATAGCAAAAATTCTTCGACGGGCAGGATTCCGAGTTATGTTCTGTCCTGTCAATAAACTTCGTCCATCTTTAAAAACCCCATTCATACGCTTCATCGTTAGGGAATTTATCGGGTTTTTTGCCAATGTGGAATGTCCTACATCGGTCAGACGAGGAAAGCTTTGTTCCACCGTTTTAGAGAATACCGAAGATACGTTGAACACTCAGAGTTTAAAAGTTTTCCATCGCGGTGCATTGCCATGAATTCAGCCACAAATTCCTCTTCAACGATGCTAGCATCATCTTTAAACTTCGCTCACCTTTGGAATTGGACTGCGCAGAAGCCTATTTTATTCACAAGTTCAGGAATTACTTAGTTGATGATCTTAGATCCACTCCTGGCATCAGTGGTGCTTGGAACTCTCTGCTCAAACCTACACCGTCTCCGTTTTCTTCATCAAGCACTCCTTGTGTTTTTTATTCACCTCCGCAATTATACTGCCTCTTCTTTTACCATAAAGAAAAGTTGGCCTCCACGCTTCTCATAAGAAAAAAGTTGGCCTTCACACAGCTCTCTTTAACACTTTACGATTAATCGTTTCTATATTTGTTAATTTTTGTGGCAACTTAACCAGCCTGAAATCGGCAACACGTACTTGTTGTTATTCGACATTTTTACTATCCTAGAAGAAGGACGACCATTAATCGTCCGAAACTATCGTCGATTTTTGATTTTTTAACCTGTATTATGCTAAAAAACGTTACTACATGAACCTTTTACTATACCAGTTTTTGTTCAAAAAGAAACTGAACTTTTGAAATAGCTCGCCAACCGGTAGAGGGAGCGCGCTGCGGCTACTGAGCATGCCTAAAGGCTGGTTTAAACAACAAATTGTCATTTGCCGCGTTTAGCTCTAACCGTTAGTTGGCGAGCTACAACCGCTGTAGTAAGCACGTGAACAAGCTTTTCGTCAGATTAGTGCCAAAGTGAGAATAAAAGAGCTTGAAGAATAACGTGTGTATGTGTGTGTGAAATTTTGCTGCAAACTGAGCAAAGCTCTTACAGAGACATTTCAATTGCTTTGCCAAATATACGTGGAGGATTGTATGATTCGCACGCAGTGCTATGAGTGGTTTAAGCGTTTTGAACACGGCAGAATGTCGGTTGGTGACGATCTCAAGCCTGGATGACCTTGCACATCAACAGTTGATGACCATATCGAGAGAGTTCGTGCTGTGATGCGTGGAAATCGTCGTTTAACTGTTCAAGAAGTTGCTGACGAAGTGGGCATCAGCGTAGGATCATGCCATCAAATTTTGAGTGACAGACTTGAGATGCGTCATGTCAGTGCCGCGTTTGTTGACTAACGATCAGAAACAGACCCGTGTTGAAATCAAGCCAAGAACTGCTTGCCAATGACAATGAAAACTTCCTTAAAAACATCATAACAGGCAATGAGACGTGGGTTTATGGCTATGATATTGAAACGAACGTGCAGTCGTCGTAGTGCGGGGGAAAAGGGTCTCCTTTTCCCCCGAAAAAAGCACGCATGAGTCAGTCAAAGATGAAGGTGATGTTGGTTGTGTTTTATGACTGCAAAGGCATTGTCCATCAGAAATTTGTGCCACATGGTCAGATGGTAAACAAGGAAATCTACCAGGGAATTCTAACACGTTTTAGGGATGTTGTGTGCAGGAAGAAGCCTGAATTGTGGGAAAACCAGACTTGGATGTTGAATCAATGCGCCGGCTTAGGCGTTGCTCCTTGTCCGCAGATATCTAGCAGAACATCACGCTCCCATTATGTCTTATCAACCGTATTCTCCGGACCTAGCCCCTGCAGACTTTTTCCTGTTTCCCAAACTTAAAACCATGTTGAAAGGACGTCGTTTCCAAACCATAGTGGAGATTCAGGACAATGTGACAAGAGACCTGCATGCCATCCCAGAAAGTGCGTTCCAGGAGACTTTCCAAAAATGGAAGAAACATTGGGAACGGTGTATTGCCAGTAGAGGGGACTACTTCGAGGGGGACAGTGCTTAAAATGTTGTACAATGAGCAATAAAGATGTTGTAGCAAAAGTCCGATTTCTTTTTGAACACATAAGGCGAAAACGGTCATTCGAGGTACGAGAATTTCTTAGAATATTATTTTTGTTTTATTATTAATAAAACATTAAAAATGCAAATAATGTCCAGATTTTTCTGCGGACCACCGGTTGGCGACCGCTGCTCTACAAGGTTCATAGGAAATATTTGTAAGTGCCAATGTGTAAATCTTTTATGTGTAAGGCTTATGTGTGTACGTAAAATTAAGAATTTTAATTTCATTTCCAGTTTCATAGGATCTATTATTAAGAGATCTGACAAAACATGATATGTAAAATATGAAGCCTTAAAATTTTCCTTTCTAGTGTTTTGATTTCATTAAATTAGTGAATATTTGATTGAAATATCATACGAAATATAAATTCCCAGTTGATTTTCCTAAGTACTTTAAATCTGTAGAATTTCAATCCGTTATTAAATAATTTCAAAGGAGTATATTTGTGAATTTGCTGTCCCGTTGCACTATATCGATTAAGGGAAATTTAGTTTCCTTCCGGATTATAGACTCGTGGTTCGTCTTGAACGGGTGGATGGAGGTAATCCATGTTACGTTTCTTTACTCCATAGGAAAGAGTGGTGGTGGATGGGTAGGTGATGTTCCATTACCGGGAGTTACTTTGTTTGAAGGGTAAAGGAGGATGCGTAGGTCGTTTCAGCTCTTCCTTTCAAGATAGGGAAAACTTTGTTGTCCAAGAGGCTTTAGCAGGAAGCTGGTCGGCCATCTTGAATAGTTCTTTTGAATAGTGCATCAGAAAATAGAAAGGTTTGGAAACATTTTTGTATTGTTCGCGAGATTCGCGCAATCGCTGTCCATTTGCAGCAACTATGTTATTTTCTTTGGAAACAGCGTTGCTGGTGATTGCTTGTTGCTGGCAACAATGTTGCTGTTAAGCAGAGGCTATGATATTATTGTTTATTTTTTCTTGAGGTGTTGGAAAGTCGACTTTTTGCTCAAAATGTCCGAATTAAGCCTAAATATAGCTTTTATTATTTAACTATCATTTACGTGAAAATATCCAAACAGAAGTCGGCATCTAACCCCTAAATTAGATGAACTTGGCAGAGTAGCATAAATTTGCTCAATCAAATTTCCAGGTCCTTCAGCATGTCAGAAGATTTAACTCCTACGCCCAAGGATAATGTTTTCCTTAATAAAAGAGTGACATATCAGCAGCGTGTCAGAAGGCTTTTATTCAACTGTCCTTGGTCAACAATTTTAGTTACATGGTTTCATTTTTAGAATAATAATTTGAAGTGCCAGTTAAATAAGAAGTATCTTCGTCACAGTAACAAATGGGAATTTATCGCCGGCCGAAACGTTGAAAATATTGGCCACACCTTCCATGATCAGGTAGCGGCTAAGTTAAATTCTAAGAAATTTTCAGATGGTTCGCATTCACTTTATTTTCACCGGTTGCAAAAAAACTTTTTATTAGACTGTTGTTCTTTGTTTGCCTCCATTAGTCCTCCCATTGCTTAAATGTTGAATAGTTTCTTAATGCAATAATAGGAACGTCACCATGTATAAGTAGTTCATCTGAGTGGGCTACAAGGTTTGACAAAATAACTACATTTTCATTGCCTTGATTTCCTCTTCGTGCTTTAGTCCATTTTTGGTTTATTTTGCATTGATGTGGGTGGGGATTTGAGGAATATGTTACAAGCTGGGAAAATCGTTGCTGTAATTTAAAATGTAGTTCATTGTAATCTGGCCGTCTGTGTAAATGATAGTCCTTTTAGTTGATTTACGGCATGTTTCATCATTCAAATGTGCCAGTAACAACCATTCACTTTGACTACACAAGACCCTCAATATTTAAAACTATTTATGTATATATTGTAATTTTAATGCGTAAACTATGTATGATATGCTTAAATATCGTTAATAACTGCCTATGCATGAGTAAACAAAAAAGTATGTCACACGTACTGTACGCAGAACAGTTATAATTATGTTTGTTTATTCAATCTAATTTTGTGTACATTTTTCGTGAGGTACTACATATCATAAGCGATTTAAGAAAACATAGAAGAAATCTTTTACATTTTATGTTTAAGATTTGGGTTAGAATTGGAAGAGAATATAAAGCCGAAGCTTATTTTAACGAAATGTGGTTCTTAGGTTTTTGTCGTATATATAATATTATGGCGAAGTGTGAAATGCAAGCATTGTATACATAGAATGCCTACATGTCTTTAGGCAAAGTATAAAATGACAATTTTATTTTAATATTTTATCATCAATGACGCTTCTAATGTCACGTGGCAAGGCACTTGACTTCCGACACTTATTAATGTAAAACAACTTATTACTTACTTAATTATTACTATTACTTTTTATCAAGGGCAGATTCAGAAATCTTCGGGGGGGGGGGCGATCGTCCTATGACCCCGTTGGATCTACCAGTGATTATTGTTATTATTATTATTATCCTATTACTTAATACTATTATGACTATTACGTATTAATATTACTATTATTAATTATTATTATTATGTATTTACTATTAATTACTATTATCTAATTAATCTTATTGTTTATTAATGTAAAATGTTAAAATAAAATGGACATTTCATACTTTGACTAAAAACGTGTAGGCATTCTATAGAATTCCTAAAAATTAATAAAATAGGCGATATTAACTAATAATAACAGTAATAAGTATAACTAATAATAAATAATAGTAATAGTATTAATAGTAATAAGTAATAATAAATTATAGTAACAGTAATAATAACAATAAGAAGAACTAGAGGATCCAAGGGGGAATGGGGCCAAAAACCCCTCTTGAGCCGGGATTATATGATGGAAAAAGAATTGAAAAGTACTGGACACTTGGCTAAAAATAGAAATTGCAAATAAGTCGAGCCCTCTCTTCAAAGATTTGTGGATCCGCCCTTTATAATAAACAATAGTAATAATAAGAGTACTAATAATAAGAAAGTAATAGATTTCACATTAATAGTCATCGGAGGTCACGTGACGTCTGAGGCGAGCGTCGGAAGTCACATGCCTTGCCACGTGACATTAATCGCGTCATTAATCGTAAAATATTAAAATAAAATAGATATTTCATACTTTGCCTAAACACGTCTAGGGATTCTATACGATGCTTGCCTTCCGCACTTTGCCTGTATTATATGTATTGTATTCATGTGTTTGGCCCTGCGGTGGCGCAGTGTGGTAACGCGTTCTCCTAGTGCGCCGCTAATCCGGGTTCGACTCCCAGCAGTGCAAAGAACGCTTACTCAGAGATCTCATAAAGATCGCACTGCTCACTGTAGTCCGGGGTTTGGTTCCCTAGGCCTTAAGAGGTTCGGATTCCTCGGAAAACAGTAGGTCCCGGCGCAGCATGACCACTGTAGTCTTTGAGCCGTAAAACCAAAAAGAAAGCGAAAGAGAAAGCGAAAGTATTCATGTGTTTACATATTCAGAAATTGTAAACATTTCTCCGTTTTCTATAGTAAGTATTTAAGTAGCACTGTACCGTTGAAAACTGAGCAAATAAATGTAATTTAATGTAATGTATATGTACACATTTTTTAGAATATGGCACCGTAAGCTAAATTAGGTAATAATGTATCTCTTAAAATTAATGCTATCTATGAAAAGGCAGAGGTGAGGAAGCACGGCTGCGGTATTTGGAGATAAATCAAATGTCGATGATTCAGATGTTCAAGAACCAATCCGACCGCCATTATCTCTGCTTGGTTATATGAATACGCTACTCTCGCTGGATCTTAATCCGGCGAGCATAGCGGCAAAGTAATGCGCGTGCAATCCATCTCCCGGGTTATGGAGATGGTTACGCATCGCTCTGGAAAAATGTGCTGCAGCACCATTCTGCATGCGCCACATGTCCTGTTGCGCTGTGGACGGCACAATCTACATGTGTATTTTCGCAATTTTCCCCATCTGAACGTGGTTTGCGATAGCATATTCCATAGTAATTTTTTTCCATTTGATGGCTATTATCACCCCTCTGAGTTTCTCACTGCTTTAACAAAACTCCCTGTGTAGTCCTTCCTACACATCAAATGTCTTTATGGGACTATCGGTATCGATTTATGGACTCCTATACTCCAAAAGTAATTTCCAAAATGTATCTTACAACAGAAAATAATACTTTGTGCACGTTTTTCTCATATGTTCTTGTTTTTCTTTCACAGGTGGTAGAGACGCCGCGAAAGTTCCGGTCCTGGTTTTTATCCACGGAGAATCTTATGAGTGGAATGCAGGAAACCCGTACGACGGAAGTGTTTTGGCGAGCTTCGGTAACGTAATAGTGGTTACCGTCAATTTTCGCCTGGGTGTTCTAGGTAAGTGGATGTGAAAATATCCAATACTATCTATTGATTGGTAGATTTATTTTATGTCTATCCGCTACAAGTTATTGCTTTTCCGTCGCTTTCGATCGTCCCATTGCATTAAGCTATTGGACGCGTGGAAACTAATATACGGGAAATAGTTGTTTGTGCTCTCTTTCTCTATTTCATTTTTAACTACCTATTTGTTTATTACTATGAAGTAAATAGTCACTATCCGAAACCCAGCGAGT